>JAENPR010000695.1:0-333486 GCA_018135685.1 Themeda triandra
ACTCCACGTAGGTTCGCCCCTGCAATCTGTTTAGGTTGGTGCTTGACACCGCTTTGCTTCTTCCAAAGTTTCCACTGCATGTACTAACTTGCTTTTAGTGTCCCTTAAAAAAACATAGTTTTACTGTCGTAAAAAAAAGGATTGACCAAACCAAGAAAAATGTGTGCTGATGTTTATTGTGAATGTGGTGAAAATTATGATGACAAGTTATGTGAGTTCCCAAAAGGACGTATTATGTAGACGTGAAAAGGACGTATTATGTAGACGCCGTACACGACAACAAAGAAGCGATGGTTAGATTAGATTCTAGGATGCCATAGTTAGATTCTAGGATGCCACAGTCAGATCCATTCCAGAGATCCATTCATGTCTATTTCCTCTGTTTAAAGGTCTACAGATCTAAGGTTAGATTAATCTTGTCATTCTTTGCATTACATTGAAGTTCGATGGCTGCATCATGGCCTACATGTGCTGATTGATTTCTAATTTCTCTTTCCCCTCACCTGAATGAATCCGTGCACGTCGGGTTAGTACTCAGCATCCATTTGAGTTGTGGTGATCAATCATTCACCTGAAGAGGCTAATATACTTTCTTAACAATGCATATATTTACTTGCATAAAAAGCCAGTTCAAGGACATACCACTACCTCTAGACAAATGTGAATGCTTTGAAACTCAATTAAAATTTTGCACATATATATGTATAGGAACATGAATGTACCTTTCTTTTCTCGGTCCCTACCTGCTTTACAGTTCAGGTGCACTATTTTTTTCTCTACATGAGGTGCACTCTTATGTGTTGTTTAATCCATTCCTTCAGAATTTCATCCATCTGTTCATTGCTAATGGGTTTTTAACTATGTGCAAACACAGTGAGATTGCGGTTGTGCACAGATTTGAGCAAGAACACAACTGGTCCACCGAGCAACAAGATGACGATGTCTTCTTCTTTGAGCTATGTCAAGGTTAATCTTTATTTGATACCATTTGATTAACCTTACCATGAAATTGGGTGTCGTGATTGAGTGCGTTCAAAATGATTTGATTAAAATTTCTGTAATTTCTGAATTAGAACCTAGCAATCTTTCACTGTTGGTACGATTCTTATGAGATCCACAAACTTGAATATTACCATCAAAGGGAGGTGTCCCAATCTGTTATGGGAGTTGGTAATTCTGTTATGTTACCTGCTTGATCTAATGATCTTGTTTACACCACTGCACTGTATATTCTGGTAGCTACATTCGCTACTTACTTCTGCCTATTATTGGAGATTGTTTTGTTCAGTTAAACTTCCTGATCATCCAGTTAACTGCTGGGCTGACAACATGGTGTAGGATCTTGTTTACCACTATCTGTTTTTGTTGCTGCATTCCTTAATTAATTTTGCCTATTATTGGACAATTCATGTTTAGTTAAACTTCCTGATCATGAGGTTGACTGTTGAGATTAAAAATCATGTTGTTGGGTAACATTGGCCGGATTGAACCACTTTGGCTTAATCCTCGGTGTAACCCATTTTATCTACACATCTTTCTTTCAGGTTCCAAATTTTATTGGGATAACAACATGGTGAATCATCCGTGAACTTCATCCTTATGTTTCAAGGTTTGGGAATCCCTGGTTCATTGGGCTACAAATTGTGCCTTCTTCGGATCTTGCAATGCTGGATTCATACCCCGTTTTAGGTATGTTTACTGCCTCGACGTATATGTTACAACAAGATCGAGCACGTTACAACAAGACGGATCAAATGTTAGTAGAACCAAAAAATATCTAGCTTCTAAGTGTGGAACATAGGCTACCTTGGTTGCCATGTATTTTACAATATTGCTTAAGCAAGGTTGGGATTCACTTCAGCACCTCTAGTTTGTCTTTTGCTATAGATTTTACATGAGTTGTCCAAAGAAATATTGCTTACCAAAGAAAAATGTTTTCCCCAAACAAGCGTACTAATGTGTCAAATCAAAAGTTTGGCAGCGCATCCTCGCCTGCATATGCAACCTATATGGCAAGGCTAACTCATTGCTTTATTGGTCGTTTCACCATGACCAGTAACCAAGTTTCAAAATCCTAATCTTACAATGTCATGAAATCAAATGTTCTTTGATCCAAATGGTTTTTTAAAGTGACTTGGCACAGTTAAAGTAATTTTTCTACCTCCACCTATAGAATTAAATTAAATTGGCTCACCTGCTCTGCCTATGTCTTTTTAAATTTATTTGGCCTGTCATCATTTTCCTCTTCTTTTTTTGCAAGGATCATTTTCCTGTTCTCCCTATGTCTTTGTCCATGTACATATCTTGTCCTACTAAATCTGATTGATGTTAAAAAGGATTAGGTTGCTAATCATTTTTCTTCTCTCTGCTCTGTTGTGCTCTTATGAGGTTTTCAGGTTAAGTGGACATCCTTTTACATACTGATGCTAATACATTCAATTGCACATCCATGTGTCTCTTAGAAAATAAACAAAGGTAAAAACAATGAAGTTCAATTACAAAACCATCCTTCTAAATACTTCCTACATGCCTTTATATTATTTAGTTTTCTTTTAGAAACACCTTTATATTATTTAGTAAAACAATGACATCAAGAATGCCAAATTGTGTAGTCAGTGCAAAGCATATGTCTGAATGTAATGGATAATTTCCCTACCGATTTATTCATCACCTAGGATTCCAAATGATGTTGTTTTGGCAAGAACATTTTTTCGCATCCTACTTTACATTTGAATGCATGCATTTGTGGCATTTTTGCTTGTGTTAACCTTGTTTTGCTCATTGGAAAAAACCATATGTTTATCTACTTTCGTAGATGACAACTCACGATTATTTTGATATTGCCTTTCTTTTGAGGAAACTGAAGGTGCCGAAGCCCCCGCAAAAAATTTTACCGCTGGTAAAAAATGATAAAGAAAAAAATTTACAAAAAGACAATAGAACAAAAAATGTTGATAATTAAGGTTTTGATATTGCCTTGACCCAAAGTAAAGGTTTCGGTAGTATTGCGTTCACGGTGCAGACACTAATTCCTTTTCTCCTCCCGGTGCAAAGTGGCCGGTGTTGTTTCACGAGTGATTCAGCCAGCAGACATTCTTTCTACACTCCATTTCTCATTGGGTTCATGGTTTGGCTGCACTTATTTGCGGCCACGTACGCTGCGAATGTGGGACAGCCACGGTAGTTAGAAACCAAGTAGTGCACTCATTTGCTTGTCCTTTTCCTTTAGCTTCCAATTCATGTAAATCATTTTCGTGTAAAACATCATACACAATATATATTTATTATCTATTGTTCTTTATTATTTTTCAGTCCATACATTCAATGTACGCGGCACTAAATTTGATTCCCTCGTATGCATTTCTAACATTTAAGTTTTATTATTCATGGACTGACATTTTATTCAGCAACTCGAACTCGCGCGAGGGGCGCGCGCAACGTACTAGTGGAGCATCATGGGAGCCAGTAGCCATTCGATCTTAGAGGACGGTCCGATGCTCCGACTGCAAAGAGGAGTCGCCGCCCCGAGTTCAGAGGATTTTCATTCCCCGGCCCGTGCCCACCGGAGCACATGGAGCTGCTCTGGAATTATGATTGACAAGATGCAACCCGTTCAGAAGATTGTTCAATCTCCCAGAAAAAGTTCTTAATGGTAATTAGCTCCACGATAGACATTGAAAGTTGTACATTCATGCATAGGAACATACACGATAGACCTGAAAACCAACATACTGGGAGTGAACGGAGAATCTGAACACCCAATCTCCAAGAGGGAAACCCCCCAAAGCATCCGGGCTCGGGTGCCGGCTGCCCACAGCCCACCAATGACCGCGAAAACATGGCCAGCTTCTCTAAAAGTCAATACTTGCAATGGTTCACCCATGCTACTTCTGTCAATACCGTTCCTACTGAGCTTTTTTTCTGCCACTGATGTGTGCTCAATGATACTGGAAAAAAAAATTATGCACGCATGATGTAGATGAGCTGCGATACAGCACATCATCGATCACTGCCGTTGATGCAAGCTGATGGACGCTCGGCTGGTCTTTCGCAGAGCTGCTGGACAACAATGGTCCCGCTCAGTGTTACCGGTGACTGTCAGCAGGAAACCGAAGAAAGCACTAGAGCTCTTCCAGCAATGACTCGGAGGCTGAGTGCTGAAGACGCAAAGGAATAGGCCTGTTTGCATTCGCTGGCACAACTCGCGAGTAGTGGGACCCCCTGGCAGTAGGAGAGTGTGATGGTCGAGCTGGTTCACATCTCTTCTTCCCCACGACTCCCAATCCTTGCCTGATCTGTCTACTAAAACTCGGGTTTTCGGCCATCACAACTTCATCAAGCATGCGAGCTGGTTCACATCTGCTTTCGGCGGTAGTAATAATGAGCTGGTTTGCATCTAAGTTAGATTACTGCCGACATATCACAGTGGAAGCAGAGCTGTTTTTCCTTTTTCTTTCTTTTCTCTGCAACTTCCTAGCTCTGCGTGACACACACGTTAGCCAAGCAATTGAAAAATGGAAAGCTCACCTTTTCTCTTGTCGATAACTGGAAAAGTTGTCTGCCTGCTCTCTTTGGTTATTCTAAATTGTACCTTTTCCCGCAGGCTTTTCAGCTTTGCTCAATCTCAAGAACACGGAACAGTAATTGTGTGTACACTTTCTCTTTTGGAGCCACCATTGTGAGGGCGCAGCTGCTGCGTGGTTTCCTCGACCTGTCTGGGTTCTCACTTCTCACTTTCTCTTGCTTCAGAGCTCGGACCAAGAACAGGCGGTGAATCTGGGTGAGCCTACCTTCACCTTGCTTCCAACAGAAAAATCAGCCCCGCTTACTAATAGTCTACCACTAATACAAGCTGCTGCCTGCAGGCGCCACCCACATCGTTCCAAAGCTTGAAGGCCATGGGGCTGGTGACGGGGGCGATGGGGAGCCTGCTGCCTAAGCTTTGTGAGCTGCTCAAGGAAGAGTACGGCCTGCAGAAGGGCGTGATGAAGAAGGTCGAGACTCTCTCACGGGAGCTCGGGGCCGTGCACGCCGTCCTCCGCAAGATCGGTGATGTGCCACCGGACCAGCTCGACGAGCTGGTCAAACTTTGGGTTTGCGATATCAGGGAGGCGTCCTACGATATGGAGGACATTGTCGACGCATTCTTGGTGCGCATCGATGGAGGTGGCGGCCCTGAGCCTGCGGACACAAACATGCTCGGACGCCTCCTCAAGAAGGCGGGCAAACTGTTTGAGAAGATGAAGAATCACCGCGAGATCTCTAGACTTATCAATGATATCAACAAAAAGCTCGAGGAGGTGGCAGCAAGGCGTGGCAGGTACACACTCGACGGTATTGTCGCCAATCCTGCAGCTGCAAATACCATTGACCCTCGCATCCTGAATCTATACAAAAGGGCAACAGAGCATGTTGGCATCGAGGGACCGAGGGACGAGCTCATAAATATGTTGTCCCTAGGGGATGGCGATGTGGATCTGTCTAGTACTACAAAGATGAAGATCATCTCTATCGTTGGATTTGGAGGGCTAGGCAAGACCACTCTTGCCAAAGCTGTCTATGACCACCTCAAACTGCACACTGAATGCCAGGCTTTTGTTCCAGTGGGTCAGAATCCTGACATCAAGAAAGTCTTTAGGGACATTCTCCTGGGTCTTGATAAGGAAACTTACACTTATTCCGGATTAAACGGTTTGGACGAGAAGCAACTTATGGACAAAATCAACGAATTCGTTAAGGAAAAGAGGTACGAGCTACTATGATCATTGATTCATTAATCATTGCTATTCATTACTGGCTTACTGCTAAACAATTATAGCCGCTTAGATAACGTAGCTGCACAATTCGTTCTTTGTATATTATTTATTTTAATAAAGGAAAATGATGAAAGGAAACTGACAAAATGGTAGGAATAAAATAAAAAACTATAAATCATGTTTTGTATATTTCTTTACCATTTCTTTTACTGTCTCGTGAATATGTAGGTGTTTTATTGTTATGGATGATATATGGGACAAGGACACCTGGAAGTTAGTCAGATGTGCCCTGCAAGAAAGTAATTGTGGAAGTAGACTTGTGATCACTACTCGTATTTTTGAAGTTGCTGCATATGCTGGTGAAGTGTACAAAATGCAGCCACTTTCTCATGATAACTCTGAAAAATTATTGTATGCAAGAATAGCTGATGGTGAAGGCAAGTATTTTGATAGTCCTTTGGCTGAGGCATGTGAAAAAATTTTGAGGAAATGTGGTGGTGTGCCACTAGCCATCATTACAATAGCCAGTTTGTTAGCCAGTAAACCAGGGGAGGACTGGTCTGAGGTGTACAACTCAATTGGTTTTGGGCATAAAAGCAATGATGATGTAGATAATACAAGAAAGATTTTGTCTTTTAGCTACTATGATCTGCCTTCACATCTAAAGACTTGCTTATTGTATCTCAGCTTATTTCCAGAAGATCATGTGATAGAGAAAAATAGTTTGATATGGAAGTGGATAGCTGAAGATTTCGTTGCTCAGGAACAAGCAGAACTAGAGGTAGGATTATTTGAGCTCGGAGAGAAGTACTTTAATGAATTGATAAATAGAAGCATGATCCAACCACGGGAGAAAGATTGTGAAGGGTACATTGATGCATGCACAGTTCATGATATGGTTCTTGATTTGATACATCAATTGTCAAGGGAACAAAATTTTGTCTCTATATTGAATGGTGGTGAGCGACCGAAACCACAAGGGAGCATTTCTCGTAGGGTGGCCCTACAGAGTGTTGAAGACCACAACGTTGGTCAGCTGGCCAATATCGTTATGGACAAAGTGAGATCCATCTTTGCGAGTCAATGTAATTTTTGTGCATTATGCCCACGCCTGCCATTTTTACGTGTAGTAGACTGTGGCAATGGTCTGTCAGAGGATTATCTTGCAAGTTTACTTCACTTGAGGTACCTTAGAGTAGCGACCAGCTATCAGCTTATTCCTAGGAATGTAAGATATCTGAGGTCTCTGCAAACACTGGATTTACACTGGATAGATGAGCTGCCGGAGGAGGTGGCACTTCTGACGCAACTTGTATGCCTACGACTAAGAAGTTATTGGGAAACAACCATGCCTGCTGGTTTGATCGGAAAGCTGACGTCACTGCAGGAGCTGTGTATAGGGTATGTACATGAAGATGGCACAATGCAGTTTGTGAAGGAGTTGGGTCTGCTGAGGGAACTAAGGGTGCTCAAGATTAGAATTGATGGTTGGAGTGAGAGCATCGAGAGTGCTTTGCTGGAGTCCCTGGGCCATCTGCACAATATCCAGGAACTTCAAATTTTACACTACTATGGAGATAAGGACCGGGTGAGCGGTGATGCAGGACGGCTTTCTTGTCGGCATCTCCGTTTCCTACATTTGGCCTACTTAGTGTTCTCTGGACTGCCGGCGTGGATTAACTTGTCGCTTGCTCCAAACCTCTCCTATCTGGATCTGCAAGTGGTAGTTTTGAAGGACCAGGACATGGAGACCCTTGCCAAGTTGCCAGAGCTCAGTTGCCTCAAACTGTTTTTGAAAAGTGACACCGAGTCGGTAGTTAGCATAAAGATTCGTACTGACGAAGGTGTTGGCTACTTTCGCAAGTTGAGATTCTTAAAGATACGTGGTTCATCTACCAGGTTTGATCTGTGTGGCAGTGAGTGTAACAGCAGCAGGGTAGCATCATCTAATACTATCATGCCAAGTCTTGAATCCCTTGGGTTTCAAGTCCATGTGCAGTCCCTAAGAGACGAGAACCCGCATCTTGGTTTTGACAGGCTGCCTGGTGGCTTCCAGAATCTGGGAACAAGTTCACTCCAGAGAGTCACCGCAAGAGTGAACTGTGAAGGTGCCGGTCCTCGGGAGGCCACAGTCCATCCAAAACATCCCACCTTTCAAAGCTACAGGGAACATGAAGACTATATGATATCACGCTACCAAGAGGTATGTACGGTGAACTGATGATGCATGCACATGGAGAAATTCGTGCTTCAAAATACAGCTGCCTCCAATTAACTATTAATTGCTTATTTCATTCCTCTCTCCTGTGTCTTTCTTTGCACGTACTGTATTCTAGTGTAGTGCACACAGGCATATCCCCGTGGCCCACACTTTACTGCTGGTTGTTACACTATCCATTTTTTTTCTACCTCCATACACTACCGGATCGGCCTTCTTTGCCGCCGCCGTCGGCAAAGCTCCCTTTACCGTCGGCGAAGGCTTTGCCGACGGCAATCTGACGTGGCCGTCGGCAAAGCCCCATCGGCAAAGATTCCGTCGGCATAGGGGACTTTGCCGACGGCCACGTGTCAGGCCGTCGGCAAAGATTTGCCGACAGCCACGTCAGCCGTCGGCAAAGACGCCACGTCGCCCGACGCGCCGTCATGCCGACCGCCCGCTTTTTGCCGACGGCCGACGTGGCGCGCCGTCGGCAAAGAATTTTTATTTTTTTTAAAATTCTTTGCCGATGGCCGAGACCGTCGGCAAAGATTTTTTTGATTTTTAAAAAAAACGAAAAATGGTCTTTGCCGCCGGCCGGCCGTCGGCAAGGCTATGGTCAATTTGCCGACGGCCGGGCGGCCGTCGGCAAAGCTGGGCTTTGCCGACAAAAGTGCCTGCTTGGCCGTCGGCAAAGCCGGGAAAAAGTTTCTTTTTGTTTTTTTCTGTTTTCTTGCATCCGCATCACATTTCGTGACATATAGCATATAACCCACATTGCATCTCATATATTCGCAACAATGTACAATTTAAACCACATTTCAGCATTAAATTCAAAAAACATGTCTAAATTCTCCGACACATGTCCAAACCGCATATAACACATCCCAAATCATCCACACATGTCCATGCACGTCCAAATTCATCGACACATGTACCTAGCTCGTGGCGTCGTCCCTGTGGGTCCCGAACCTCCACCTTGCTCCCACGCGAGACCAACTCGGATGCGGCCGCGGCCGCGGCCGCACGCCCCCGCCGCGGCCAAGAGAAGCTTGCGGGGATCGGGAGTGCCCCTGCGGCGCAGTGGACGAGGCCGGCCCCGTCGCTGCGTGGGGAAGCTCGTAAGGTGGCCGGCCGTCTTGTGGAGAAGGGCCAGTGGAGGGCGGGCACCGGAGTCGGGTTCGAACCCGCCGACGGTGCTGCACAAAGACCAAGTGATGTAATTAGTACCCGTAGGATGGCCGCACAAGTTAAAGCAACAGGGAATATACTTACCGGACCAGGTACAGGAACAGGCAGTGGGACTAGTGGTGGAGCGAAGAGCGAGGGAGGAGGCTCCTGCGTTCCCGGGATCTGGGACCGGAAGTAGCCGGTCAGTCCACCAACCGAAGCCGGTAGTCCGGCGAACCGCGCCAACCGCTCCCGATGGGCCACCTCCCGCGCTTGATGCGGCGCCTCCGCTCCCGACGAGCGCCTCGTACCTCGCGTCCGAGGCCGCCCGGCCGGCCCGCACTGCTCGACCGTGGCTCGCAATATTACAACCGCATGGTTGATGGTATGTGAAGCGAATGTACATCATGTGTTTAACGAGTGAACGACGAATGAAACTCTACTTACCTGAAGTGCCGTCATCATCTGCGCGCTGCTCGGCTGCCAAGGCGCGATGGGGATCTGCGCTCCGCCCCTTCACCGGTCTTCTCTACGGATCTCGGTCAGCGTCTGAACAGCGGACGGCTTGATGGTGCTGGTGGCCATAAAGTACCGGCCGTGCCTTGCTTCCCTCCTCCCAACCTCATCATGAGGTCGGTGTCCGGGGGCTCGGTGGTGGGGTCGAACTTAGGCCCATGGCGCTCGAGAGCGCGGTGGCGTACTTGGTGAGCTTGTCGTAGACAATCGGGCCGGTGTACGCCTCCGGCCCGTCGAAGCGTAGACGGTGGAGGGCGCTTTCGATTTGCCCTTGTGAGCGAGGGCCCACCCCGTGAACTCGTTGACTTGCTGCCCACCATGCGCCTCCGACTGCAAGGAAAACACAAACATGGTTACAAGTAGTGACAATTGAGCGCTATAAGAAATGGTTCAACAGAAGCATACCCATCTCTCCATGAAGACTGGGAGGACCTGGCTCCCTTGGTGGTGTGAGACCCCTGACCTCTCGATCTCTGCCAGGCGTTTCCCCCGACGTTGTCTGCGCTCCTCGTACGCCGCCGGCGTACGCCACCCTCTAACAATTGCACGGCAGCAGTCCTCGTACTTGCTGCACCAGCTCGGAGGCATCTGCATGACATTCAAGTATTTGATATTGCAGATAATGAATTGAATGTGTCACGTAAGGAATCATAACGGATGTTTTCTACTTAGTTACCTGCATGCACTGCTCCTCGGTGAGGTCGGTCTCCTCTTGACATAGCATCTCCCTGACTTGCAGCTTATCTACCCTCTCCTTCTTCACGTTGGCGTAGTAGCTGATGACGGCCTGAGTACGCGCCTCGTGGTACATGTCCTTGAGCCAGTCAACGCACACCGAGTCCTGTTGCCGCGACGCCCGCACGAGGTCCTGCCCCTCCTCCAACTGGAAGTACAACTGCACACAGGCATCAAACATCATTTCATTATTTGAAAAAAGTCCAACGAATGCGTAGTATTGAGATATGCGGTGCGATGCAAAGACTCACCCAGAACTCCCTCTTGATCTTGTTAGCAAGGACTTCGTCAGTTTCGACGTCCTTGACAAGGAAGAAGTGGTGCCATTTCTCGGGCACGATCTGCCTACCCTCGACGGTGTCCAAGCCAGGGTAGTGCTTTTTAATCAGCAGGCCCTGGACGCTAGTGGCATGGCGTGAGCAGTTCTTCGTCATCAACTTTGCCAAGCCCCTGCACGAGTCATTAACAACAATTGTTAGTCTGCAGTTTGAATTTAAAAATGTCATATGAACAAGTAGAGAAATCAACAATGGTTACTTACTTGCCCGCGGGCCGAATCACCGGGCGGTCGTCAGGGCGCGGCAGGTGCTCAGGGAGCCTAGTGGGCCCGCGCTGGTAGGGCTTGCCCAAAGCTGAGGAAGTCGAGGTGCCCGCTGTCTGCTCGCCCCCGTCGCCGAAGCCGAGGTCGTCGTCGCCGCCGCGGCCGCCACCGTCACCGTGACCGTCACCGTCACCGGTCGTCGTCGTCGTCGGCGGCCCCTGCTGGGAGGCCTGCTCGAACAGCCTCCTCGACGGCGTGCGAAGCCGTCCGGTGGGTTTTGGCCATCCGACGTTACAACTTGGTCGAAACTTTTTGAATTTTTTACCACGGCCTCCACATGCGATGACGACACAACTCGTCAAGTTTCGTCAATTTTAGGCTTCGTTTGGATTTTATATAATTTTAAAACACTTTCCGTTCACGTAACTCCCCTTGTTACGATGCAACATGGTCGTAATTTCATGCGAGTTCCCGGATACGGCATGAACATACTCCGAGCATCATGAATACCATGTTTTGAATCAAAAAGTTCTATTATTTCATGTACTGTAGTTCAAATTTGGAGTCGCCTAGGAAAAATGCAAAGAAACAGAAATAATTAATGAAATATAGCTAAAAAACTCAAAATTGTCCCAACTTTTGGCGGTGGGTTGTATTAGGTGTAGGAAGGCACCAGAAAAAAAAAGGGGAAGGAAAAAAACAAAAAAAAGTTCTCTTTGCCGACGGCCTGAGAAGGCCATCGGCAAAGAACCTTTGCCGATGGCTCTTTGCCGATGGCCGGCCATCGGCAAAGAAGGTAGGCCTGGCCGCCCCACAGGCGGCCACGTGGCTCGGTTTTGCCGATGGCCCTGGCCGTCGGCAAAGCGGCTCCTTTGCCGACGGCCTGACGGTGCGGCCATCGGCAAAGGGCACGGCGTCGGTCGCCGTTTGCCCTGGGCCCTATTTTGCCGATGGCCAGGATTTGCCGATGGCTCGGCCGTCGGCAAAGGTTGGCTTTGCCGATGGCCTTTCTTTGCCGACGGCCCGGCAGTCGGCAAAGAAGGCCTTTGCCCATGGCCTTTCTTTGCCGATGGCTGGGCCGTTGGCAAAGAAATCTTTGCCGATGGCAGCCCTTTGCCATCGGCAAAGGCTGCTCTTTGCCGATGGCTTATTCCCTGGCCATCGGCAAAGACTCTCGCCTTCGGGAACGATGCCGTTTCCGGTAGTGATAATAGTAAAATTGATAATAAGCTTCCTTCTCTGCTGCTTTTCCTCCTTGTGGACGTCCTACTCCCAATACGCAAGAGTTGTGGCCAAATATGAACAGTTAAATTTCATCAAAACAACCAAAACTATTTTTCAAAAGGCTGAAAAATGCAAATAAATAAACAAAAAAAGGTAGTCCGGATTCTCCCATCACACATGGAGTCGTCTCCTACTGACCAATGCAATAGTCCGCCATCCGGTTGGGTAAAAACAATTTTGGCCCCAAGCAATAAACACGATCGAAATTTCAGATCAAATTCAAACAAATTCATTTTATTAAGAAATAGCATCATTTTACAAGAAACACTATCATTGCATTGTGTATGACAATTATATATAACACCAAAGAAATGACAACATATCACATAGGTACAACAACGACAGTAAGATGGAGTGACGGTGAATTGCTGGCCTATGCTGGGAGTGGGGAAATTCAAAATTGAATTTGTAGAAATTTAGAGCTTTTAGTAGTGGTAGAGGATAGAGAGGCCGCTTTGGACGATGTGGTGCAATGTTGGGTAGAAAGATGAATTCAACCAAACAAATTTAGCCAAAACAAATATTTATCAGACCCTATTACAAAAGACAATATTTATGGAATCTTGGTGAAATTTCACGAAAATTGCGAACCCTTTTGGTTTATTGATGCTCGTTGCCGCTATAAGATAATCTTAATTTTGCTAAAGATAAGATTGTAGTATGAAAAGTACGTCTTTTTAGCCAAAGATTTTGGGAAAACACATTTTTTTTACAATGGAATACTTCTTTAAAAAAACTGCCATCCAAAAAATGTGGAAGACATCTATGGCTGCAAATCTATCCTCACAGCTGCCCTAAAGCCCACGTATGTAACCCGACCTCAAATCAACCACTCGAGGACCGTAAAAAAACGCAAGTTGAAATATGTATATTGTATTCCTGACATGGAACTCATGACTCATGAGTGTGGAGTGCCCAACTGAGTGTGCACGTGCATCTTTTTGGTTTTCCATGCATTTCAATATATTTATTTCCTAACCGTATCAAACGAATGGTAGGCATGTATATATGGAAATCAGCAGAACCCCTGAGTTAGTAACCAAGGCCTGGAAGTTGCCAGACATGGTTGGCTCAGAACAGAGAGCCTCGATGTGATTATATAGAAATTGAACTATATTCATTATTCATCAAACAATAATCACAATTGGGTTAGCATATAGCAAGTCAGGGAGTGCGTGCCTATGGCTACTGAAGAGCCTCGCCCGCTCGTGGTCACGTCTTGCGAAGTCATCAGCCATTGCTAGGATGCACGACGTGAGAGGTCAAGGAGGTGAGAAGTCGAGAAGCCAAAAGAACGAACTGTAGAGTCGATCGATTTGACTACTAGCAAGGATTTATTATCGGAAATCAAATCAGGTTCACGGAGTGGGCTTGGCCTTTTGTGCTACTAGCATGTATTAGAGATTAGTGAAAATTACTCCCTCCATTTTAATTGCAGTTCGTTTGACTTTTTTGATCTTAAATTTACCACTCGTCTTATTCAAAAAATTTGTGCAAATAAAGTCAAATGTCATTCTTAAAGACCTTTTATTAATAAAGCACGCCACAACAAAAGAAGTGATTTTTTGCATAAATTTTTGAATAAGACGAGTGATCAAACTTGGGATCAAAAAAGTCAAACGAACTATAATTTGGAATGGAAGGAGTAGATAAGCTCAGTTTGCAGGTCGGCTGGGCGGGGTCTTCCTGGTGAAATTCGCCAACTACATGAGGCTAGCAGCAGGTCGTTGGGGCCGGCCGACCCCGACAACTTAACGTAGCTTCGCCCCTCGAATCTAGCTAGCTAGCTGCTAGATGCTAGTTTCTCTTCTTTTAATTAATATTAGTCCTAGCTCAATCGATTGTGTTCTCGTGCACAGTATTATGACCATGTATATTATCTAAATAGTAAGTACTCCTTTTGTTCTAAATTATAAGATCTTTTGGATTTTTTACATACATTTCTCATGCACAGTATTATGCATGTCAAAACCTATATATCTAGAAAAGTCAAAACCTCAGTTTTGGATTGTGTGTATTGTGTTCCTATGGCAGGGAACTAATTGGTGGCCAGTTGAGTGTGCACGTGTTTATTTTATGTTTTCCTTGCATCAGTTCATTATATATTTATTTCCTAACTGTATCCAACAAATGGTAGGCATTGGTGAAAATTAGCAGAGCCCCTGAGTTAGTAACAGCAGGTACAATAATAGACTTATAGCCAAGCTAGTCAGCATTTTTTATGACGTGGAGGAGAGAAGGGAGGAGAGAGAAGAAAGCTTGGCTCTGGTTCTAGCACCAAGCTGTGCACGCATGCATAGGTATTAGTGGGTCCCAATAGAGATAAATGTGAGAGAGAATATGAAAGAGAATGAAAACATATAACAATAAAGAAAGTTTGTAGCCAAGTAAGAATCTAGTTATTGTATAACTTGGCTCTTGCTACATGACTTACTTGGCTCTACTATTAACCATGATCTAATTAAGGCTTGGAAGTTGGAGAAAACCATTGGCTCAGGACATATTCAAATACTGCGTTTGCCAGATCCGACAGCATCTTCAAGCAAAGTATGTTCAGCAACTTTTGCATGTACATCTTCTGTTTAATGCGAGGAATATCATACAGTATGCGTTGATGGTGATATTTGATGCGGTTATGAATTTTGTGAAATAGCACACGAAATAGTTCAGAAGAAGATAAAACAGTTACGGTCATATTCGGAGCAATACACGATTCTGATAAGCATTGTATATCTTATTTGTTTTCTTCATAGGTGATCCGCGTGCTGTACACAAATAATGGGTTGGGACTTTTGGCTCTCAGCTCCAATGCCGTTCATAAGCTATGGAAATGGCAGTACAATTCTGTTCCCAGCTACGCTCCAAGTGCCAAGGTTAGACAGGAGAACAGGCTTTTTTTGATTTCAACACTACAGTTCTGTTTAGTTGTTTCATGAAAATCATCCATCACTGCTTTTCATTAGTCGTCCAAATCTGTTCAGCCTGTATTCCGGCAACCGGCAAATGGCATTCTAATGACAAATGACACCACTGATGGCAATGACCCCGAAGAAGCAACAGCCTGCTTTGCAGTATCCAGAAATGACCGCTATCTAATTTCTGCATCTGGTGGTGAAGTCTCATTGTTCAACATTATGACATTCAAGGTATGCCTTCTCCAATTGCCTGGAATAATAAGCTGTTCATTCCATAATTGCTCTATCACAAATCATGACTATATATACTTCACTAAAACAAACTTTATTTTGTAGTTGCACCATGTCCTTTGGCTTCTTCACTGATTTTGTGGAATCTCTTACAGGTCATGACTACTTTCATGGCACCTCCACCTGCTGCAACTTTCCTTGCATTCCACCCGAGAGACAATAGCATCATAGCTATAGGAAGGGAGGATTCTTCAATTCAAATCTATAATGTCCGTACTGATGAAGTGAGTATTAAACGTGAATCCCCTATTTTTCACGAATCTTAGAGTAATGGCAAAACGTAATATATGGTTCTCACTGGAAATGCAGTAGTCTCCCCATTGTAAAATAACATGTTCTCTTTTCAGGCTATATATCCCCTCATCTTTTACTTATGTAGTTTCAGGATATCATGAGATTGCAAATGTTGCTATACATATGTTCTTTTTGACATAACAAATTATATACATTTTGCGGACTTTGAGGAGATGCCACAAGGTAAATGTATTCTATCGCAAGTTTGCGGTATCGCCCACGGCAACACTATGAAGAGTAGAAAGTACCTTGTTGTTTGACCCAAAAAGACTTCATAAACCGTACATACATTGTAAACTAGACATTTAAAAATATGAGAATTCTTTAATGATAGTAGATTCTTCCTATGTGGAACATCATGCTTAATGTACAAATTACCATTTAGTTGATATTTAATATCAATATGCCAAAATACCGACTTATGTAAATCGAATTGCACAGGTTACAATTGCATTCACAAGTCATCAAGAAAAGATAACTGGACTAGCATTTTCGCAATCAATGGAGGTGCTTGTATCTTCAGGTGCTGATGCTCAGGTGTGAATGATAATACGATGCCTTCTAATATATATCAAAAATAAATTGGACTGACAATTTTTTTGTTTTTCATTAACTTATTAAGGCATACTAAGTTTAATGTAACCTCTGCACATGTGAGCATGTTCAACCCTAATGTTATATTAATAGCGTTTCATAGAATCCTTTAGTTAATTTTCTAAAGTATATAAAGATCTACTGTCTTGATTGCCTAAAAATTTTTGTTTATTAATTTTCTTTTCTTTTTTCTTTAGTTAATCATTGTTTTTTGCAATGAAATTAAATTTGCAGCTATGTGTCTGGAGTATTGATGCTTGGGAGAAGAAGAAATCGAGATACATCAAAAATCCATCAAACGGTGGTTCCAGTTGTTTAGTTGGTGATACAATGGTGCAGTTTCACTATGATGGAAAACATCTTTTAGTAGTTCATGAGAGCCAATTGGCGATCTATGATTGGCAACTAGAATGCTTGTGCTCAGTAAGTCATTCACTATATTTTCATAACAAACATATTTGTATCTCTTACTTGTCATATGCAATCTTGACTATTGAGTCAAAGTTACTAACATGTGTTACATGATTTACATGCTTATAGAATGCCCCTAATCTTTGCATTGTAATAAACACATTACAATCTGATATTTAACCTTCCATAACTTAATAATGCAGTGGTTCCCAAGAGATGGACTCCCTGCTCCAATTTCAAGTGCATCATACTCACTTGGTTCTTTGTTGGTCTATGCTGGATTTCGTGATGGTGCAATTGGAATATTCAAGGCCGAATCTCTTACGTTACAGTGCAGGATAGCACCCTCTGCCTATATACCATCTTTAATATCTAGGCATGTGGAGTTTCAAGCAGTTCCTATTTTTTTTTTGTGAGTGCTAGTTTCAATTCTGGTAACCAACATCTTGTTTCTGTTGCCTCTCTTGTTTCCAGTATTGGTGAAACCGTCTATCCCACAGTTGTCGCTACGCATCCGTGGAAACGAAACCAGATTGCAGTGGGCTTGAGTGATGGTGCAGTTCTTGTGCTAGAGCCGTTAGATACAGATGATGTACAAGTGGGGAGCGATGCCACCTCAAAACATCCACCTAGTGATCATGCCAGCACCAGCGGTGGTGACAACCAACTAGATGTCTGATCGACCAACGAGGTGACATGGAAATGCTTGCTTGGCATACAATAATAGATTCAACTAAATAATCAGCTTTGGCTGCTAGATATATATCTAGTCAAATGGGACCGGTTGTTTATGGACCAATCTAGTTGCGTGTATACCATCTATCGCTAGATCTCCTCAATATCTATATACCTGATACTAGTGTTTTCAAATTGTTGAGGACTTACTTATTTGTAATAAATAAATATGCACTATGCTAGTGGGTGAGACATTTCCGTCCCCATCTCTCTTCTCCTTTATCCAAAAGAAAAACATAACTGTATGGTGGATAATGTACTCTCTTATTTGTATTCTCAAGTCAAGCTAGCTTAGGTTCAATTGCAATACTCTTGCTTGCTGAGGATGTAAGATTTTTGACATGCTTTGCTTGTTAAAAACCTGTTCCAAGAGGGGGAAATTGTCCTTGGATAAAATAGTATAGGGCACATATATGCAAGTTAGATTCAATATGCTGTGTTTATTAAAAAATATATGAGAAAAATATTAAATAAAAAATCACAAAGGAAAATGCACGATAATGTTAAAATCTTTTTTATTCAGTCCTATGTACTATCGTCCTTCATGAGTAGTCATCAATCTTCGGAATTTGTAACAATGATCTTCTTGATCTTTAAATATTTAGATGGCGATATCTTCAAGCTAAATTCAAAATAATTATATTCAAGGCAAACTTATCGATGCTTAGGACCTCCATGACCACCCATCCACAACCAAGAGCCCGAACAACCACATACCCTCAACCTATTGATACTTAGGACCACGGTAAAACCAGGATATTGAACTTATTCATACCTAAAGTAGGAGAGAAATAGGTTCAAAAAAAAAGTTTGAGAGAAATGAGTGCCTTTTAAACATTTGGAGCCTGTCATGAAAAAAAATACTAGCAAGGACACAGAGAATGTTCACTGTGACGCATTTCAAATGGGAAGAAATTCCAAAAATAGACAGGTGTTCCCTACTTTCGCTCAAAACAAACAAAGGGGGATAAAGCAATTTCAAGCACTTCACCATCACACATCCTTTCCTTCCTCAATGCAAATAATATATCAATAATGAATATACAACAACAATGTATCGGTTTCCACAAAGACCCCATGGCGAAAATCAACCCACGATATCTACAAACAGCTCCAGTTTTCCTCGTACAAAATGGGAAATGAAAAGAAAGGCAAAGTGGGCAAGCCATACATCCGCCAAAAAAAAAACACACCCAAGCAGCCCCACTGTAAGAATAGACGATTACCAAACTGGTTATCAGCCCTGACAAATCCAAACTGTCTAGATGATATCAACTAGGACCATGCACCGACATCAGCCCAGCCCTAAGCCACTGCCGCGTGCCTTCTTTCACCGCCTTGCTATGACCTAGCATTTCTGGAGCGCGCGCGAGAAAAAACACTAATAGACCAGTTGAACTCCAAGTGATCAGATTTCCAAGCAAAAGGCCAGAGCCATTGCTGATCATACTATCTGGAGGGTTTCTTGCGGCTAAGAATCTCTTGCTCTTTCAGGCGGTGCTGGAACCGTGCCAAGCGTGCTTGGAGGCTGACCAAGCCTACAGCCTTGCGTGACAGCAGAAAGCTCAGTTGGGTCACATAGTTGTCAATCAAGCTACCTGGTTGATCAACCTCTGCCAAAAGGTTTATCTCCTGAGACAAGTAAAACATATGTTTAAGCAGTGTGGCAAAATGAATAATATTGTGAAGTCACAGTACTATCAACCAGTGACCTTACAAAAAAAGAAGAAACAAGTTAAAGCAACTAGGCAGCTTGACGTTAATTCACAAAATATATGGTCATTTCTTTATGATAACTCGACATATATCTGCATATATGTGTATACGTGTACTAGCTAATCACATTTCTTCCTAGGAACACACTAATATTTTTATAATAAGGCATAGTATGATTAGAAGAATCTATCAAGGTGTGGTTTAGCCATTGATTCTCTTACAATATACAGTAATATCAATTTCTACAAAACTATGTTACTAAAAGGTGTGTCAAATACTATCTCGGTCCCAATAAGGATGCAATTCTAGGTTTGGTCAAAGTCAAACTTTCTTAAGTTCGACAGAGTTTATAAAGAAATATTACCAATATGTATGACTCCAAATAGATATACCATAAAGTATATTTTATGACAGGTTCTAATGATACTTATTTATATGATAACATTAGCATCACTTTGTATAAATTTGTCCAAACTTCAAATCATTTGACTTGGCACTATTCACATCCTTTATGGGATGGAGTACAAATCTATTGGTTTATCATTTTGTCCACCAAACAAGTAAAAGTAGATAGATTCAAACTAATTGATGGTCAAGCTTATAGTGACTGCCTTTTTTGAATTCTAATTCGGCCTACAGTCTGAAATGGAGGTAGTAGTGTACAGTAAGATGACTTACTGTATACAGCTGTCAATCTAAGAACATGATCATGGACATTATTAAGGATATTAAGACTTACTTCCCACACGATCTCCATAGTATTCTGGATTTCCTTCCTGTGAGCTGCTATGAGGGCCTCCTCTTCCTCACATACAAAAGAAAGCTTAGCACCACAGCTCGATGCAGGATAAATAACACAGCAGTTTCATGAATTAGTTAGTATTCATGGAATTGTTCTTCACCTCAAGAATTGCATCAATTTCTACATCATCACAAGAACTTTCCTTTTCAGATTGCCTCGATGAAGCTGAAGCAGATGCTGGCCTTTGCTGTTGTTGCTGCTACTTTAATTTGCCTGCTACATCTTATACGCAGCCCGACCTGTGTCAAGACCATTATCCTTTTTCGTGTAGTTGCTCTGCCTATCAGATTTGTCTTCTCTATAAGCCTTTCTTTGGGGAGGCGAGACTTCTGTGACTTTCTCCTCCTCCTGTGCGTTTGCTGAATTCTGAACCAACTGTGCCTTACTAGTACTGTAAGCAGTTTGGTTGGATTTCATATCATACCTCTCCCTGTCATTACCAGATGCCGTTTTCTTGGCTCCCTCTATTAGAGTAACTTGGAATCATACTAAAGGAATTTCTGTCAGGATCCGCAGAAGCGTTGGAGATCAAATTTTCTGTGCCCTTCCGGTAAGTATCAACTAGTCCCTTCTCTTGAACCTGATTAGGAATCTCTTCTGCTTCAGCAGGCAATGGTGTAACAACCCGCGCAAATCACAAATGCATCATGGGCTGATGCGTTGAGCCGGCAACAGCTGCACAAAACAAGCAGCATGATGCGGGTTCCACCAGCGCACTACTGCAACTTTTCCTTAAAAAAAAAAAAAAAAAAAAAAAAAAAAAAAAAAAAAAAAAAAAAAAAAAAAAAAAAAAAAAAAAAAACTGTACGCATTACTGCACACGTACCTGGAATGGGTGCAACACTAGTTTTCGCATTTGAACCGTGCACAGCAGAGTGCTCATATGTCGGCCGATGACTCCTGTACTGGAGAAACTCTCTCGGGGGCACTACTACCCCCAGACCACCCACTGGCTTTGCAAGGGATCCGTAGCAATGGAAAAGGTGGGGACTGCACCGGTAACAGATAAGCTTCGCCACCATCTTACCTGGGTCGTAGCACACCACCAGAGACAATGGCGAAGAATAACCGGAACCACCGCGAGCATACCTGGGTCGCCGGTGTGGGCTTGGCGTGCTCACCGAACTCCGTCCTCGCCATGCCATCTTTGGTGATGTTCGTCCAAGGCTGACTGAGGACAGTGATGGACCGGATCACTCCGATGGAGGCAGCAGACCGGCGGTGGCAACGATAATAAGCCACCTCGACTCCCAACGACAGGCTCCCCAAAGTCATACAGCAGGCCAATTCCGATTCTAGTGGCCCATCTCAGCCCACAACGCCTAGAAACAGCGACGCCCGTCTCTTTTCCATCAGCCGCCATCGCCATGGTCGCAGATGCACTCCGCCTCCGTGTTCGCCGCCACGGCGCTCCGGCCGACTGGCCCGCACCATCCGGCTCTCTCCCCTTGTCCCACGGCAGCACAAAGGCCTGGTCCTCGCGGACATTACAGCTCGTAGCCGGCGCATCAGGTGCGTTCCCTTCCCCGCCTGGACCGTCGTCACACGCGCAGCTGGTGCCTGTCGTCTGCCGCAGGCAGTAGAGCTATGTCTTCCGGCCGCGCTCGCTAGTGAGATGCGGATTGCGGACCATCCTCTCGAGCACAGACAACGTGGAGGCCCTTTGGCGCACGAGCTCGAGCTGCGGAGAACCATCTGAGAGCCACCGTCGGGGCTCCCCTGAACTGGTTGTTCAGCGGCACACATCTTCAGTGTTAGCACTTGGTATATCTGTATAAGCGTTGTGTTTTCTAAGCACCACATCCACAGCTATGTAAGCACTGTGTTTGGTATATATAGGAAGAATACAGTGTTATGAATTTGTGCAGGAAATTGGACAGGAAGAATGGGTTCTAGAAGATTTGTTCAGATTGTGTATAGTGGAAGCATGAGAAAACGAGCAAATTGTACAGATTGCAATTGTGGAATAATTTGTGCTCCATTTTATTGTCAGGCATTCATTTTTTGCACTACTTCAGAGTGATGCATCAATATGTATGTGTGCTTCGTTGGTGTCATATGTTTAGTAGTACAATTTGCATGTCCAGGACTACAATTTGCAGATTTCGTTTTTAAGTAGGCAAGTTGATGAATGAATCCTTCAATCTTCCATCTGAAATATGCAAATTTTGCTTTGATATAGGAAACTAGAGAGGACGAAAGCAAACAAATTAGGATACCACCATTGCAATCCGAATAATAGTGAGAGGAATAGTGCACTTGTAATCTAAGCACACAGGAATAGATTAGAGTCAAGATGGTCGTCCATCCAGGCTTCTCCACGCACTAAAATACAAACAGCACGTGCAACCTCGTGCCAAAAGAATTACCAACCAAGGCAAAAAACCCCACCAACAACGCCATGGTTTTGTTAGGCCGAGGCCCAGCACGGCGAGTGCAGGAGCGCATTTTTCTCCGGCGAGCCTTGGGAGGCAACCGGCTCCTGCGTGGATGCTTGCGTGGACCTGGGTCCTCCACTGCTTATCTGCCGCGTGGTCTTCCGTCATTGGCGTACGCTCCTCGCAGACGCCGCCCGCGTGCTCGCATTTCATTGGGCCGTCCGCTCATGTTCCATTTAATTCCCTCAGAGCAACTCCAACCCACCTCCTAAACAGGATCCTATTCTAAATTTAGGGACTTGTTCTGAAAAAATCAACTCCAACCCACCTCCTACTTGGGTCCCATTCTAGGAGGCCTCTCCAAATTTAGTTTTGGGTCCCCAGTAACCAGGGCCTCCTACCCGACCCCCAGTCGCGGCTGCGCCGCCGTGCTCCCCCTCCGGCGAACGCCGTGCCGCCGCCCCCTTCCTCTACGGATCCACCGCGCCCCTCCCTCCGGGATCCGGGCGCCTCCCTCCTCCCCGGCGAGCACGGCCCTCTCCAAGTCTCCGGCTACATCTGCGCCCCTGCCCTCCGCGCCAGTACAGCAGCAGCAGCCATGGCTCCGGCCGCGTCCACCTCCACCTCGCCGTTGTCCTGCCGCCTCCTCAGCCTCAGCCTCCCGAAGCCCGGCGCCGCGAGGCCTCCGCCGCCGCCTTGCCCGGACTCCGCCGCCGCCACCAGGAGCCCCGGCACGGGCCTCGTCCTCCGGCGGCGCGAGGCCGCGGCAGCGCGGGGCTGGTGCTCTACCAAGTGCCCTCGCCGCCGCACCGCGTCCGTCCACTCGCCGCACCCCGTGCTCTGCTCGCCGGACGCCACTATGCGCGCTCGCCAGCTCCAGCGCGCTCGCGCTCGCGCTAGCGCGCGCTACCTCCGCTTGTCGGCCGCTCGTGTGCGCTCGTGCTCGTGCTACGCTGCTTGTGTGTGCTCGATAGAGCAGCACTTGCTCCTGCCCAGGATGGACGACGGTTCGTTCTTTTCTTTTCTATCCAGTTCTTTTCTTTTCTCCTTCATGGCTTTCAGTACTTGATTTCTACGTTCTTATGGTTGCTGGTGTGTTCGTTTGGCTTGACCACAGGTAGTGCCTCATCGCCTTGCAGCTTCATTCCAGCAGACAACAATCCTGTTGTGCGCACTGATCAGCTGCCGGAGCAACAGAACAGTAGTACAGCTTCAGTGTATTGTGTTTGTCGATCTTGAGTTCCAGAGCCTTTGGTAGCTCCTGTTTTTGTGAAGGACAAGCTCCGGTGTTCACGGGTGATCATGAGTGGATGTAATGCTTGTAAAATACATTTCAAATTCTGTAGATCTATCTTGGCTGAAACAACAGAACACTTATTCAGAGTGGAGTCACTTATGTCAACTTATGTCATTCTAGTGTAGGCGAAGAGAAGCTTGTGAAGCTTGTTAAGCCTGTGGAATCTGTACTTAAGCTTGTGAATCTGTATGTTTACTACAGTTTGGTCGTTCCCCAGAGCTGGTTCAGCTGTTAATTACGACTGCATTGAGCTTTTATAATTCTGTATCTATGAACTGAGAAAGTGTTCTGCTCCAGGTTTGTGCATCCTCATAAGGATGTTCTTTGGGAAAAATTTATATCAACTTATACGTTATTCCAAACTGAATCATTCAGTTTTTGTCAAGATGGCAAGCTGGTTCCTGTTGTTTTTGTCAATACCTGTGAACTGCAATGTATTTTTACCGTGTTTGTTGATCTACAATAAATGTGGTGTTGCATTAGAAACTGTAAACTAGAAAGCATCAGCATCATGTTCATGAACTCCATTCTGGAAGTTGGAGTGATGTTGTCATTCAGTTTTGTGTATAAATGGAAATAAATGGACAAGTATCATCTTTTCCTCTTTCTGACTTGAGTGATGAAGGTCACTTCATGACTGTACTACACAATAACACAAGATCGTCATATTGGGCATAACAGAAGATGAGATCATGTTAATTCGATCGATGCACTCCACAATCCAGATGATAGATACCGGATATGCACATGCAGCACACATCGCAAGATGAAACTCTAGGTAGCAAGCTAGCCAATCAAACAGATTCAGGTAAATTTTACCTTGGGCAACCTTGAGCAGCAGAAACCAAGGAGGAAGTAGCGGCAGGAGGGAGCCACTGGCCACGCGCGAGCTCTACACCTTCGACCTCGCGGCGCCGACGCCGGCACGCGGGCGGGGCTCCGGTGCTGGCGGCGCTCGGGAGGGCGCCGTGCTGCGGGGCTCCGGTGATGGCGGCGAGCCGGAGGGCGCGGTGCTGGCGGAGCGCGGGCGGGGCTCCGGTGCTGGCGGGGCGCGGGCGGGGCGCCGGTGATGGCGGCGCACGGGCGGGACGCCGGAGCACGGGTGCCGGCGCTGCTTCGACGGGAGACTGATTTGTTTTTTTTCTTTTTTTTTTTAAGAGAGAAGTAGGGACTTGGGCTGGAGTTGGATGCAATTTTGGGCCCCTATTTTTGCAGATCAGCATGTAAATGAGAAAAATAGGGTCCCAATTTGCATAGTGGGCTGGAGTTGCTCTCACGGCCTCACCTACTCTCGGGCCCTCGTCTCGCTCTTTCGTTCTTTGGTCTTCCCACGCCTCGCCTGTCTTGCTCCCGGGAGCCGTCGCCGTCGTCCGTGCCGTCGTCCCCGTCGCGATCCGCCGGCGGCCGCCGTCGTCCTCGGATCCACCACGCGCGTGTCCGGGTGAGCCTTCTTCTTCTTGGTCTGCTCTTGCATCTTGCCCTTCCACCGTTCTTCCTCTTCCACTTTCTTTCGGTACTCTTGCTTGCGGTGTCCATGGCGGCCGTAAGGCGCGTCTTCTCCTTCTTCTTGGCCTTTGGCGCCTCCCCGTGCCTCTCTCTCGCCTATGCGGTGGTAGGCATTATGGATTCCCCGTTGCCTTTGTGTCACATTTGGCCCTCGATTTGGGAGGTGTACGCCGTTCTTCCCCTTCCCCTTTCTTTCCGTCCTCTTGCTTGCGGTGTCCATGGCGGCCGTGAGGCGCGCCTTCTCCTTCTCCTTGGGCTTTGGCGCCTCCTGCGCCTCTCTCTGCCTATGCGGCCGTAGGCATTGTGGATTCCCCATTGCCGTTGTGTCGCGTTTGGCCCTCGATTTGGGAGCTGTAGGGCTCGGTTCTTCTTCGTCTTGCTGTGCTGTGTCCGCCTATCGCTGCTGCCGTGCCGGTGGGGTTCGTCGGATTCCTGCTGGATGCCGTCCGCGCTGTTCGATCTGCTGCTTCCGTCCTCTCTGGGTGCTTCGATTACAACGTTCTATACGTGCGCAGTGCGGGCACGGTTTTCTTTCTCTGAACCGCCATGTCTTCAGTTCTTGGGTTTCAGATTGTTCCTACCTTGTCTTCGATGCTTCACTTTGATCTTACGATGTTCCTCTGCTCTGTGTTAATATACGTTCTCTTCTTGCAGGTTGGTTCTGCTGTTGGACTGTTTGTTCGATTCAGCTCATTATGTAGGTAAGTTATTTGTTTCTGTGTCGTTGCTTTCCAGAGTTTGGAGTGGTTCAGGGTTCATAACAAGTAAATAAACACGGATGCTTTTAACTTCGACGCAAGTTCATTGTGCTTGCAACTGCTGTGCCCTTCGTACCATCTTATTGTTCCATACATCCAGATCCTGCGTCAGTTATTTTGTTGGGCATAACACTGTTGTCGCTGCTACTATGTATGTGCCTCCGCCTGTTATTGGATAGTACATAATGGTTTGGGTTAGTACAGCCTGCCTGCTAGCTTGGTCAGGTCTCGTGCCATGCCCTTCTGCAGACACCATGGTGCGGCCGAAAATGCTGTGTCTTGTGTGTGTTCTGCTGTGAATTCAACGAGCGGTGAATCTTGTGTGCGAAATAAGATGTTCTAATTTGTTTCCAATTGTTGCTTACAGATGCATTTGGAGCGCATGTTGCCTTCACCAGCTTAGCAGGGGAGGCCTTCCTCTTCCCTGTGTGTGTCCTGCTAAGGTAATGGTCTTCTGGTTTCTTTTGGTTTTGTACACAGAGGTTCAGGAATCACCCTGATTGTCTGTTCTGCTATAGGGATTTACACCAGGGTCCCAAAATTTAGCTGCGCCATTATCCCAGCCCGGTTCTTTTGGGTTATCACAATCTTACATTATCCTCTACTACTGGCTTAGGTCTCTGCCATATGGATCAGTGCAGGATAAGCAGAAGAGGCTGTTGCTCCCTTTGGCACCATGGCGTATGGCTCTTCATTCTTTATTTGTTTTTATTTTGTATCTTTTGTATATAATGGTTTCAGTTTGTTTCCCTGTCAAAGCTGAGATAGATGACGACCACCTTATGCTTTACTGTTATATAAGATTTGTTCATGTCACAACATGATTCTCTTAAAAATATGTCTACCTGTTCCTATGTTGGATACCTTTAACCCGATTATCTTTTAGTGCCACCGAGTATTTGTTCATAGTGATTTATAGTTATAGGTCTTCCTGAAAAACCAATTACCTCAACCTTTTACGTGTTATTAGGTAATTTAGAAATCGCTTTTTTTATATTTCTTTGCGCTAACCATTATCTAATTAAAGGTCCCCGATATTCAGTTGATTTTGTAATCCAGGCCTTCTAAGTACATCCTAAATTTTATTATTACTAGGTTACTGAATTTGCAATTGGTATCCTGATGGTGTTTCATCCTCACAACTGCTGCAACACGGCGTATGGGCCAGATCAGTCTACACTACAAAGCAATAGTTGTTTCTAATAATTCCATATTGATCCACCTTTATTTCAGTTCTGTTTATGTGCTGATAGCCACAAGACCTGGGATATGTTGGCAGCAACCTGCTCTGGAGGATCCATGTGTGCAAAACAGACCTTTCTAGCTGTCGTGGCTCACCGGGTGCTGGAGCATATGTCCATATGATGGGGGTGACCTAATTGCTCTATAAACAAAGGTTTCACTGATTAACTATTCAGAGGTAGTTCACAACCTCGGTTTGTCATACTTGATGAACAGAGAACTCCATATGTAAGTTTGTCCCTCCAGATTTCCATTTTGTTTAATACATTCGATGCATAACAAGCTAAGTTTCCTATGTTAGGCTGATGATGGATCTTGCAATGGACAGGTGGTTCTATTCCCTTTGTATTCTGGTGCTACTGATCTGCCTTCTCGATGCTGATGATGACAAGGTCATGGTGACCATAATTCACGCTTCTTTCCAAGGGCAGCAGCTTGGCTAGAGTTTACATGGTTTGATTATGTTATCTATATCTACCAACACTATGTTTACTCCCATACATTTCTACGCTTTCTTTATTTGGAGCTTGCTGTGTAAGGATACACACACACATTTGTACAGGCCTATATGTTGGCCAAAAATTTCGCGCGGGGTTATCAGCTAGTTTACTATATATAGGTACTAATTACGAGTAGAGATTACTGTATGCATGCCGCTCCACCTCTCCTATGGACTGAAATTAGTGGAATTGATGTTTGTTGAGAGGTCGCTGCTCGGCTTGCTGCTCAAAACTGCAGCTGCCCCTATTCTCTCTTCTTTTTGTTTGGTGACTACCCTATTCTCTCTTCTTGCTAGCCACACCATGCTACATCGTTGTGCACCCATTCCAATTTCCAGAAGCAAGGTAGTTTTCTCTAACTCCCAATTTTCAATAAATATTTTTATATAATGAATTTTTAATAAATATAAATTTAAAAAAATGCAATGTTATCAGTTAAGCATACGAATCTACCTTTTTATCTTCAACCTAGCCAATTAGGATTTACCAATCAGTAGTTTTCTAAGCCAACATTAGGACAACCTAGATCCTATATTAATTAATTATACTTCATTTCATATTTTGTGGGGAGTTTACCAGGCTCCTCTGCCTGTCAGTTTCGTAGACGAAGCTAGAAGACACTTGGTCATCCTACAATTTTTGTCGATTGTCTGTGGCTCGCCTTCCCCCCTACCTATGTCTGAATCCTGTTTCCGCCCCTGTTGGGGAACAACAGGGTCCAAAAAATGTTTGCAGTTATTGGCTCCTGCTAGAATTTATCCCCTCCGGTTTATTAGACATTCATGATGGGATGGAGTTTCTTGGCTTACATTATTTGGTATACTAATTTCTATACTTGATGCTTCCGTACATAGGTTTCAGCACCTGCTCCAAGTTTCGACGCCACGCTTGTGGATCCAGATGCTGCATTGCTGCAAACCTGAAACTCCAGATGTCATTTGAAAAGGCATAATGGATGGCAACTTCAAAGAAATCTAGAGGTTCCAGGGAATGATAAAGTTCCAGATTACTGAGGCTGTATCTCTGACTGAAGAGAAGTCATTGGAACGTGCATCTTGCTTATGGTTGGCACTCTCTTGGGAAATCGGTTGTGTTTAGTTCTGTAGCTTTCCATGTGCAGATGTGCTTACCATAGGTGTCACTATGGTTCTAATGCCTTATGATTTCCTCAGTGCCGCTGACACTAGATTGTTTCATACCTTTCATAGTTTCGTTTAATTTGCACTAGCATTAAAAAAAAACTCACCAAATTTTGTTTTTCATATTATCCAATGCAGATTCTGGAGGCCAAATGGCCAATACAAGCTCTCATATTTTGGATGGTTCAACTGTTCAGGAAGATCAGCGCCTCCAAGGTCAGGGACACATCTCCTCTGAAATCAGTTCTCCTGTTCAAAAGGAAGACCCCGCTCTGTCCACAAGACACTCTGAACAATGAACCATCTCTTTGCGTTACTGTAATTTGATTTCCCAGCGAAACGGCACCTACTAAGTTCTTTGGCACTATTTGCTCTGTATTGCAGTGGTTTTCTTCCTCGGGTATGAACATACAATAGCTTCTGCTACTTTTATTTTCATGTTACACCATTCATTTTCATTTTTTCATTGCAGAATGTTGGTATATTTGGGTATTCTCAGAAGAAATTAACAGATCAGGGCTTAAGATCTATAATTGAAGCCAATTTGAGCTACCGGGGTGGATCACCGGTATGCTATTTGTCAACTTTTCATTATATTTTTCATGGCAGTATCTATACTATTTCCTTTTATTGCTTTGAGACCAATATGAATAACATTATAGCCAACCCATTCTTATGCCACCTTTAATGCTGCTAAGCATGGTTTTAGACCAAACAATCTGTTTAGGTTGGTGCTTGACACCGCTTTGCTTCTTCCAAAGTTTCCACTGCATGTACTAACTTGCTTTTAGTGTCCCTTAAAAAACATAGTTTTACTGTCGTAAAAAAAAGGATTGACCAAACCAAGAAAAATGTGTGCTGATGTTTATTGTGAATGTGGTGAAAATTATGATGACAAGTTATGTGAGTTCCCAAAAGGACGTATTATGTAGACGTGAAAAGGACATATTATGTAGACGCCGTACACGACAACAAAGAAGCGATGGTTAGATTAGATTCTAGGATGCCATAGTTAGATTCTAGGATGCCACAGTCAGATCCATTCCAGAGATCCATTCATGTCTATTTCCTCTGTTTAAAGGTCTACAGATCTAAGGTTAGATTAATCTTGTCATTCTTTGCATTACATTGAAGTTCGATGGCTGCATCATGGCCTACATGTGCTGATTGATTTCTAATTTCTCTTTCCCCTCACCTGAATGAATCCGTGCACGTCGGGTTAGTACTCATCATCCATTTGAGTTGTGGTGATCAATCATTCACCTGAAGAGGCTAATATACTTTCTTAACAATGCATATATTTACTTGCATAAAAAGCCAGTTCAAGGACATACCACTACCTCTAGACAAATGTGAATGCTTTGAAACTCAATTAAAATTTTGCACATATATATGTATACGAACATGAATGTACCTTTCTTTTCTCGGTCCCTACCTGCTTTACAGTTCAGGTGCACTATTTTTTCTCTACATGAGGTGCACTCTTATGTGTTGTTTAATCCATTCCTTCAGAATTTCATCCATCTGTTCATTGCTAATGGGTTTTTAACTATGTGCAAACACAGTGAGATTGCGGTTGTGCACAGATTTGAGCAAGAACACAACTGGTCCACCGAGCAACAAGATGACGATGTCTTCTTCTTTGAGCTATGTCAAGGTTAATCTTTATTTGATACCATTTGATTAACCTTACCATGAAATTGGGTGTCGTGATTGAGTGCGTTCAAAATGATTTGATTAAAATTTCTGTAATTTCTGAATTAGAACCTAGCAATCTTTCACTGTTGGTACGATTCTTATGAGATCCACAAACTTGAATATTACCATCAAAGGGAGGTGTCCCAATCTGTTATGGGAGTTGGTAATTCTGTTATGTTACCTGCTTGATCTAATGATCTTGTTTACACCACTGCACTGTATATTCTGGTAGCTACATTCGCTACTTACTTCTCGCCTATTATTGGAGATTGTTTTGTTCAGTTAAACTTCCCGATCATCCAGTTAACTCTGGGCCGACAACATGGTGTAGGATCTTGTTTACCACTATCTGTTTTTGTTGCTGCATTCCTTAATTAATTTTGCCTATTATTGGACAATTCATGTTTAGTTAAACTTCCGATCATGAGGTTGACTGTTGAGATTAAAAATCATGTTGTTGGGTAACATTGGCCGGATTGAACCACTTTGGCTTAATCCCTCGGTGTAACCCATTTTATCTACACATCTTTCTTTCAGGTTCCAAATTTTATTGGGATAACAACATGGTGAATCATCCGTGAACTTCATCCTTATGTTTCAAGGTTTGGGAATCCCTGGTTCATTGGGCTACAAATTGTGCCTTCTTCGGATCTTGCAATGCTGGATTCGTACCCGTTTTAGGTATGTTTACTGCCTCGACGTATATGTTACAACAAGATCGAGCACGTTACAACAAGACGGATCAAATGTTAGTAGAACCAAAAAATATCTAGCTTCTAAGTGTGGAACATAGGCTACCTTGGTTGCCATGTATTTTACAATATTGCTTAAGCAAGGTTGGGATTCACTTCAGCACCTCTAGTTTGTCTTTTGCTATAGATTTTACATGAGTTGTCCAAAGAAATATTGCTTACCAAAGAAAAATGTTTTCCCCAAACAAGCGTACTAATGTGTCAAATCAAAAGTTTGGCAGCGCATCCCTCGCCTGCATATGCAACCTATATGGCAAGGCTAACTCATTGCTTTATTGGTCGTTTCACCATGACCAGTAACCAAGTTTCAAAATCCTAATCTTACAATGTCATGAAATCAAATGTTCTTTGATCCAAATGGTTTTTTAAAGTGACTTGGCACAGTTAAAGTAATTTTTCTACCTCCGCCTATAGAATTAAATTAAATTGGCTCACCCGCTCTCGCCTATGTCTTTTTAAATTTATTTGGCCTGTCATCATTTTCCTCTTCTTTTTTTGCAAGGATCATTTTCCTGTTCTCCCTATGTCTTTGTCCATGTACATATCTTGTCCTACTAAATCTGATTGATGTTAAAAAGGATTAGGTTGCTAATCATTTTTCTTCTCTCTGCTCTGTTGTGCTCTTATGAGGTTTTCAGGTTAAGTGGACATCCTTTTACATACTGATGCTGATACATTCAATTGCACATCCATGTGTCTCTTAGAAAAAAAACAAAGGTAAAAACAAGGAAGTTCAATTACAAAACCATCCTTCTAAATACTTCCTACATGCCTTTATATTATTTAGTTTTCTTTTAGAAACACCTTTATATTATTTAGTAAAACAATGACATCAAGAATGCCAAATTGTGTAGTCAGTGCAAAGCATATGTCTGAATATAATGGATAATTTCCCTACCGATTTATTCATCACCTAGGATTCCAAATGATGTTGTTTTGGCAAGAATATTTTTTCGCATCCTACTTTACATTTGAATGCATGCATTTGTGGCATTTTTGCTTGTGTTAACCTTGTTTTGCTCATTGGAAAAAACCATATGTTTATCTACTTTCATAGATGACAACTCACAGTTATTTTGATATTGCCTTTCTTTTGAGGAAACCTGAAGGTGCCGAAGCCCCCGCAAAAAAATTTTACTGCTGGTAAAATTTTACTGCTGGTAAAAAATGATAAAGAAAAAAATTTACAAAAAGACAATAGAACAAAAAATGTTGATAATTAAGGTTTTGATATTGCCTTGACCCAAAGTAAAGGTTTCGGTAGTATTGCGTTCACGGCTGCGCAGACACTAATTCCTTTTCTCCTCCCGGTGCGGTGGCCGGGTGTTGTTTCACTGATGATTCAGCCAGCAGACATTCTTTCTACACTCCATTTCTCATTGGGTTCATGGTTTGGCTGCACTCATTTGCGGCCACGTACGCTGCGAATGTGGGACAGCCACGGTAGTTAGAAACCAAGTAGTGCACTCATTTGCTTGTCCTTTTCCTTTAGCTTCCAATTCATGTAAATCATTTTCAGTGTAAAACATCATACACAATATATATTTATTATCTATTGTTCTTTATCTATTGTAAAACATCATACTAAATTTGATTCCCTCGTATGCATTTCTAACATTTAAATTTTATTATTCATGGACTGACATTTTATTTAGCAACTCGAACTCGCGCGCAGGGGCGCGCGCAACGTACTAGTGGAGCATCATGGGAGCCAGTAGCCATTCGATCTTAGAGGACGGTCCGATGCTCCTTGACTGCAAAGAGGAGTCGCCGCCCCGAGTTCAGAGGATTTTCATTCCCCGGCCCGTGCCCACCGGAGCACATGGAGCTGCTCTGGAATTATGATTGACAAGATGCAACCCGTTCAGAAGATTGTTCAATCTCCCAGAAAAAGTTCTTAATGGTAATTAGCTCCACGATAGACATTGAAAGCTGTACATTCATGCATAGGAACATACACGATAGACCTGAAAACCAACATACTGGGAGTGAACGGAGAATCTGAACACCCAATCTCCAAGAGGGAAACCCCCCCAAAGCATCTGGCTCTGGGTGCCGGCTGCCCACAGCCCACCAATGACCGCGAAAACATGGCCAGCTTCTCTAAAAGTCAATACTTGCAATGGTTCACCCATGCTACTTCTGTCAATACCGTTCCTACTGAGCTTTTTTTCTGCCACTGATGTGTGCTCAATGATACTGGAAAAAAAAATTATGCACGCATGATGTAGATGAGCTGCGATACAGCACATCATCGATCACGCCGTTGATGCAAGCTGATGGACGCTCGGCTGGTCTTTCGCAGAGCTGCTGGACAACAATGGTCCCGCTCGGTGTTACCGGTGACGTCGCCAGGAAACCGAAGAAAGCACTAGAGCTCTTCCAGCAATGACTCGGAGGCTGAGTGCTGAAGACGCAAAGGAATAGGCCTGTTTGCATTCGCGGCACAACTCGCGAGTAGTGGGACCCCCGGCAGTAGGAGAGTGTGATGGTCGAGCTGGTTCACATCTCTTCTTCCCCACGACTCCCAATCCTTGCCTGATCTGTCTACTAAAACTCGGGTTTTCGGCCATCACAACTTCATCAAGCATGCGAGCTGGTTCACATCTGCTTTCGGCGGTAGTAATAATGAGCTGGTTTGCATCTAAGTTAGATTACTGCCGACATATCACAGTGGAAGCAGAGCTGTTTTTCCTTTTTCTTTCTTTTCTCTGCAACTTCCTAGCTCTGCGTGACACACACGTTAGCCAAGCAATTGAAAAATGGAAAGCTCACCTTTTCTCTTGTCGGTAACTGGAAAAGTTGTCTGCCTGCTCTCTTTGGTTATTCTAAATTGTACCTTTTCCCGCAGGCTTTTCAGCTTTGCTCAATCTCAAGAACACAGAACAGTAATTGTGTGTACACTTTCTCTTTTGGAGCCACCATTGTGAGGGGGCGCAGCTGCTGCGTGGTTTCCTCGACCTGTCTGGGTTCTCACTTCTCACTTTCTCTTGCTTCGAGCTCGGACCAAGAACAGGCGGTGAATCTGGGTGAGCCTACCTTCACCTTGCTTCCAACAGAAAAATCAGCCCCGCTTACTAATAGTCTACCACTAATACAAGCTGCTGCCTGCAGGCGCCACCCACATCGTTCCAAAGCTTGAAGGCCATGGGGCTGGTGACGGGGCGATGGGGAGCCTGCTGCCTAAGCTTTGTGAGCTGCTCAAGGAAGAGTACGGCCTGCAGAAGGGCGTGATGAAGAAGGTCGAGACTCTCTCACGGGAGCTCAGGGCCGTGCACGCCGTCCTCCGCAAGATCGGTGATGTGCCACCGGACCAGCTCGACGAGCTGGTCAAACTTTGGGTTTGCGATATCGGGAGGCGTCCTACGATATGGAGGACATTGTCGACGCATTCTTGGTGCGCATCGATGGAGGTGGCGGCCCTGAGCCTGCGGACACAAACATGCTCGGACGCCTCCTCAAGAAGGCGGGCAAACTGTTTGAGAAGATGAAGAATCACCGCGAGATCTCTAGACTTATCAATGATATCAACAAAAAGCTCGAGGAGGTGGCAGCAAGGCGTGGCAGGTACACACTCGACGGTATTGTCGCCAATCCTGCAGCTGCAAATACCATCGACCCTCGCATCCTGAATGTATACAAAAGGGCAACCGAGCTTGTTGGCATTGAGGGACCGAGGGACGAGCTCATAAAAATGTTGTCCCTAGGGGATGGTGACGTGGATCTGTCTAGTACAACAAAGATGAAGATCATCTCTATCGTTGGATTTGGAGGGCTAGGCAAGACCACTCTTGCCAAAGCTGTCTATGACCACCTCAAACCGCACAATGAATGCTGGGCTTTTGTTCCAGTGGGTCAGAATCCTGACATCAAGAAAGTCTTTAGGGACATTCTCATGGGTCTTGATAAGAAAACTTACACTTATTCCAGATTAAACGGTTTGGACGAGAAGCAACTCATGGACGAAATCAACGAATTCGTCAAGGAAAAGAGGTACGAGCTAGTATGATCATTGATTCATTAATCATTGTTTTCATTACTGGCTTACTGCTAAACAATTATAGCCGCTTAGATCACGTAGCTGCACAATTCGTTCTTTGTATATTATTTATTTTAATAAAGGAAAATGATGAAAGGAATGTGACAAAATGGTAGGAATAAAATAAAAAAAACTATAAATCATGTCTTGTAAATTTATTTACCATTTCTTTTACTGTCTCGTGAATATGTAGGTGTTTGATTGTTATTGACGATATATGGGACAAGGACACTTGGAAGTTAGTCAGATGTGCTCTGCAAGGAAGTAATTGTGGAAGTAGACTTGTGATCACTACTCGTATTTTTGAAGTTGCTGCATATGCTGGTGAAGTATACAAAATGCCGCCACTTTCTCATGATAACTCTGAAAAATTATTGTATGCAAGAATAGCTGATGGTGAAGGCAAGTATTTTGATAGTCCTTTGGCTGAGGCATGTGAAAAAATTTTGAGGAAATGTGGTGGTGTGCCACTAGCCATCATTACAATAGCCAGTTTGTTAGCCAGTAAACCAGGGGAGGACTGGTCTGAGGTGTACAACTCAATTGGTTTTGGGCATAAAAGCAATGATGATGTAGATAATACAAGAAAGATTTTGTCTTTTAGCTACTATGATCTGCCTTCACATCTAAAGACTTGCTTATTGTATCTCAGCTTATTTCCGGAAGATCATGTGATAGAGAAAAATAGTTTGATATGGAAGTGGATAGCTGAAGGTTTCGTTGCTCAGGAACAAGCAGAACTAGAGGTAGGATTATTTGAGCTCGGAGAGAAGTACTTTAATGAATTGATAAATAGAAGCATGATCCAACCACGGGAGAAAGATTGTGAAGGGTACATTGATGCATGCTCAGTTCATGATATGGTTCTTGATTTGATACATCAATTGTCAAGGGAACAAAATTCTGTCTCTATATTGAATGGTGGTGAGCGACAGAAACCACAAGGGAGCATTTCTCGTAGGGTGGCCCTACAGAGTGTTGAAGACCACAATGTTGGTCAGCTGGCCAATATCGTTATGGACAAAGTGAGATCCATCTTTTCGAGTCAATGTAATTTTTGTGCATTATGCCCACGCCTGCCATTTTTACGTGTAGTAGACTGTGGCAATGGTCTGTCAGAGGATTATCTTGCAAGTTTACTTCACTTGAGGTACCTTAGAGTAGCGACCAGCTATCAGCTTATTCCTAGGAATGTAAGATATCTGAGGTCTCTGCAAACACTGGATTTACACTGGATAGATGAGCTGCCGGATGAGGTGGCACTTCTGACGCAACTTGTATGCCTACGACTAAGAAGTTATTGGGAAACAACCATGCCTGCTGGTTTGATCGGAAAGCTGACGTCACTGCAGGAGCTGTGTATAGGGTATGTACATGAAGATGGCACAATGCAGTTTGTGAAGGAGCTGGGTCTGCTGAGGGAACTAAGGGTGCTCAAGATTAGAATTGATGGTTGGAGTGAGAGCATCGAGAGTGCTTTGCTGGAGTCCCTGGGCCATCTGCACAATATCCAGGAACTTCAAATTTTACACTACTATGGAGATAAGGACCGGGTGAGCGGTGATGCAGGACGGCTTTCTTGTCGGCATCTCCGTTTCCTACATTTGGCCTACTTGGTGTTCTCTGGACTGCCGGCGTGGATTAACTTGTCGCTTGCTCCAAACCTCTCCTATCTGGATCTGCAAGTGGTAGTTTTGAAGGACCAGGACATGGAGACCCTTGCCAAGTTGCCAGAGCTCAGTTGCCTCAAACTGTTTTTGAAAAGTGACACCGAGTCGGTAGTTAGCATAAAGATTCGTACTGACGAAGGTGTTGGCTACTTTCGCAAGTTGAGATTCTTAAAGATACGTGGTTCATCTACCAGGTTTGATCTGTGTGGCAGTGAGTGTAACAGCAGCAGGGTAGCATCATCTAATACTATCATGCCAAGTCTTGAATCCCTTGAGTTTCAAGTCCATGTGCAGTCCCTAAGAGACGAGAACCCGCATCTTGGTTTTGACAGGCTGCCTGGTGGCTTCCAGAACCTGGGAACAAGTTCACTCCAGAGAGTCACCGCAAGAGTGAACTGTGAAGGTGCCGGTCCTCGGGAGGTGGAGGAAGCTGAGGCTGCGTTGAAGCACGCGGCCACAGTCCATCCAAAACATCCCACCTTTCAAAGCTACAGGGAACATGAAGACTATATGATATCACGCTACCAAGAGGTATGTACGGTGAACTGATGATGCATGCACATGGAGAAATTCGTGCTTCAAAATACAGCTGCCTCCAATTAACTATTAATTGCTTATTTCATTCCTCTCTCCTGTGTCTTTCTTTGCACGTACTGTATTCTAGTGTAGTGCACACAGGCATATCCCCGTGGCCCACACTTTTACTGCTGGTTGTTACCACTATCCATTTTTTTTCTACCTCCATACACTACCGGATCGGCCTTATTTGCCGCCGCCGTCGGCAAAGCTCCCTTTACCGTCGGCGAAGGCTTTGCCGACGGCAATCTGACGTGGCCGTCGGCAAAGCCCCATCGGCAAAGATTCCGTCGGCATAGGGGACTTTGCCGACGGCCACGTGTCAGGCCGTCGGCAAAGATTTGCCGACAGCCACGTCAGCCGTCGGCAAAGGCGCCACGTCGGCCCGACGCGCCGTCATGCCGATTTGCCGCTTTGCCGACGGCGTGGCGCGGCCGTCGGCAAAGAATTTTTTTTTTTTTGAAAATTCTTTGCCGATGGCCGAGACCGTCGGCAAATTTTTTTTTTTTGATTTTAAAAAAACGAAAAATGGTCTTTGCCGCCGGCCGGCCGTCGGCAAGGCTATGGTCAATTTGCCGACGGCCGGGCCGGCCGTCGGCAAAGCTGGGCTTTGCTGACAAAAGTGCCCAGCTTGGCCGTCGGCAAAGCTGGAAAAAAGTTTCTTTTTGTTTTTTTCTGTTTTCTTGCATCCGCATCACATTTCATGACATATAGCATATAACCCACATTGCATCTCATATATTCGCAACAATGTACAATTTAAACCACATTTCAGCATTAAATTCAAAAAACATGTCTAAATTCTCCGACACATGTCCAAACTGCATATAACACATCCCAAATCATCCACACATGTCCATGCACGTCCAAATTCATCGACACATGTACCTAGCTCGTGGCGTCGTCCCCAGGGGTCCCAGAACCTCCACCTTGCTCCCACGCAGACCAACTCGGATGCGGCTGCTGCTGCGGCCAGTACTGCCCCTGCTGCGGCCAAGAGAAGCTTGCAGGACTGGAGTGCCCCTGCGGCAGTGGACGAGGCCAGCCGTACTGCTGCGTGGGGAAGCTCTGGTAAGGTGGCCAGCCGTGCTGTGGAGAAGGGCCCAGTGGAGGGCTGGCACCCGGAGTCGGGTTCGAACCCGCCGACGGTGCCTGCACAAAGACCAAGTGATGTAATTAGTACCTGTAGGATGGCCGCACAAGTTAAAGCAACAGGGAATATACTTACCGGACCAGGTACAGGAACAGGCAGTGGGACTAGTGGTGGAGCGAAGAGCGAGGGAGGAGGCTCCTGTGTTCCCGGGATCTGGGACCGGAAATAGCCGGTCAGGTCCGCCAACTGAAGCTGGTAGTGCAGCGCAACTGCCGCCAACTGCTCCCGATGGGCCACCTCCTGCGCTTGATGCAGCGCCTCCTGCTCCTGACGTAGCGCCTCGTACCTCGCGTCCGAGGCCGCCTGGCTGGCCTGCAGCTGTTCGACCGTGGCCTGCAATATTACACCCGCATGGTTGATGGTATGTGAAGCGAATGTACATCATGTGTTTAACGAGTGAACGACGAATGAAACTCCACTTTCCTGAAGTGCCGTCATCATCTGCGCGCTGCTCGGCTGCCAAGGCGCGATGGGGATCTGCGCTCCGCCCCTTCACCGGTCTTCTCTACGGATCTCGGTCAGCGTCTGAACAGCGGACGGCTTGATGGTGCTGGTGGCCATAAAGTACCGGCCGTGCTGCTTCCCTCCTCCCAACCTCATCATGAGGTCAGTGTCCAGGGGCTCGGTGGTGGGGTCGAACTTAGGCCCATGGCGCTCGAGAGCTACGGTGGCGTACTTGGTGAGCTTGTCGTAGACAATCGGGCTGGTGTACGCCTCCGGCCCGTCGAACTGTAGACGGTGGAGGGCGCTTTCGATTTGCCCTTGTGAGCGAGGGCCCACCCCGTGAACTCGTTGACTTGCTGCCCACCATGCGCCTCCGACTGCAAGGAAAACACAAACATGGTTACAAGTAGTGACAATTGAGCGCTATAAGAAATGGTTCAACAGAAGCATACCCATCTCTCCATGAAGATTGGGAGGACCTGGCTCCCTTGGTGGTGTGAGACCCCGACCTCTCGATCTCCGCGGCGTTTCCCCGATGTTGTCGCGCTCCTCGTACGCCACGGCGCACGCCCTCGACAATTGCACGGCAGTAGTCCTCGTACTTGCCGCCGGCCGGAGGCATCGCATGACATTCAAGTATTTGATATTGCAGATAATGAATTGAATGTGTCACGTAAGGAATCATAACGGATGTTTCCTACTTAGTTACCTGCATGTACTGCTCCTCGGTGAGGTCGGTCTCCTCTTGACATAGCATCTCCCTGACTTGCAGCTTATCTACCCTCTCCTTCTTCACGTTGGTGTAGTAGCTGATGACGGCCTGAGTATGCGCCTCGTGGTACATGTCCTTGAGCCGTCAACGCACACCGAGTCCTGTTGCCGCGACGCCCGCACGAGGTCCTCGCCCTCCTCCAACTCCGGAAGTACAACCGCACACAGGCATCAAACATCATTTCATTATTTGAAAAAAGTCCAACGAATGCGTAGTATTGAGATATGCGGTGCGATGCAAAGACTCTGAGAACTCCCTCTTGATCTTGTTAGCAAGGACTTCGTCGTTTCGACGTCCTTGACAAGGAAGAAGTGGTGCCATTTCTCGGGCACGATCTGCCTACCCTCGACGGTGTCCAAGCCAGGGTAGTGCTTTTTAATCAGCAGGCCCTGGACGCTAGTGGCATGGCGTGAGCAGTTCTTCGTCATCAACTTTGCCAGGCCCCTTCACGAGTCATTAATAACAATTGTTAGTCTGCAGTTTGAATTTAAAAATGTCATATGAACAAGTAGAGAAATCAACAATGGTTACTTACTTGCCCGCGGGCCGAATCACCGGGCGGTCGTCGTGGCGCGGCAGTGCTCGGGGAGCCTAGTGGGCCCGCGCGGTAGGGCTTGCCCAAAGCCGAGGAAGTCGAGGTGCCCGCCGTCCGCTCGCCCCGTCGCCGAAGCCGAGGTCGTCGTCGCCGCCGCGGCCGCCACCGTCACCGTGACCGTCACCGTCACCGGTCGTCGTCGTCGTCGGCGGCCCCCCGCTGGGAGGCTCGCTCGAACAGCCTCCTCGACGGCGTGCGGCCGTCCGGTGGGTTTTGGCCATCCGACGTTACAACTTGGTCGAAACTTTTTGAATTTTTTACCACGGCCTCCACATGCGATGACGACACAACTCGTCAAGTTTCGTCAATTTTAGGCTTCGTTTGGATTTTATATAATTTTAAAACACTTTCCGTGCACGTAACTCCCCTTGTTACGACGCAACATGGTCGTAATTTCATGCGAGTTCCTGGATACGGCATGAACATACTCCGAGCATCATGAATACCATGTTTTGAATCAAAAAGTTCTATTATTTCATGTACCTGTAGTTCAAATTTGGAGTCGCCGGAAAAATGCAAAGAAACAGAAATAATTAATGAAATATAGCTAAAAAACTCAAAATTGTCCCAACTTTTGGCGGTGGGTTGTATTAGGTGTAGGAAGGCACCGGCGGAAAAAAAAAGGAAAAGGAAAAAAACAAAAAAAAGTTCTCTTTGCCGACGGCCTGAGAAGGCCATCGGCAAAGAGCCTTTGCCGATGGCTCTTTGCCGATGGCCGGCCATCGGCAAAGAAGGCAGGCCCGGCCGCCCCACAAGCGGCCACGTGTCTCGGTTTTGCCGATGGCCCCGGCCGTCGGCAAAGCGGCTCCTTTGCCGACGGCCGGACGGTGCGGCCATCGGCAAAGGGCACGGCCGGCCGCCGTTTGCCCCCAGGCCCTATTTTGCCGATGGCCGGGATTTGCCGATGGCTCGGCCGTCGGCAAAGGTTGGCTTTGCCGATGGCCTTTCTTTGCCGACGGCCCGGCAGTCGGCAAAGAAGGCCTTTGCCCATGGCCTTTCTTTGCCGATGGCTGGGCCGTTGGCAAAGAAATCTTTGCCGATGGCGGCCCTTTGCCATCGGCAAAGGCTGCTCTTTGCCGATGGCTTATTCCCCGGCCATCGGCAAAGACTCCGCCTTCGGGAACGATGCCGTTTCCGGTAGTGATAATAGTAAAATTGATAATAAGCTTCCTTCTCTGCTGCTTTTCCTCCTTGTGGACGTCCTACTACCAATACGCAAGAGTTGTGGCCAAATATGAACAGTTAAATTTCATCAAATCAACCAAAACTATTTTTCAAAAGGCTGAAAAATGCAAATAAATAAACAAAAAAAGGTAGTCCGGATTCTCCCATCACACATGGAGTCGTCTCCTACTGACCAATGCAATAGTCCGCCATCCGGTTGGGTAAAAACAATTTTGGCCCCAAGCAATAAACACGATCGAAATTTCAGATCAAATTCAAACAAATTCATTTTATTAAGAAATAGCATCATTTTACAAGAAACACTATCATTGCATTGTCTATGACAATTATATATAACACCAAAGAAATGACAACATATCACATGGAGTGACGGTGAATTGCTGGCCTATGCTGGGAGTGGGGAAATTCAAAATTGAATTTGTAGAAATTTAGAGCTTTTAGTAGTGGTAGAGGATAGAGAGGCCGCTTTGGACGATGTGGTGCAATGTTGGGTAGAAAGATGAATTCAACCAAACAAATTTAGCCAAAACAAATATTTATCAGACCCTATTACAAAAGACAATATTTATGGAATCTTGGTGAAATTTCACGAAAATTGCGAACCCTTTTGGTTTATTGATGCTCGTTGCCGCTATAAGATAATCTTAATTTTGCTAAAGATAAGATTGTAGTATGAAAAGTACGTCTTTTTAGCCAAAGATTTTGGGAAAACATATTTTTTTACAATGGAATACTTCTTTAAAAAAACTGCCATCCAAAAAATGTGGAAGACATCTATGGCTGCAAATCTATCCTCACAGCTGCCCTAAAGCCCACGTATGTAACCCGACCTCAAATCAACCACTCGAGGACCGTAAAAAAACGCAAGTTGAAATATGTATATTGTATTCCTGACATGGAACTCATGACTCATGAGTGTGGAGTGCCCAACTGAGTGTGCACGTGCATCTTTTTGGTTTTCCATGCATTTCAATATATTTATTTCCTAACCGTATCAAACGAATGGTGGGCATGTATATATGGAAATCAGCAGAACCCCTGAGTTAGTAACCAAGGCCTGGAAGTTGCCAGACATGGTTGGCTCAGAACAGAGAGCCTCGATGTGATTATATAGAAATTGAACTATATTCATTATTCATCAAACAATAATCACAATTGGGTTAGCATATAGCAAGTCAGGGAGTGCGTGCCTATGGCTACTGAAGAGCCTCGCCCGCTCGTGGTCACGTCTTGCGAAGTCATCAGCCATTGCTAGGATGCACGACGTGAGAGGTCAAGGAGGTGAGAAGTCGAGAAGCCAAAAGAACGAACTGTAGAGTCGATCGATTTGACTACTAGCAAGGATTTATTATCGGAAATCAAATCAGGTTCACGGAGTGGGCTTGGCCTTTTGTGCTGCTAGCATGTATTAGAGATTAGTGAAAATTACTCCCTCCATTTTAATTGCAGTTCGTTTGACTTTTTTGACCTTAAATTTACCACTCGTCTTATTCAAAAAATTTGTGCAAATAAAGTCAAATGTCATTCTTAAAGACCTTTTATTAATAAAGCACGCCACAACAAAAGAAGTGATTTTTTGTACAAATTTTTGAATAAGACGAGTGATCAAACTTGGGATCAAAAAAATCAAACGAACTATAATTTGGAATGGAAAGAGTAGATAAGCTCAGTTGGCAGGTCGGCTGGGCGGGGTCTTCCTGGTGAAATTCGCCAACTACATGAGGCTAGCAGCAGGTCGTTGGGGCCGGCCGACCCCGACAACTTAACGTAGCTTCGCCCCTCGAATCTAGCTAGCTAGCTGCTAGATGCTAGTTTCTCTTCTTTTAATTAATATTAGTCCTAGCTCAATCGATTGTGTTCTCGTGCACAGTATTATGACCATGTATATTATCTAAATAGTAAGTACTCCTTTTGTTCTAAATTATAAGATCTTTTGGATTTTTTACATACATTTCTCATGCACAGTATTATGCATGTCAAAACCTATATATCTAGAAAAGTCAAAACCTCAGTTTTGGATTGTGTGTATTGTGTTCCTATGGCAGGGAACTAATTGGTGGCCAGTTGAGTGTGCACGTGTTTATTTTATGTTTTCCTTGCATCAGTTCATTATATATTTATTTCCTAACTGTATCCAACAAATGGTAGGCATTGGTGAAAATTAGCAGAGCCCCTGAGTTAGTAACAGCAGGTACAATAATAGACTTATAGCCAAGCTAGTCAGCATTTTTTATGACGTGGAGGAGAGAAGGGAGGAGAGAGAAGAAAGCTTGGCCCTGGTTCTAGCACCAAGCTGTGCACGCATGCATAGGTATTAGTGGGTCCCAATAGAGATAAATGTGAGAAAGAATATGAAAGAGAATGAAAACATATAACAATAAAGAAAGTTTGTAGCCAAGTAAGAATCTAGTTATTGTATAACTTGGCTCTTGCTACATGACTTACTTGGCTCTACTATTAACCATGCTCTAATTAAGGCTTGGAAGTTGGAGAAAACCATTGGCTCAGGACATATTCAAATACTGCGTTTGCCAGATCCGACAGCATCTTCAAGCAAAGTATGTTCAGCAACTTTTGCATGTACATCTTCTGTTTAATGCGAGGAATATCATACAATATGCGTTGATGGTGATATTTGATGCGGTTATGAATTTTGTGAAATAGCACACGAAATAGTTCAGAAGAAGATAAAACAGTTACGGTCATATTCGGAGCAATACACGATTCTGATAAGCATTGTATATCTTATTTGTTTTCTTCATAGGTGATCCGCGTGCTGTACACAAATAATGGGTTGGGACTTTTGGCTCTCAGCTCCAATGCCGTTCATAAGCTATGGAAATGGCAGTACAATTCTGTTCCCAGCTACGCTCCAAGTGCCAAGGTTAGACAGGAGAACAGGCTTATTTTGATTTCAACACTACAGTTCTGTTTAGTTGTTTCATGAAAATCATCCATCACTGCTTTTCATTAGTCGTCCAAATCTGTTCAGCCTGTATTCTCGCAACCGGCAAATGGCATTCTAATGACAAATGACACCACCGATGGCAATGACCCTGAAGAAGCAAAAGCCTGCTTTGCAGTATCCAGAAATGACGCTATCTAATTTCTGCATCTGGTGGTGAAGTCTCATTGTTCAACATTATGACATTCAAGGTATGCCTTCTCCAATTGCCTGGAATAATAAGCTGCTCATTCCATAATTGCTCTATCACAAATCATGACTACATATACTTCACTAAAACAAACTTTATTTTGTAGTTGCACCATGTCCTTTGGCTTCTTCACTGATTTTGTGGAATCTCTTACAGGTCATGACTACTTTCATGGCACCTCCACCTGCTGCAACTTTCCTTGCATTCCACCCGAGAGACAATAGCATCATAGCTATAGGAAGGGAGGATTCTTCAATTCAAATCTATAATGTCCGTACTGATGAAGTGAGTATTAAACGTGAATCCCCTATTTTTCACGAATCTCGCAGTAATGGCAAAACGTAATATATGGTTCTCACTGGAAATGCAGTAGTCTCCCCATTGTAAAATAACATGTTCTCTTTTCAGGCTATATATCCCCTCATCTTTTACTTATGTAGTTTCAGGATATCAGGAGATTGCAAATGTTGCTATACATATGTTCTTTTTGACATAACAAATTATATACATTTTGCGGACTTTGAGGAGATGCCACAAGGTAAATGTATTCTATCGCAAGTTTGCGGTATCGCCTGGCAACACTATGAAGAGTAGAAAGTACCTTGTTGTTTGACCCAAAAAGACATAATAAACCATACATACATTGTAAACTAGACATTTAAAAATATGAGAATTCTTTAATGGTAGTAGATTCTTCCTATGTGGAACATCATGCTTAATGTACAAATTACCATTTAGTTGATATTTAATATCAATATGCCAAAATACCGACTTATGTAAATCGAATTGCACAGGTTACAATTGCATTCACAAGTCATCAAGAAAAGATAACTGGACTAGCATTTTCGCAATCAATGGAGGTGCTTGTATCTTCAGGTGCTGATGCTCAGGTGTGAATGATAATACGATGCCTTCTAATATATATCAAAAATAAATTGGACTGACAATTTTTTTGTTTTTCATTAACTTATTAAGGCATACTAAGTTTAATGTAACCTCTGCACATGTGAGCATGTTCAACCCTAATGTTATATTAATAGCGTTTCATAGAATCCTTTAGTTAATTTTCTAAAGTATATAAAGATCTACTGTCTTGATTGCCTAAAAATTTTTGTTTATTAATTTTCTTTTCTTTTTTCTTTAGTTAATCATTGTTTTTTGCAATGAAATTAAATTTGCAGCTATGTGTCTGGAGTATTGATGCTTGGGAGAAGAAGAAATCGAGATACATCAAAAATCCATCAAACGGTGGTTCCAGTTGTTTAGTTGGTGATACAATGGTGCAGTTTCACTATGATGGAAAACATCTTTTAGTAGTTCATGAGAGCCAATTGGCGATCTATGATTGGCAACTAGAATGCTTGTGCTCAGTAAGTCATTCACTATATTTTCATAACAAACATATTTGTATCTCTTACTTGTCATATGCAATCTTGACTATTGAGTCAAAGTTACTAACATGTGTTACATGATTTACATGCTTATAGAATGCCCCTAATCTTTGCATTGTAATAAACACATTACAATCTGATATTTAACCTTCCATAACTTAATAATGCAGTGGTTCCCAAGAGATGGACTCCCTGCTCCAATTTCAAGTGCATCATACTCACTTGGTTCTTTGTTGGTCTATGCTGGATTTCGTGATGGTGCAATTGGAATATTCAAGGCCGAATCTCTTACGTTACAGTGCAGGATAGCACCCTCTGCCTATATACCATCTTTAATATCTAGGCATGTGGAGTTTCAAGCAGTTCCTATTTTTTTTTTTTGTGAGTGCTAGTTTCAATTCTGGTAACCAACATCTTGTTTCTGTTGCCTCTCTTGTTTCCAGTATTGGTGAAACCGTCTATCCCACAGTTGTCGCTACGCATCCGTGGAAACGAAACCAGATTGCAGTGGGCTTGAGTGATGGTGCAGTTCTTGTGCTAGAGCCGTTAGATACAGATGATGTACAAGTGGGGAGCGATGCCACCTCAAAACATCCACCTAGTGATCATGCCAGCACCAGCGGTGGTGACAACCAACTAGATGTCTGATCGACCAACGAGGTGACATGGAAATGCTTGCTTGGCATACAATAATAGATTCAACTAAATAATCAGCTTTGGCTGCTAGATATATATCTAGTCAAATGGGACCGGTTGTTTATGGACCAATCTAGTTGCGTGTATACCATCTATCGCTAGATCTCCTCAATATCTATATACCTGATACTAGTGTTTTCAAATTGTTGAGGACTTACTTATTTGTAATAAATAAATATGCACTATGCTAGTGGGTGAGACATTTCCGTCCCCATCTCTCTTCTCCTTTATCCAAAAGAAAAACATAACTGTATGGTGGATAATGTACTCTCTTATTTGTATTCTCAAGTCAAGCTAGCTTAGGTTCAATTGCAATACTCTTGCTTGCTGAGGATGTAAGATTTTTGACATGCTTTGCTTGTTAAAAACCTGTTCCAAGAGGGGGAAATTCCTTGGATAAAATAGTATAGGGCACATATATGCAAGTTAGATTCAATATGCTGTGTTTATTAAAAAATATATGAGAAAAGTATTAAATAAAAAATCACAAAGGAAAATGCACGATAATGTTAAAATCTTTTTTTATTCAGTCCTATGTACTATCGTCCTTCATGAGTAGTCATCAATCTTCGGAATTTGTAACAATGATCTTCTTGATCTTTAAATATTTAGATGGCGATATCTTCAAGCTAAATTCAAAATAATTATATTCAAGGCAAACTTATCGATGCTTAGGACCTCCATGACCACCCATCCACAACCAAGAGCCCGAACAACCACATACCCTCAACCTATTGATACTTAGGACCACGGTAAAACCAGGATATTGAACTTATTCATACCTAAAGTAGGAGAGAAATAGGTTCAAAAAAAAGTTTGAGAGAAATGAGTGCCTTTTAAACATTTGGAGCCTGTCATGAAAAAAAATACTAGCAAGGACACAGAGAATGTTCACTGTGACGCATTTCAAATGGGAAGAAATTCCAAAAATAGACAGGTGTTCCCTACTTTCGCTCAAAACAAACAAAGGGGGATAAAGCAATTTCAAGCACTTCACCATCACACATCCTTTCCTTCCTCAATGCAAATAATATATCAATAATGAATATACAACAACAATGTATCGGTTTCCACAAAGACCCCATGGCGAAAATCAACCCACTGATATCTACAAACAGCTCCAGTTTTCCTCGTACAAAATGGGAAATGAAAAGAAAGGCAAAGTGGGCAAGCCATACATCCGCCAAAAAAAAACACACCCAAGCAGCCCCACTGTAAGAATAGACGATTACCAAACTGGTTATCAGCCCTGACAAATCCAAACTGTCTAGATGATATCAACTAGGACCATGCACCGACATCAGCCCAGCCCTAAGCCACTGCCGCGTGCCTTCTTTCACCGCCTTGCTATGACCTAGCATTTCTGGAGCGCGCGCGAGAAAAAACACTAATAGACCAGTTGAACTCCAAGTGATCAGATTTCCAAGCAAAAGGCCAGAGCCATTGCTGATCATACTATCTGGAGGGTTTCTTGCGGCTAAGAATCTCTTGCTCTTTCAGGCGGTGCTGGAACCGTGCCAAGCGTGCTTGGAGGCTGACCAAGCCTACAGCCTTGCGTGACAGCAGAAAGCTCAGTTGGGTCACATAGTTGTCAATCAAGCTACCTGGTTGATCAACCTCTGCCAAAAGGTTTATCTCCTGAGACAAGTAAAACATATGTTTAAGCAGTGTGGCAAAATGAATAATATTGTGAAGTCACAGTACTATCAACCAGTGACCTTACAAAAAAAGAAGAAACAAGTTAAAGCAACTAGGCAGCTTGACGTTAATTCACAAAATATATGGTCATTTCTTTATGATAACTCGACATATATCTGCATATATGTGTATACGTGTACTAGCTAATCACATTTCTTCCAAGGAACACACTAATATTTTTATAATAAGGCATAGTATGATTAGAAGAATCTATCAAGGTGTGGTTTAGCCATTGATTCTCTTACAATATACAGTAATATCAATTTCTACAAAACTATGTTACTAAAAGGTGTGTCAAATACTATCTCGGTCCCAATAAGGATGCAATTCTAGGTTTGGTCAAAGTCAAACTTTCTTAAGTTCGACAGAGTTTATAAAGAAATATTACCAATATGTATGACTCCAAATAGATATACCATAAAGTATATTTTATGACAGGTTCTAATGATACTTATTTATATGATAACATTAGCATCACTTTGTATAAATTTGTCCAAACTTCAAATCATTTGACTTGGCACTATTCACATCCTTTTGGGGATGGAGTACAAATCTGTTGGTTTATCATTTTGTCCACCAAACAAGTAAAAGTAGATAGATTTAAACTAATTGATGGTCAAGCTTACAGTGACTGCCTTTTTTGAATTCTAATTCGGCCTACAGTCTGAAATGGAGGTAGTAGTGTACAGCCCAATCTAAGAACTTGATCGTGGACATTATTAAGTATATTAAGACTTACTTCCCACACGATCTCCATAGTATTCTCGATTTCCTTCCTGTGAGCTGCTATGAGGGTCTCCTCTTCCTAACATACAAAAGAAAGCTTAGCACCACAGCTCGATGCAGGATAAATAACACAGCAGTTTCATGAATTAGTTAGTATTCATGGAATTGTTCTTCACCTCAAGAATTGCATCAATTTCTACATCATCACAAGAACTTTCCTTTTCAGATTGCCTCGATGAAGCTGAAGCAGATGCTGGCCTTTGATGTTGTTGCTGCTGCTTTAATTTGCCTGCTACATCTTATACGCAGCCCGACCTGTGTCAAGACCATTATCCTTTTTCGTGTAGTTGCTCTGCCTATCTGATTTGTCTTCTCTATAAGCCTTTCTTTGGGGAGGTGAGACTTTTGTGACTTTCTCCTCCTCCTGTGCGTTTGCTGAATTCTGAACCAACTGTGCCTTACTAGTACTGTAAGCAGTTTGGTTGGATTTCATATCATACCTCTCCCTGTCATTACCAGATGCCGTTTTCTTGGCTCCCTCTATTAGAGTAACTTGGAATCATACTAAAGGAATTTCTGTCAGGATCCGCAGAAGCGTTGGAGATCAAATTTTCTGTGCCCTTCCGGTAAGTATCAACTAGTCCCTTCTCTTGAACCTGATTAGGAATCTCTTCTGCTTCAGCAGGCAATGGTGTAACAACCCGCGCAAATCACAAATGCATCATGGGCTGATGCGTTGAGCCGGCAACAGCTGCACAAAACAAGCAGCATGATGCGGGTTCCACCAGCGCACTACTGCAACTTTTCCTTAAAAAAAAAAAAAAAAAAAAAAAAAAAAAAAAAAAAAAAAAAAAAAAAAAAAAAAAAAAAAACTGTACGCATTACTGCACACGTACTGGAATGGGTGCAACACTAGTTTTCGCATTTGAACCGTGCACAGCAGAGTGCTCATATGTCGGCCGATGACTCCTGTACTGGAGAAACTCTCTCGGGGGCACTACTACCCCCAGACCACCCACTGGCTTTGCAAGGGATCCGTAGCAATGGAAAAGGTGGGGACTGCACCGGTAACAGATAAGCTTCGCCACCATCTTACCTGGGTCGTAGCACACCACCAGAGACAATGGCGAAGAATAACCGGAACCACCGCGAGCATACCTGGGTCGCCGGTGTGGGCTTGGCGTGCTCACCGAACTCCGTCCTCGCCATGCCATCTTTGGTGATGTTCGTCCAAGGCTGATCGAGGACAGTGATGGACCGGATCACTCCGATGGAGGCAGCGAGACCGGCGGTGGCAACGATAATAAGCCACCTCGACTCCCAACGACAGGCTCCCCAAAGTCATACAGCAGGCCAATTCCGATTCTAGTGGCCCATCTCAGCCCACAACGCCTAGAAACAGCGACGCCCGTCTCTTTTCCATCAGCCGCCATCGCCATGGTCGCAGATGCACTCCGCCTCCGTGTTCGCCGCCACGGCGCTCCGGCCGACCGGGCCCGCACCATCCGGCTCTCTCCCCTTGTCCCACGGCAGCACAAAGGCCTGGTCCTCGCGGACATTACAGCTCGTAGCCGGCGCATCGTGCGTTCCCTTCCCCGCCGGACCGTCGTCACACGCGCAGCTGGTGCCCGTCGTCTGCCCCGCAGGCAGTAGAGCTATGTCTTCCGGCCGCGCTCGCTAGTGAGATGCGGATTGCGGACCATCCTCTCGAGCGCAGACAACGTGGAGGCCCTTTGGCGCACGAGCTCGAGCTGCGGAGAACCATCTGAGAGCCACCGTCGGGGCTCCCCTGAACTGGTTGTTCAGCGGCACACATCTTCAGTGTTAGCACTTGGTATATCTGTATAAGCGTTGTGTTTTCTAAGCACCACATCCACAGCTATGTAAGCACTGTGTTTGGTATATATAAGAAGAATACAGTGTTATGAATTTGTGCAGGAAATTGGACAGGAAGAATGGGTTCTAGAAGATTTGTTCAGATTGTGTATAGTGGAAGCATGAGAAAACGAGCAAATTGTACAGATTGCAATTGTGGAATAATTTGTGCTCCATTTTATTGTCAGGCATTCATTTTTTGCACTACTTCAGAGTGATGCATCAATATGTATGTGTGCTTCGTTGGTGTCATATGTTTAGTAGTACAATTTGCATGTCCAGGACTACAATTTGCAGATTTCGTTTTTAAGTAGGCAAGTTGATGAATGAATCCTTCAATCTTCCATCTGAAATATGCAAATTTTGCTTTGATATAGGAAACTAGAGAGGACGAAAGCAAACAAATTAGGATACCACCATTGCAATCCAAATAATAGTGGGAGGAATAGTGCACTTGTAATCTAAGCACACAGGAATAGATTAGAGTCAAGATGGTCGTCCATCCAGGCTTCTCCACGCACTAAAATACAAACAGCACGTGCAACCTCGTGCCAAAAGAATTACCAACCAAGGCAAAAACCCCACCAACAACGCCATGGTTTTGTTAGGCCGAGGCCCAGCACGGCGAGTGCAGGAGCGCATTTTTCTTCTTATTTGGCCGGCGAGCCTTGGGAGGCAACCGGCTCCTGCGTGGATGCTTGCGTGGACCTGGGTCCTCCACTGCTTATCTGCTGCGTGGTCTTCCGTCATTGGCGTACGCTCCTCGCAGACGCCGCCCGCGTGCTCGCATTTCATTGGGCCGTCCGCTCATGTTCCATTTAATTCCTCGAGCAACTCCAACCCACCTCCTAAACGGGATCCTATTCTAAATTTAGGGACTTGTTCTGAAAAAATCAACTCCAACCCACCTCCTACTTGGGTCCCATTCTAGGAGGCCTCTCCAAATTTAGTTTTGGGTCCCCAGTAACCAGGGCCTCCTACCCGACCCCAGTCGCGGCTGCGCCGCCGTGCTCCCCCTCCGGCGAACGCCGTGCCGCCGCCCCCTTCCTCTACGGATCCACCGCGCCCCTCCCCTCCGGGATCCGGGCGCCTCCCTCCTCCCCGGCGAGCACGGCCCCTCTCCAAGTCTCCGGCTACATCTGCGCCCCTGCCCTCCGCGCCAGTACAGCAGCAGCAGCCATGGCTCCGGCCGCGTCCACCTCCACCTCGCCGTTGTCCTGCCGCCTCCTCAGCCTCAGCCTCCCGAAGCCCGGCGCCGCGAGGCCTCCGCCGCCGCCTTGCCCGGACTCCGCCGCCGCCACCAGGAGCCCCGGCACGGGCCTCGTCCTCCGGCGGCGCGAGGCCGCGGCAGCGCGGGGCTGGTGCTCTACTCAAGTGCCCTCGCCGCCGCACCGCGTCCGTCCACTCGCCGCACCCCGTGCTCTGCTCGCCGGACGCCACTATGCGCGCTCGCCAGCTCCAGCGCGCTCGCGCTCGCGCTAGCGCGCGCTACCTCCGCTTGTCGGCCGCTCGTGTGCGCTCGTGCTCGTGCTACGCTGCTTGTGTGTGCTCGATAGAGCAGCACTTGCTCCTGCCCAGGATGGACGACGGTTCGTTCTTTTCTTTTCTATCCAGTTCTTTTCTTTTCTCCTTCATGGCTTTCAGTACTTGATTTCTACGTTCTTATGGTTGCTGGTGTGTTCGTTTGGCTTGACCACAGGTAGTGCCTCATCGCCTTGCAGCTTCATTCCAGCAGACAACAATCCTGTTGTGCGCACTGATCAGCTGCCGGAGCAACAGAACAGTAGTACAGCTTCAGTGTATTGTGTTTGTCGATCTTGAGTTCCAGAGCCTTTGGTAGCTCCTGTTTTTGTGAAGGACAAGCTCCGGTGTTCACGGGTGATCATGAGTGGATGTAATGCTTGTAAAATACATTTCAAATTCTGTAGATCTATCTTGGCTGAAACAACAGAACACTTATTCAGAGTGGAGTCACTTATGTCAACTTATGTCATTCTAGTGTAGGCGAAGAGAAGCTTGTTAAGCCTGTGGAATCTGTACTTAAGCTTGTGAATCTGTATGTTTACTACAGTTTGGTCGTTCCCCAGAGCTGGTTCAGCTGTTAATTACGACTGCATTGAGCTTTTATAATTCTGTATCTATGAACTGAGAAAGTGTTCTGCTCCAGGTTTGTGCATCCTCATAAGGATGTTCTTTGGGAAAAATTTATATCAACTTATATGTTATTCCAAACTGAATCATTCAGTTTTTGTCAAGATGGCAAGCTGGTTCCTGTTGTTTTTGTCAATACCTGTGAACTGCAATGTATTTTTACCGTGTTTGTTGATCTACAATAAATGTGGTGTTGCATTAGAAACTGTAAACTAGAAAGCATCAGCATCATGTTCATGAACTCCATTCTGGAAGTTGGAGTGATGTTGTCATTCAGTTTTGTGTATAAATGGAAATAAATGGACAAGTATCATCTTTTCCTCTTTCTGACTTGAGTGATGAAGGTCACTTCATGACTGTACTACACAATAACACAAGATCGTCATATTGGGCATAACAGAAGATGAGATCATGTTAATTCGATCGATGCACTCCACAATCCAGATGATAGATACCGGATATGCACATGCAGCACACATCGCAAGATGAAACTCTAGGTAGCAAGCTAGCCAATCAAACAGATTCAGGTAAATTTTACCTTGGGCAACCTTGAGCAGCAGAAACCAAGGAGGAAGTAGCGGCAGGAGGGAGCCACTGGCCACGCGCGAGCTCTACACCTTCGACCTCGCGGCGCCGACGCCGGCACGCGGGCGGGCTCCGGTGCTGGCGGCGCTCGGGAGGGCGCCGTGCTGCGGGGCTCCGGTGATGGCGGCGAGCCGGAGGGCGCGGTGCTGGCGGAGCGCGGGCGGGCCTCCGGTGCTGGCGGGCGCGGGCGGGGCGCCGGTGATGGCGGCGCACGGGCGGGACGCCGGAGCACGGGTGCCGGCACCGCTTCGACGGGAGACTGATTTGTTTTTTTTCTTTTTTTTTTAAGAGAGAAGTAGGGACTTGGGCTGGAGTTGGATGCAATTTTGGGCCCCTATTTTTTGCAGATCAGCATGTAAATGAGAAAAATAGGGTCCCAATTTGCATAGTGGGCTGGAGTTGCTCTCACGGCCTCACCTACTCTCTGGGCCCTCGTCTGCTCTTCTGTTCTTTGGTCTTCCCACGCCTCGCCTCTGTCTTGCTCCTGGGAGCCGTCGCCGTCGTCCGTGCCGTCGTCCCCGTCGCTGATCCGCCGGCGGCTGCTGTCGTCCTCGGATCCACCACGCGCGTGTCCGGGTGAGCCTTCTTCTTCTTGGTCTGCTCTTGCATCTTGCCCTTCCACCGTTCTTCCTCTTCCACTTTCTTTCGGTACTCTTGCTTGCGGTGTCCATGGCGGCCGTAAGGCGCGTCTTCTCCTTCTTCTTGGCCTTTGGCGCCTCCTGTGCCTCTCTCTGCCTATGCGGTGGTAGGCATTATGGATTCCCCGTTGCCTTTGTGTCACATTTGGCCCTCGATTTGGGAGGTGTACGCCGTTCTTCCCCTTCCCCTTTCTTTCCGTCCTCTTGCTTGCGGTGTCCATGGCGGCCGTGAGGCGCGCCTTCTCCTTCTCCTTGGGCTTTGGCGCCTCCTGCGCCTCTCTCTGCCTATGCGGCCGTAGGCATTGTGGATTCCCCATTGCCGTTGTGTCGCGTTTGGCCTCGATTTGGGAGCCGTAGGGCTCGGTTCTTCTTCGTCTTGCTGTGCTGTGTCCGCCTATCGCTGCTGCCGTGCCGGTGGGGTTCGTCGGATTCTGCTGGATGCCGTCCGCGCTGTTCGATCTGCTGCTTTCGTCCTCTCTGGGTGCTTCGATTACAACGTTCTATACGTGCGCGGTGCGGGCGCGGTTTTCTTTCTCGAACCGCCATGTCTTCAGTTCTTGGGTTTCAGATTGTTCCTACCTTGTCTTCGATGCTTCACTTTGATCTTACGATGTTCCTCCGCTCTGTGTTAATATACGTTCTCTTCTTGCAGGTTGGTTCTGCTGTTGGACTGTTTGTTCGATTCAGCTCATTATGTAGGTAAGTTATTTGTTTTCGTGTCGTTGCTTTCCAGAGTTTGGAGTGGTTCGGGGTTCATAACAAGTAAATAAACACGGATGCTTTTAACTTCGACGCAAGTTCATTGTGCTTGCAACTGCTGTGCCCTTCGTACCATCTTATTGTTCCATACATCCAGATCCTGCGTCAGTTATTTTGTTGGGCATAACACTGTTGTCGCTGCTACTATGTATGTGCCTCCGCCTGTTATTGGATAGTACATAATGGTTTGGGTTAGTACAGCCTGCCTGCTAGCTTGGTCAGGTCTCGTGCCATGCCCTTCTGCAGACACCATGGTGCGGCCGAAAATGCTGTGTCTTGTGTGTGTTCTGCTGTGAATTCAACGAGCGGTGAATCTTGTGTGCGAAATAAGATGTTCTAATTTGTTTCCAATTGTTGCTTACAGATGCATTTGGAGCGCATGTTGCCTTCACCAGCTTAGCGGGGAGGCCTTCCTCTTCCCTGTGTGTGTCCTGCTAAGGTAATGGTCTTCTGGTTTCTTTTGGTTTTGTACACGAGGTTCGGGAATCACCCCGATTGTCTGTTCTGCTATAGGGATTTACACCGGGGTCCCAAAATTTAGCTGCGCCATTATCCCAGCCCGGTTCTTTTGGGTTATCACAATCTTACATTATCCTCTACTACTGGCTTAGGTCTCTGCCATATGGATCAGTGCAGGATAAGCAGAAGAGGCTGTTGCTCCCTTTGGCACCATGGCGTATGGCTCTTCATTCTTTATTTGTTTTTATTTTGTATCTTTTGTATATAATGGTTTCAGTTTGTTTCCCTGTCAAAGCTGAGATAGATGACGACCACCTTATGCTTTACTGTTATATAAGATTTGTTCATGTCACAACATGATTCTCTTAAAAATATGTCTACCTGTTCCTATGTTGGATACCTTTAACCTGATTATCTTTTAGTGCCACTTTGAGTATTTGTTCATAGTGATTTATAGTTACAGCTCTTCCTGAAAAACCAATTACCTCAACCTTTTACGTGTTATTAGGTAATTTAGAAATCGCTTTTTTTATATTTCTTTGCGCTAACCATTATCTAATTAAAGGTCCCTGATATTCAGTTGATTTTGTAATCCAGGCCTTCTAAGTACATCCTAAATTTTATTATTACTAGGTTACTGAATTTGCAATTGGTATCCTGATGGTGTTTCATCCTCACAACTGCTGCAACACGGCCAGTATGGGCCAGATCAGTCTACACTACAAAGCAATAGTTGTTTCTAATAATTCCATATTGATCCACCTTTATTTCAGTTCTGTTTATGTGCTGATAGCCACAAGACCTGGGATATGTTGGCAGCAACCTGCTCTGGAGGATCCATGTGTGCAAAACAGACCTTTCTAGCTGTCGTGGCTCACTGGTGCTGGAGCATATGTCCATATGATGGGGGTGACCTAATTGCTCTATAAACAAAGGTTTCACTGATTAACTATTCAGAGGTAGTTCACAACCTCGGTTTGTCATACTTGATGAACAGAGAACTCCATATGTAAGTTTGTCCCTCCAGATTTCCATTTTGTTTAATACATTCGATGCATAACAAGCTAAGTTTCCTATGTTAGGTTGATGATGGATCTTGCAATGGACAGGTGGTTCTATTCCCTTTGTATTCTGGTGCTACTGATCTGCCTTCTCGATGCTGATGATGACAAGGTCATGGTGACCATAATTCACGCTTCTTTCCAAGGGCAGCAGCTTGGCTAGAGTTTACATGGTTTGATTATGTTATCTATATCTACCAACACTATGTTTACTCCCATACATTTCTACGCTTTCTTTATTTGGAGCTTGCTGTGTAAGGATACACACACACATTTGTACAGGCCTATATGTTGGCCAAAAATTTTCGCGGGGTTATCAGCTAGTTTACTATATATAGGTACTAATTACGAGTAGAGATTACTGTATGCATGCCGCTCCACCTCTCCTATGGACTGAAATTAGTGGAATTGATGTTTGTTGAGAGGTCGCTGCTCGGCTTGCTGCTCAAAACTGCAGCTGCCCCTATTCTCTCTTCTTTTTGTTTGGTGACTACCCTATTCTCTCTTCTTGCTAGCCACACCATGCTACATCGTTGTGCACCCATTCCAATTTCCGAAGCAAGGTAGTTTTCTCTAACTCCCAATTTTCAATAAATATTTTTATATAATGAATTTTTAATAAATATAAATTTAAAAAAATGCAATGTTATCAGTTAAGCATACGAATCTACCTTTTTATCTTCAACCTAGCCAATTAGGATTTACCAATCAGTAGTTTTCTAAGCCAACATTAGGACAACCTAGATCCTATATTAATTAATTATACTTCATTTCATATTTTGTGGGGAGTTTACCAGGCTCCTCTGCCTGTCGGGCGTAGACGAAGCTAGAAGACACTTGGTCATCCTACAATTTTTGTCGATTGTCTGTGGCTCGCCTTCCCCCTACCTATGTCTGAATCCTGTTTCCGCCCTGTTGGGGAACAACAGGGTCCAAAAATGTTTGCAGTTATTGGCTCCTGCTAGAATTTATCCCCTCCGGTTTATTAGACATTCATGATGGGATGGAGTTTCTTGGCTTACATTATTTGGTATACTAATTTCTATACTTGATGCTTCCGTACATAGGTTTCAGCACCTGCTCCAAGTTTCGACGCCACGCTTGTGGATCCAGATGCTGCATTGCTGCAAACCTGAAACTCCAGATGTCATTTGAAAAGGCATAATGGATGGCAACTTCAAAGAAATCTAGAGGTTCCAGGGAATGATAAAGTTCCAGATTACTGAGGCTGTATCTCTGACTGAAGAGAAGTCATTGGAACGTGCATCTTGCTTATGGTTGGCACTCTCTTGGGAAATCGGTTGTGTTTAGTTCTGTAGCTTTCCATGTGCAGATGTGCTTATCATAGGTGTCACTATGGTTCTAATGCCTTATGATTTCCTCGAGTGCCGCTGACACTAGATTGTTTCATACCTTTCATAGTTTCGTTTAATTTGCACTAGCATTAAAAAAACTCACCAAATTTTGTTTTTCATATTATCCAATGCAGATTCTGGAGGCCAAATGGCCAATACAAGCTCTCATATTTTGGATGGTTCAACTGTTCAGGAAGATCGGCGCCTCCAAGGTCGGGACACATCTCCTCCGAAATCAGTTCTCCTGTTCAAAAGGAAGACCCCGCTCTGTCCACAAGACACTCGAACAATGAACCATCTCTTTGCGTTACTGTAATTTGATTTCCCCCGAAACGGCAACTACTAAGTTCTTTGGCACTATTTGCTCTGTATTGCAGTGGTTTTCTTCCTCGGGTATGAACATACAATAGCTTCTGCTACTTTTATTTTCATGTTACACCATTCATTTTCATTTTTTCATTGCAGAATGTTGGTATATTTGGGTATTCTCGAAGAAATTAACAGATCAGGGCTTAAGATCTATAATTGAAGCCAATTTGAGCTACCGGGGTGGATCACCGGTATGCTATTTGTCAACTTTTCATTATATTTTTCATGGCAGTATCTATACTATTTCCTTTTATTGCTTTGAGACCAATATGAATAACATTATAGCCAACCCATTCTTATGCCACCTTTAATGCTGCTAAGCATGGTTTTAGACCAAACAATCTGTTTAGGTTGGTGCTTGACACCGCTTTGCTTCTTCCAAAGTTTCCACTGCATGTACTAACTTGCTTTTAGTGTCCCTTAAAAAAACATAGTTTTACTGTCGGAAAAAAAAGGATTGACCAAACCAAGAAAAATGTGTGCTGATGTTTATTGTGAATGTGGTGAAAATTATGATGACAAGTTATGTGAGTTCCCAAAAGGACGTATTATGTAGACGTGAAAAGGACATATTATGTAGACGCCGTACACGACAACAAAGAAGCGATGGTTAGATTAGATTCTAGGATGCCATAGTTAGATTCTAGGATGCCACAGTCAGATCCATTCCAGAGATCCATTCATGTCTATTTCCTCTGTTTAAAGGTCTACAGATCTAAGGTTAGATTAATCTTGTCATTCTTTGCATTACATTGAAGTTCGATGGCTGCATCATGGCCTACATGTGCTGATTGATTTCTAATTTCTCTTTCCCCTCACCTGAATGAATCCGTGCACGTCGGGTTAGTACTCATCATCCATTTGAGTTGTGGTGATCAATCATTCACTGAAGAGGCTAATATACTTTCTTAACAATGCATATATTTACTTGCATAAAAAGCCAGTTCAAGGACATACCACTACCTCTAGACAAATGTGAATGCTTTGAAACTCAATTAAAATTTTGCACATATATATGTATACGAACATGAATGTACCTTTCTTTTTCTCGGTCCCTACCTGCTTTACAGTTCAGGTGCACTATTTTTTCTCTACATGAGGTGCACTCTTATGTGTTGTTTAATCCATTCCTTCAGAATTTCATCCATCTGTTCATTGCTAATGGGTTTTTAACTATGTGCAAACACAGTGAGATTGCGGTTGTGCACAGATTTGAGCAAGAACACAACTGGTCCACCGAGCAACAAGATGACGATGTCTTCTTCTTTGAGCTATGTCAAGGTTAATCTTTATTTGATACCATTTGATTAACCTTACCATGAAATTGGGTGTCGTGATTGAGTGCGTTCAAAATGATTTGATTAAAATTTCTGTAATTTCTGAATTAGAACCTAGCAATCTTTCACTGTTGGTACGATTCTTATGAGATCCACAAACTTGAATATTACCATCAAAGGGAGGTGTCCCAATCTGTTATGGGAGTTGGTAATTCTGTTATGTTACCTGCTTGATCTAATGATCTTGTTTACACCACTGCACTGTATATTCTGGTAGCTACATTCGCTACTTACTTCTGCCTATTATTGGAGATTGTTTTGTTCGGTTAAACTTCCCGATCATCCAGTTAAGCTGCTGGGCTGACAACATGGTGTAGGATCTTGTTTACCACTATCTGTTTTTGTTGCTGCATTCCTTAATTAATTTTGCCTATTATTGGACAATTCATGTTTAGTTAAACTTCCTGATCATGAGGTTGACTGTTGAGATTAAAAATCATGTTGTTGGGTAACATTGGCCGGATTGAACCACTTTGGCTTAATCCCTCGGTGTAACCCATTTTATCTACACATCTTTCTTTCAGGTTCCAAATTTTATTGGGATAACAACATGGTGAATCATCCGTGAACTTCATCCTTATGTTTCAAGGTTTGGGAATCCCTGGTTCATTGGGCTACAAATTGTGCCTTCTTCGGATCTTGCAATGCTGGATTCGTACCCCGTTTTAGGTATGTTTACTGCCTCGACGTATATGTTACAACAAGATCGAGCACGTTACAACAAGACGGATCAAATGTTAGTAGAACCAAAAAATATCTAGCTTCTAAGTGTGGAACATAGGCTACCTTGGTTGCCATGTATTTTACAATATTGCTTAAGCAAGGTTGGGATTCACTTCAGCACCTCTAGTTTGTCTTTTGCTATAGATTTTACATGAGTTGTCCAAAGAAATATTGCTTACCAAAGAAAAATGTTTTCCCCAAACAAGCGTACTAATGTGTCAAATCAAAAGTTTGGCAGCGCATCCCTCGCTTTGCATATGCAACCTATATGGCAAGGCTAACTCATTGCTTTATTGGTCGTTTCACCATGACCAGTAACCAAGTTTCAAAATCCTAATCTTACAATGTCATGAAATCAAATGTTCTTTGATCCAAATGGTTTTTTAAAGTGACTTGGCACAGTTAAAGTAATTTTTCTACCTCCGCCTATAGAATTAAATTAAATTGGCTCACCTCGCTCTGCCTATGTCTTTTTAAATTTATTTGGCTTTGTCATCATTTTCCTCTTCTTTTTTTGCAAGGATCATTTTCCTGTTCTCCCTATGTCTTTGTCCATGTACATATCTTGTCCTACTAAATCGATTGATGTTAAAAAGGATTAGGTTGCTAATCATTTTTCTTCTCTGCTCCGTTGTGCTCTTATGAGGTTTTCGGGTTAAGTGGACATCCTTTTACATACCGATGCTGATACATTCAATTGCACATCCATGTGTCTCTTAGAAAAAAAACAAAGGTAAAAACAAGGAAGTTCAATTACAAAACCATCCTTCTAAATACTTCCTACATGCCTTTATATTATTTAGTTTTCTTTTAGAAACACCTTTATATTATTTAGTAAAACAATGACATCAAGAATGCCAAATTGTGTAGTCGATTGCAAAGCATATGTGCGAATATAATGGATAATTTCCCTACCGATTTATTCATCACCTAGGATTCCAAATGATGTTGTTTTGGCAAGAATATTTTTTCGCATCCTACTTTACATTTGAATGCATGCATTTGTGGCATTTTTGCTTGTGTTAACCTTGTTTTGCTCATTGGAAAAAACCATATGTTTATCTACTTTCATAGATGACAACTCACAGTTATTTTGATATTGCCTTTCTTTTGAGGAAACTGAAGGTGCCGAAGCCCCGCAAAAAAATTTATCTGCTGGTAAAATTTTACCGCTGGTAAAAAATGATAAAGAAAAAAATTTACAAAAAGACAATAGAACAAAAAATGTTGATAATTAAGGTTTTGATATTGCCTTGACCCGTAAAGGTTTCGGTAGTATTGCGTTCACAGCTACGAGACACTAATTCCTTTTCTCCTCCCGGTGCGGTGGCTGGTGTTGTTTCACGATGATTTAGCTTGATGAGACATTCTTTCTACACTCCATTTCTCATTGGGTTCATGGTTTGGCTGCACTCATTTGCGGCCACAGACGCTGCGAATGTGGGACAGCCACGGTAGTTAGAAACCAAGTAGTGCACTCATTTGCTTGTCCTTTTCCTTTAGCTTCCAATTCATGTAAATCATTTTCAGTGTAAAACATCATACACAATATATATTTATTATCTATTGTTCTTTATTATTTTTCAGTCTATACATTCAATGTACGCGGCACTAAATTTGATTCCCTCGTGTGCATTTCTAACATTTAAGTTTTATTATTCATGGACTGACATTTTATTCAGCAACTCAGAACTCGCGCGCAGGGGCGCGCGCAACGTACTAGTGGAGCATCATGGGAGCCAGTAGCCATTCGATCTTAGAGGACGGTCCGATGCTCCTGACTGCAAAGAGGAGTCGCCGCCCCTGAGTTCAGAGGATTTTCATTCCCCGGCCCGTGCCCACCGGAGCACATGGAGCTGCTCTGGAATTATGATTGACAAGATGCAACCCGTTCAGAAGATTGTTCAATCTCCCAGAAAAAGTTCTTAATGGTAATTAGCTCCATGATAGACATTGAAAGCTGTACATTCATGCATAGGAACATACACGATAGACCTGAAAACCAACATACTGGGAGTGAACGGAGAATCTGAACACCCAATCTCCAAGAGGGAAACCCCCCAAAGCATCGGCTCGGGTGCCGGCTGCCCACAGCCCACCAATGACCGCGAAAACATGGCCAGCTTCTCTAAAAGTCAATACTTGCAATGGTTCACCCATGCTACTTCGTCAATACCGTTCCTACCGAGCTTTTTTTCCGCCACGATGTGTGCTCAATGATACGGAAAAAAAAAATTATGCACGCATGATGTAGATGAGCTGCGATACAGCACATCATCGATCACTGCCGTTGATGCAAGCTGATGGACGCTCGGCTGGTCTTTCGCAGAGCTGCTGGACAACAATGGTCCCGCTCAGTGTTACCGGTGACTGTCAGCAGGAAACCGAAGAAAGCACTAGAGCTCTTCCAGCAATGACTCGGAGGCTGAGTGCTGAAGACGCAAAGGAATAGGCCTGTTTGCATTCGCTGGCACAACTCGCGAGTAGTGGGACCCCCTGGCAGTAGGAGAGTGTGATGGTCGAGCTGGTTCACATCTCTTCTTCCCCACGACTCCCAATCCTTGCCTGATCTGTCTACTAAAACTCAGGGTTTTCGGCCATCACAACTTCATCAAGCATGCGAGCTGGTTCACATCTGCTTTCGGCGGTAGTAATAATGAGCTGGTTTGCATCTAAGTTAGATTACTGCCGACATATCACAGTGGAAGCAGAGCTGTTTTTCCTTTTTCTTTCTTTTCTCTGCAACTTCCTAGCTCTGCGTGACACACACGTTAGCCAAGCAATTGAAAAATGGAAAGCTCACCTTTTCTCTTGTCGATAACTGGAAAAGTTGTCTGCCTGCTCTCTTTGGTTATTCTAAATTGTACCTTTTCCCGCAGGCTTTTCAGCTTTGCTCAATCTCAAGAACACGGAACAGTAATCAGTCTTTTTACTATGCTTGAAATTTCCTCCCGTTTCCTCCTATTTCCTCCACAAAATTCTAAAGCTGTTTTAATTATATTCGCAAAGGGTATTTTGGTCTTTTCGCATTGTGAAACACCCCGCCCCCACACAGCATCGCGCACGGCGCCCGACCCCGTCCGCTCCCCACGCCCGACCCCGTCCGCTCCCCGCTCATCGCCCATCGCGCACAGCGCCGCGCCGTCCGCGTCCTCGCTTAAACCCGCCCCCGCCGCCGCCCTTGATCTCGCCGCCGTCGACGCCGACGCCCTCGCCCCCTCGCCGTGCCGGCCTTCCTCGCCCCGCTCCTACACGCCCTCGCACGGCGGCGTTGCGCCGGCGGGTCCTTCGCGCCGCCCCGCCCTCCGCGCGAGGGCCTCGGTGGTTGCCTCCGTCGCCGCCTTCCTCGCGTCGAGGTGGCGGAGCTGCGCGCGGCGGAGGCGGCATCCCTCCCGTCCGTGCCCGACGTAGCCGCGCTCGGGTGCGCTCCTCCCTCCAGATCCGCCGTGGGGGTGCAGCCGGTGGACGGCCCATCTCGGCGGCGTCTGCGGGCGTGGCCACCTCCGAAGCCGCCCGCACCCACCCCCGGCGGTCTGCCATCGCCCCCACGCCGCCGCCGGCCCAACCTCGACCGCCCTGCACCGCCGCCGGCGCCCTCCTCGACCTCGCCAAAGCCGCCGCCGTGAGTCCAAGGTCCCGACTGCCTCTCCTCGCTCATCCTCGTCCTCGCCAAAGCCGCCGCCGGATTGCCTTCGCCATGGTAAATGTCCTCTGCCACTCGCTCTGAATATTGTCATCTGAACAAGCTGTTCAAGATAAGTTGCAACTAAACCACCAGTGTGTCTCGCATCTTTTTCAAATCAGCTCAGAAAGGTGCACCAATTAGTGCTTTAGACTTTGGTATTAACCGATTGGAGGATACAATGTTGTCTTTGAGTACAGCACAAGCACACCATTTTTCTTTGTTCAGAGAAAGCAAAGTTGCTTTTGGTTGGGGTAATAAATGTTTCTCTCCAATTTGGAGTTTTATAACTGATGTTTTTAGCCTGGTCAATGAGACTATGAAACATGCAACAATGTTGAAAGTTATGTTTGTCTAGAAACAGGACAGACTTGCAAATAATAAATGAAAAATATTCTGCATGTCGGATCAACTACCAAAGCGAGCTGTTCAAGTTGTAGTGTAGTTTTGAACTACTAGATTTGCCAATTTTTAAGTTTTGGTGGCAGATAAACATGTCATGAAGTTAGTTATTGTTGTGGTAAATAAACTACCAAAACATATGCAATTACAAAGAGGCCAGCTGTTGTGGCTTGATATTAACCATGGATGTTCTTTGATTCTGTTTTCTTGCTTAATGAAAATGATGACAGTGACCTCCTTATATGTGGGAGCTAGACCAGAACTAACAAAAGAACAGTGGATAGTACCAACACCGTTCTCCTTCGTGTTCTTGACTCTCTTCTTATATACTGATACTCAGCTCTCTGAATGTGAGAAAAAAGAAATTCAACACTGTTCACTAAGCATGTTGCACAGACACGCCTGCAGCTTTTATGCCAACCATTTATTATTTATGTCAGTGCATTGAAAATATGGGCTGATCATGCCTCATTTATGGTGATAAAGTGATAGACTAGTTTATGGCATGTAGCAAAAATCATGTTGATTGTTAACTTAATATAGTGCTGCTCTATACAGCTGTTTAGGAAGCAGAGAATGATTGAAAAAGCACAACATGTTTTGTTGAGCGTAGTTGGCTAACTACTTTCCCTGTTAACATCACTTCCACTGCATCCTGAAGTTATAGCTACTGCAACTTTTTGTTGGATTACTGTATATTTCAATTTTTTACACCTTTTCTGTTGTTTGCATCCTGAAGTTGTATGGTTTAGCACTGTTCTTTAACATCCTTTATTAAAGCCAACTGCTTTCTCACTAAATGAAAACTTCAATAGGCATGTTTGTTGAACTAGCACTAATCGAACTATCTAAAGATTCTTGTTTGACTACTTCTGTTATCACCACAGGATGACTTGACGGCCACTCTTGTGCAACAATGCTTCGGAGCATGCAGAACAGAGGTCAGGCGGAGATGATGATATCCTTGATGATCTCGACGAGATGATATTTGGCAAGAAGGGAGGTAGCAGCTCCTCCCAGGAAGGGCCGAAAAAGCCAGATCCGAAGAAGGATGATCTTATCAGCTTTTAAGTACCATTCCATAATCGCAGCCAGTGCGTGTTTTTATTTTCTCGTGCTGTAACCACTCGGTAGATTGAAGATCCCTTAGGATTTGGATCGATTGTTTATTCGCGTACGATTCATACCTGCCCCTTTTTGTTTGTTCAGTTAAGTTGTTGCACTTTCTCAAATGAGTCCCGTGACTATGAATGTATTGGACGGTGGTGGATTATGGCTCGACGGGGGGAAAATGTCCAGTGTTGCTGAATCTCTGTTCTTTGTTACAGTGACCATTTTTCAAGTTCATCTTATGCTTTGGCTAGGCAATCAGGTCTCTTATAATGCCGCATATCACTGGTCATAATATGCCAACGCTGTGAAGTGTGAGATATTATGAGGTAAAAATCAGCCAGTCTTTTTGAAATAAAATCATCACATAATAAATGGGTGGTCCTGAACTGAGGAAGCATTCGCATACAAAGCATGTTGATACATCTTAAAATGTCGGTGCCTCATGTTTCACGGTCGTACACATACACTGAATTGGAATTTAGAACTAAATGCCTCTTGTAGAACACCAACTGATTAATACGAACTACCAGATATACTGACAAACTCACTATTAAGCCAGAGTGATAAAACAGGAAGCCACGATCTCACTTCCCCTAATTATAGGATCGCTTTATTTTTCTTTCCTAATCTCGTCTGGGCCATTTGCGTGCTGCCCGGCCTGATTCTTCTTATGCCAAGTTCAAGAAACATTTGTCGTTGGGTACGTGAAGGATTCAAGATAGGTTTGTATCCATGATAATGACAATTTCCTCTGAGGCATTCTTTAATCCATGTAAATATGCAGTACCTGGATATCACCAGTTGCTACTTAATATAAGTTGGTACGTGAAGGATTTCATCGACGAACACAACCACCTGATGCAGAAGTGATGATGCCTTGCGATTTCATTTCTTATTCTGACCCAATCAACGGCATCGCGCTTATACTTCTGAGAGTAGTTTCTCCTATTTCGATACTCTGAATTCCTGGTGAAACAAACAACTCGCTACAAAGTGACAAAGTCAGCTCAATGACAATCCTGTGAACCCTCTCCTTGGGCATCGCCTCCAGCTGCAGAACAACAAGGCCAGAGGAAGAATCGTAGGTGAACTCCACCTGCGCAGAGCCCAGCAAACATCTCCTTGGCCTGACCGAGGAGTAGGCACCATCCCGGTGTCAGAAGCGGCCCCGTCGTCGCCAACGCCGAGCAGCTTTGCGCCGTTGAGCAGGTGGTACGTCAGGCCTTCCACTTGTGGCGTTGCAGAAAGCTCTCAGAAGCCACAACTTTCTCACTACTTGTGGCGTTGCAGAAAGCTCTCAGAAGCCACAACTTCAAACTCAAAGTTGCATTTGAAATTTCTTTTTCTATTCTACGGAAACTTTCGAATTTCTAATAGCACCCACACTAACCACACCTCGCATTCCCCATGTTGTGAACCGCCAAAACTCACGTTAAAGTCCCAGCCCCTATCAAGTCTCAAACTGAAAACACATTCAACTCTCCACACTCGTCACACTCTTCATTCTTCAGTTTCCACTCTCCACTCTCCACTCTCGAGTTGGAGCCAGCCGCCGCGGAGCTGCAACGACAACGCGAACGCGTGCCAAGAAACGAGATCACGTCAGGTTATCAGAACAGAACGGGTTGCAGAGTTCGAATTTGAAAAATAAACCGTGCTCACCTTCCCACGAAAACGCAACACCCTGAACCTGAAATGAGCAGCGCATTTATCAGTGATCATGAGCAGTCGGCGTGGCCGGAGCCGCACGCCCAGTTGAGCCCGGCCTGCAGCCCCGCCTGGTCCGCGTTCTGCAGCGCCACGCAGAACGTCCCCGACGCCAGCGACTGCCGCTGCAGACCACCGGGGTACCCGTAGCCGCCGTAGCCGTAGTAGTAGTACGGCACGACGACGTCGCCACCGGCCGCGAGGTCTGCGGCGATCACGGGGACGCGGGAAACGCCGAGCGCGCGCATGGCGGCGTACGTGGCGTCGACCTTGGCGTCGCTGGCCTCGGACGGGCGCGACTTGAGGAACAGCGGCGGGCCCGACGACTCGAGGAACCGCAGGACGTGGGCCACGACGCCGGACCACGCCGGGTCCGCCAGCGCCTCGGCGGACAGCACGCTGGCCGAGCGACGCCTTCCGCAGCAGCCGCGAGAACGACGCGCGGTCGAACACCTCGCGGTCGTCGTACCCCACGGCGCTGCCTTCGTCGCTTTCCCCGCCGCCGCAGGAGGCGCACTCGTCCACGCCACCTGCCGCATCCGCGGCCGCCGCCTCCGTCTCCTCCTCCGGTTCCTGGCCGCCGCCGCGCTGGACACCATGACGCGGCCGAGGGCCGAACGGAGGTTGACCATCGCCGGGACCAGGTGGTAGGCGCTGCCCGGGGAACTTGTGACCACGTCGTCGCCGGCCACGACGTGCGTGATCCTTGTGGCCAGGTGGAACGGCGCGACGTGGGCGGCGACCCAGAGATCGGCCTCCTCTCCATCTGCTCGTTGGGGCGGTCGATGCGGCGGCTGCACAAACCCTAACACAAACCCTAGAAAATTTTCTTTTTTTAGATAGCGTAATGGAATGAAATTACCCCTTTGTTTAGAAAAAGAATAACACTACAATTATTCATTTGACAATTATCAAATTACCATACTAACCTTGATTAGAAAAAAGAATAACAGTAATGCAATCACTACCCTTTGTTTTGAGTCAAAAAAATCTGAGTTTTAGAGGAAATGGGAAGAAATTTGACACAAATGGGAGGAAATTTGCCTCATATGGCCCACCGGTCATACACATCAGAATTTCCTCCCGTTTCCTCTCTAGAATTTCCCCTCATTTCCTCCACCCTTTGTAGCCGTCGGATCGGTCGACGTGAGCCGTTGAATATTTCCTCAAGCATATTAAAAAATCTCAACAGTAATTGTGTGTACACTTTCTCTTTTGGAGCCACCATTGTGAGGGGGCGCAGCTGCTGCGTGGTTTCCTCGACCTGTCTGGGTTCTCACTTCTCACTTTCTCTTGCTTCAGAGCTCGGACCAAGAACAGGCGGTGAATCTGGGTGAGCCTACCTTCACCTTGCTTCCAACAGAAAAATCAGCCCCGCTTACTAATAGTCTACCACTAATACAAGCTGCTGCCTGCAGGCGCCACCCACATCGTTCCAAAGCTTGAAGGCCATGGGGCTGGTGACGGGGGCGATGGGGAGCCTGCTGCCTAAGCTTTGTGAGCTGCTCAAGGAAGAGTACGGCCTGCAGAAGGGCGTGATGAAGAAGGTCGAGACTCTCTCACGGGAGCTCAGGGCCGTGCACGCCGTCCTCCGCAAGATCGGTGATGTGCCACCGGACCAGCTCGACGAGCTCGTCAAACTTTGGGTTTGCGATATCAGGGAGGCGTCCTACGATATGGAGGACATTGTCGACGCATTCTTGGTGCGCATCGATGGAGGTGGCGGCCCTGAGCCTGCGGACACAAACATGCTCGGACGCCTCCTCAAGAAGGCGGGCAAACTGTTTGAGAAGATGAAGAATCACCGCGAGATCTCTAGACTTATCAATGATATCAACAAAAAGCTCGAGGAGGTGGCAGCAAGGCGTGGCAGGTACACACTCGACGGTATTGTCGCCAATCCTGCAGCTGCAAATACCATCGACCCTCGCATCCTGAATCTATACAAAAGGGCAACCGAGCTTGTTGGCATTGAGGGACCGAGGGACGAGCTCATAAAAATGTTGTCCCTAGGGGATGGTGACGTGGATCTGTCTAGTACAACAAAGATGAAGATCATCTCTATCGTTGGATTTGGAGGGCTAGGCAAGACCACTCTTGCCAAAGCTGTCTATGACCACCTCAAACCGCACAATGAATGCTGGGCTTTTGTTCCAGTGGGTCAGAATCCTGACATCAAGAAAGTCTTTAGGGACATTCTCATGGGTCTTGATAAGAAAACTTACACTTATTCCAGATTAAACGGTTTGGACGAGAAGCAACTCATGGACGAAATCAACGAATTCGTCAAGGAAAAGAGGTACGAGCTAGCATGATCATTGATTCATTAATCATTGTTTTCATTACTGGCTTACTGCTAAACAATTATAGCCGCTTAGATCACGTAGCTGCACAATTCGTTCTTTGTATATTATTTATTTTAATAAAGGAAAATGATGAAAGGAATGTGACAAAATGGTAGGAATAAAATAAAAAAAACTATAAATCATGTCTTGTAAATTTATTTACCATTTCTTTTACTGTCTCGTGAATATGTAGGTGTTTGATTGTTATTGATGATATATGGGACAAGGACACTTGGAAGTTAGTCAGATGTGCTCTGCAAGGAAGTAATTGTGGAAGTAGACTTGTGATCACTACTCGTATTTTTGAAGTTGCTGCATATGCTGGTGAAGTATACAAAATGCCGCCACTTTCTCATGATAACTCTGAAAAATTATTGTATGCAAGAATAGCTGATGGTGAAGGCAAGTATTTTGATAGTCCTTTGGCTGAGGCATGTGAAAAAATTTTGAGGAAATGTGGTGGTGTGCCACTAGCCATCATTACAATAGCCAGTTTGTTAGCCAGTAAACCAGGGGAGGACTGGTCTGAGGTGTACAACTCAATTGGTTTTGGGCATAAAAGCAATGATGATGTAGATAATACAAGAAAGATTTTGTCTTTTAGCTACTATGATCTGCCTTCACATCTAAAGACTTGCTTATTGTATCTCAGCTTATTTCCGGAAGATCATGTGATAGAGAAAAATAGTTTGATATGGAAGTAGATAGCTGAAGGTTTCGTTACTCAGGAACAAGCAGAACTAGAGGTAGGATTATTTGAGCTCGGAGAGAAGTACTTTAATGAATTGATAAATAGAAGCATGATCCAACCACGGGAGAAAGATTGTGAAGGGTACATTGATGCATGCTCAGTTCATGATATGGTTCTTGATTTGATACATCAATTGTCAAGGGAACAAAATTCTGTCTCTATATTGAATGGTGGTGAGCGACAGAAACCACAAGGGAGCATTTCTGGTAGGGTGGCCCTACAGAGTGTTGAAGACCACAATGTTGGTCAGCTGGCCAATATCGTTATGGACAAAGTGAGATCCATCTTTTCGAGTCAATGTAATTTTTGTGCATTATGCCCACGCCTGCCATTTTTACGTGTAGTAGACTGTGGCAATGGTCTGTCAGAGGATTATCTTGCAAGTTTACTTCACTTGAGGTACCTTAGAGTAGCGACCAGCTATCAGCTTATTCCTAGGAATGTAAGATATCTGAGGTCTCTGCAAACACTGGATTTACACTGGATAGATGAGCTGCCGGATGAGGTGGCACTTCTGACGCAACTTGTATGCCTACGACTAAGAAGTTATTGGGAAACAACCATGCCTGCTGGTTTGATCGGAAAGCTGACGTCACTGCAGGAGCTGTGTATAGGGTATGTACATGAAGATGGCACAATGCAGTTTGTGAAGGAGCTGGGTCTGCTGAGGGAACTAAGGGTGCTCAAGATTAGAATTGATGGTTGGAGTGAGAGCATCGAGAGTGCTTTGCTGGAGTCCCTGGGCCATCTGCACAATATCCAGGAACTTCAAATTTTACACTACTATGGAGATAAGGACCGGGTGAGCGGTGATGCAGGACGGCTTTCTTGTCGGCATCTCCGTTTCCTACATTTGGCCTACTTGGTGTTCTCTGGACTGCCGGCGTGGATTAACTTGTCGCTTGCTCCAAACCTCTCCTATCTGGATCTGCAAGTGGTAGTTTTGAAGGACCAGGACATGGAGACCCTTGCCAAGTTGCCAGAGCTCAGTTGCCTCAAACTGTTTTTGAAAAGTGACACCGAGTCGGTAGTTAGCATAAAGATTCGTACTGACGAAGGTGTTGGCTACTTTCGCAAGTTGAGATTCTTAAAGATACGTGGTTCATCTACCAGGTTTGATCTGTGTGGCAGTGAGTGTAACAGCAGCAGGGTAGCATCATCTAATACTATCATGCCAAGTCTTGAATCCCTTGAGTTTCAAGTCCATGTGCAGTCCCTAAGAGACGAGAACCCGCATCTTGGTTTTGACAGGCTGCCTGGTGGCTTCCAGAACCTGGGAACAAGTTCACTCCAGAGAGTCACCGCAAGAGTGAACTGTGAAGGTGCCGGTCCTCGGGAGGTGGAGGAAGCTGAGGCTGCGTTGAAGCACGCGGCCACAGTCCATCCAAAACATCCCACCTTTCAAAGCTACAGGGAACATGAAGACTATATGATATCACGCTACCAAGAGGTATGTACGGTGAACTGATGATGCATGCACATGGAGAAATTCGTGCTTCAAAATACAGCTGCCTCCAATTAACTATTAATTGCTTATTTCATTCCTCTCTCCTGTGTCTTTCTTTGCACGTACTGTATTCTAGTGTAGTGCACACAGGCATATCCCCGTGGCCCACACTTTTACTGCTGGTTGTTACCACTATCCATTTTTTTTCTACCTCCATACACTACCGGATCGGCCTTATTTGCCGCCGCCGTCGGCAAAGCTCCCTTTACCGTCGGCGAAGGCTTTGCCGACGGCAATCTGACGTGGCCGTCGGCAAAGCCCCATCGGCAAAGATTCCGTCGGCATAGGGGACTTTGCCGACGGCCACGTGTCAGGCCGTCGGCAAAGATTTGCCGACAGCCACGTCAGCCGTCGGCAAAGGCGCCACGTCAGCCGACGCGCCGTCATGCCGCCCGCTTTGCCGACGGCGACGGGCGCGTGGCGCGGCCGTCGGCAAAGAATTTTTATTTTTTTTGAAGATTCTTTGCCGATGGCCGAGACCGTCGGCAAAGATTTTTTTTGATTTTTTAAAAAAAACGAAAAATGGTCTTTGCCGCCGGCCGGCCGTCGGCAAGGCTATGGTCAATTTGCCGACGGCCGGGCCGGCCGTCGGCAAAGATGGGCTTTGCTGACAAAAGTGCCCAGCTTGGCCGTCGGCAAAGCCGGAAAAAAGTTTCTTTTTGTTTTTTTCTGTTTTCTTGCATCCGCATCACATTTCATGACATATAGCATATAACCCACATTGCATCTCATATATTCGCAACAATGTACAATTTAAACCACATTTCAGCATTAAATTCAAAAAACATGTCTAAATTCTCCGACACATGTCCAAACTGCATATAACACATCCCAAATCATCCACACATGTCCATGCACGTCCAAATTCATCGACACATGTACCTAGCTCGTGGCGTCGTCCCCGGGGGTCCTGAACCTCCACCTTGCTCCCACGCGGACCAACTCGGATGCGGCCGCCGTCTGCGACGCACGCCTCGCTGCGGCCAAGAGAAGCTTGCAGGACTGGAGTGCCCCTGCGGCAGTGGACGAGGCCAGCCGTACTGCTGCGTGGGGAAGCTCTGGTAAGGTGGCCAGCCGTGCTGTGGAGAAGGGCCCAGTGGAGGGCTGGCACCCGGAGTCGGGTTCGAACCCGCCGACGGTGCCTGCACAAAGACCAAGTGATGTAATTAGTACCTGTAGGATGGCCGCACAAGTTAAAGCAACAGGGAATATACTTACCGGACCATGTACAGGAACAGGCAGTGGGACTAGTGGTGGAGCGAAGAGCGAGGGAGGAGGCTCCTGTGTTCCCGGGATCTGGGACCGGAAATAGCCGGTCAGGTCCGCCAACTGAAGCTGGTAGTGCAGCGCAACTGCCGCCAACTGCTCCCGATGGGCCACCTCCTCGCGCTTGATGCGGCGCCTCCGCTCCCGACGCGGCGCCTCGTACCTCGCGTCCGAGGCCGCCCGGGCCGGCTCGCAACTGTTCGACCGTGGCTCGCAATATTACACCCGCATGGTTGATGGTATGTGAAGCGAATGTACATCATGTGTTTAACGAGTGAACGACGAATGAAACTCCACTTTCCCGAAGTGCCGTCATCATCTCGCGCCGGCCGGGCGCCAAGGCGCGATGGGGATCTGCGCTCCGCCCCTTCACCGGTCTTCTCTACGGATCTCGGTCAGCGTCTGAACAGCGGACGGCTTGATGGTGCTGGTGGCCATAAAGTACCGGCCGTGCTGCTTCCCTCCTCCCAACCTCATCATGAGGTCAGTGTCCAGGGGCTCGGTGGTGGGGTCGAACTTAGGCCCATGGCGCTCGAGAGCTGCGGTGGCGTACTTGGTGAGCTTGTCGTAGACAATCGGGCTGGTGTACGCCTCCGGCCCGTCGAACTGTAGACGGTGGAGGGCGCTTTCGATTTGCCCTTGTGAGCGAGGGCCCACCCCGTGAACTCGTTGACTTGCTGTCCACCATGCGCTCCGACGCAAGGAAAACACAAACATGGTTACAAGTAGTGACAATTGAGCGCTATAAGAAATGGTTCAACAGAAGCATACCCATCTCTCCATGAAGATTGGGAGGACCTGGCTCCCTTGGTGGTGTGAGACCCCTGACCTCTCGATCTCTGCCAGGCGTTTCCCCCGATGTTGTCTGCGCTCCTCGTACGCCGCCGGCGTACGCCACCCTCTGACAATTGCACGGCAGCAGTCCTCGTACTTGCTGCAGCAGCCCGGAGGCATCTGCATGACATTCAAGTATTTGATATTGCAGATAATGAATTGAATGTGTCACGTAAGGAATCATAACGGATGTTTCCTACTTAGTTACCTGCATGTACTGCTCCTCGGTGAGGTCGGTCTCCTCTTGACATAGCATCTCCCTGACTTGCAGCTTATCTACCCTCTCCTTCTTCACGTTGGCGTAGTAGCTGATGACGGCCTGAGTACGCGCCTCGTGGTACATGTCCTTGAGCCGATCCAACGCACACCGAGTCCCGTTGCCGCGACGCCCGCACGAGGTCCCGCCCTCCTCCAACCGGAAGTACAACTGCACACAGTGCATCAAACATCATTTCATTATTTGAAAAAAGTCCAACGAATGCGTAGTATTGAGATATGCGGTGCGATGCAAAGACTCACCCAGAACTCCCTCTTGATCTTGTTAGCAAGGACTTCGTCAGTTTCGACGTCCTTGACAAGGAAGAAGTGGTGCCATTTCTCGGGCACGATCTGCCTACCCTCGACGGTGTCCAAGCCAGGGTAGTGCTTTTTAATCAGCAGGCTCGGACGCTAGTGGCATGGCGTGAGCAGTTCTTCGTCATCAACTTTGCCAAGCCCCTGCACGAGTCATTAACAACAATTGTTAGTCTGCAGTTTGAATTTAAAAATGTCATATGAACAAGTAGAGAAATCAACAATGGTTACTTACTTGCCCGCGGGCCGAATCACCGGGCGGTCATCAGGGCGTGGCAGTTGCTCAGGGAACCTAGTGGGCCCGCGCCGGTAGGGCTTGCCCAAAGCCGAGGAAGTCGAGGTGCCCGTGCCCGCTCGCCCCCGTCGCCGAAGCCGAGTCGTCGTCGCCGCCGCGGCCGCCACCGTCACCGTGACCGTCACCGTCACCGGTCGTCGTCGTCGGCGGCGGCCCCGCGGGAGGCTGCTCGAACAGCCTCCTCGACGGCGTGCGGCCGTCCGGTGGGTTTTGGCCATCCGACGTTACAACTTGGTCGAAACTTTTTGAATTTTTTTACCACGGCCTCCACATGCGATGACGACACAACTCGTCAAGTTTCATCAATTTTAGGCTTCGTTTGGATTTTATATAATTTTAAAACACTTTCGTGCACGTAACTCCCCTTGTTACGACGCAACATGGTCGTAATTTCATGCGAGTTCCCGGATACGGCATGAACATACTCCGAGCATCATGAATACCATGTTTTGAATCAAAAAGTTCTATTATTTCATGTACCTGTAGTTCAAATTTGGAGTCGCTTAGGAAAAATGCAAAGAAACAGAAATAATTAATGAAATATAGCTAAAAAACTCAAAATTGTCCCAACTTTTGGCGGTGGGTTGTATTAGGTGTAGGAAGGCACCAGAAAAAAAAAGGGGAAGGAAAAAAAAAGTTCTCTTTGCCGACGGCCTGAGAAGGCCATCGGCAAAGAGCCTTTGCCGATGGCTCTTTGCCGATGGCCGGCCATCGGCAAAGAAGGTAGGCCTGGCCGCCCCACAGGCGGCCACGTGGCTCGGTTTTGCCGATGGCCCTGGCCGTCGGCAAAGCGGCTCCTTTGCCGACGGCCTGACGGTGCGGCCATCGGCAAAGGGCACGGCTTCGGTCGCCGTTTGCCCTGGGCCCTATTTTGCCGATGGCCAGGATTTGCCGATGGCTCGGCAGTCGGCAAAGAAGGCCTTTGCCCATGGCCTTTCTTTGCCGATGGCTGGGCCGTTGGCAAAGAAATCTTTGCCGATGGCGGCCCTTTGCCATCGGCAAAGGCTGCTCTTTGCCGATGGCTTATTCCCTGGCCATCGGCAAAGACTCTCGCCTTCGGGAACGATGCCGTTTCCGGTAGTGATAATAGTAAAATTGATAATAAGCTTCCTTCTCTGCTGCTTTTCCTCCTTGTGGACGTCCTACTACCAATACGCAAGAGTTGTGGCCAAATATGAACAGTTAAATTTCATCAAATCAACCAAAACTATTTTTCAAAAGGCTGAAAAATGCAAATAAATAAACAAAAAAAAGGTAGTCCGGATTCTCCCATCACACATGGAGTCGTCTCCTACTGACCAATGCAATAGTCCGCCATCCGGTTGGGTAAAAACAATTTTGGCCCCAAGCAATAAACACGATCGAAATTTCAGATCAAATTCAAACAAATTCATTTTATTAAGAAATAGCATCATTTTACAAGAAACACTATCATTGCATTGTGTATGACAATTATATATAACACCAAAGAAATGACAACATATCACATAGGTACAACAACGACAGTAAGATGGAGTGACGGTGAATTGCTGGCCTATGCTGGGAGTGGGGAAATTCAAAATTGAATTTGTAGAAATTTAGAGCTTTTAGTAGTGGTAGAGGATAGAGAGGCCGCTTTGGACGATGTGGTGCAATGTTGGGTAGAAAGATGAATTCAACCAAACAAATTTAGCCAAAACAAATATTTATCAGACCCTATTACAAAAGACAATATTTATGGAATCTTGGTGAAATTTCACGAAAATTGCGAACCCTTTTGGTTTATTGATGCTCGTTGCCGCTATAAGATAATCTTAATTTTGCTAAAGATAAGATTGTAGTATGAAAAGTACGTCTTTTTAGCCAAAGATTTTGGGAAAACACATTTTTTTACAATGGAATACTTCTTTAAAAAAACTGCCATCCAAAAAATGTGGAAGACATCTATGGCTGCAAATCTATCCTCACAGCTGCCCTAAAGCCCACGTATGTAACCCGACCTCAAATCAACCACTCGAGGACCGTAAAAAACGCAAGTTGAAATATGTATATTGTATTCCTGACATGGAACTCATGACTCATGAGTGTGGAGTGCCCAACTGAGTGTGCACGTGCATCTTTTTGGTTTTCCATGCATTTCAATATATTTATTTCCTAACCGTATCAAACGAATGGTAGGCATGTATATATGGAAATCAGCAGAACCCCTGAGTTAGTAACCAAGGCCTGGAAGTTGCCAGACATGGTTGGCTCAGAACAGAGAGCCTCGATGTGATTATATAGAAATTGAACTATATTCATTATTCATCAAACAATAATCACAATTGGGTTAGCATATAGCAAGTCAGGGAGTGCGTGCCTATGGCTACTGAAGAGCCTCGCCCGCTCGTGGTCACGTCTTGCGAAGTCATCAGCCATTGCTAGGATGCACGACGTGAGAGGTCAAGGAGGTGAGAAGTCGAGAAGCCAAAAGAACGAACTGTAGAGTCGATCGATTTGACTACTAGCAAGGATTTATTATCGGAAATCAAATCAGGTTCACGGAGTGGGCTTGGCCTTTTGTGCTGCTAGCATGTATTAGAGATTAGTGAAAATTACTCCCTCCATTTTAATTGCAGTTCGTTTGACTTTTTGATCTTAAATTTACCACTCGTCTTATTCAAAAAATTTGTGCAAATAAAGTCAAATGTCATTCTTAAAGACCTTTTATTAATAAAGCACGCCACAACAAAAGAAGTGATTTTTTGCATAAATTTTTGAATAAGACGAGTGATCAAACTTGGGATCAAAAAAGTCAAACGAACTATAATTTGGAATGGAAGGAGTAGATAAGCTCAGTTTGCAGGTCGGCTGGGCGGGGTCTTCCTGGTGAAATTCGCCAACTACATGAGGCTAGCAGCAGGTCGTTGGGGCCGGCCGACCCGACAACTTAACGTAGCTTCGCCCCTCGAATCTAGCTAGCTAGCTGCTAGATGCTAGTTTCTCTTCTTTTAATTAATATTAGTCCTAGCTCAATCGATTGTGTTCTCGTGCACAGTATTATGACCATGTATATTATCTAAATAGTAAGTACCCCTTTTGTTCTAAATTATAAGATCTTTTGGATTTTTTACATACATTTCTCATGCACAGTATTATGCATGTCAAAACCTATATATCTAGAAAAGTCAAAACCTCAGTTTTGGATTGTGTGTATTGTGTTCCTATGGCAGGGAACTAATTGGTGGCCAGTTGAGTGTGCACGTGTTTATTTTATGTTTTCCTTGCATCAGTTCATTATATATTTATTTCCTAACTGTATCCAACAAATGGTAGGCATTGGTGAAAATTAGCAAAGCCCCCGAGTTAGTAACAAAGCAGGTACAATAATAGACTTATAGCCAAGCTAGTCAGCATTTTTTATGACGTGGAGGAGAGAAGGGAGGAGAGAGAAGAAAGCTTGGCTCTGGTTCTAGCACCAAGCTGTGCACGCATGCATAGGTATTAGTGGGTCCCAATAGAGATAAATGTGAGAGAGAATATGAAAGAGAATGAAAACATATAACAATAAAGAAAGTTTGTAGCCAAGTAAGAATCTAGTTATTGTATAACTTGGCTCTTGCTACATGACTTACTTGGCTCTACTATTAACCATGATCTAATTAAGGCTTGGAAGTTGGAGAAAACCATTGGCTCAGGACATATTCAAATACTGCGTTTGCCAGATCCGACAAAGCATCTTCAAGCAAAGTATGTTCAGCAACTTTTGCATGTACATCTTCTGTTTAATGCGAGGAATATCATACAGTATGCGTTGATGGTGATATTTGATGCGGTTATGAATTTTGTGAAATAGCACACGAAATAGTTCAGAAGAAGATAAAACAGTTACGGTCATATTCGGAGCAATACACGATTCTGATAAGCATTGTATATCTTATTTGTTTTCTTCATAGGTGATCCGCGTGCTGTACACAAATAATGGGTTGGGACTTTTGGCTCTCAGCTCCAATGCCGTTCATAAGCTATGGAAATGGCAGTACAATTCTGTTCCCAGCTACGCTCCAAGTGCCAAGGTTAGACAGGAGAACAGGCTTATTTTGATTTCAACACTACAGTTCTGTTTAGTTGTTTCATGAAAATCATCCATCACTGCTTTTCATTAGTCGTCCAAATCTGTTCAGCCTGTATTCTGGCAACCGGCAAATGGCATTCTAATGACAAATGACACCACTGATGGCAATGACCCTGAAGAAGCAACAGCCTGCTTTGCAGTATCCAGAAATGACCGCTATCTAATTTCTGCATCTGGTGGTGAAGTCTCATTGTTCAACATTATGACATTCAAGGTATGCCTTCTCCAATTGCCTGGAATAATAAGCTGTTCATTCCATAATTGCTCTATCACAAATCATGACTATATATACTTCACTAAAACAAACTTTATTTTGTAGTTGCACCATGTCCTTTGGCTTCTTCACTGATTTTGTGGAATCTCTTACAGGTCATGACTACTTTCATGGCACCTCCACCTGCTGCAACTTTCCTTGCATTCCACCCGAGAGACAATAGCATCATAGCTATAGGAAGGGAGGATTCTTCAATTCAAATCTATAATGTCCGTACTGATGAAGTGAGTATTAAACGTGAATCCCCTATTTTTCACGAATCTTAGAGCAATGGCAAAACGTAATATATGGTTCTCACTGGAAATGCAGTAGTCTCCCCATTGTAAAATAACATGTTCTCTTTTCAGGCTATATATCCCCTCATCTTTTACTTATGTAGTTTCAGGATATCATGAGATTGCAAATGTTGCTATACATATGTTCTTTTTGACATAACAAATTATATACATTTTGCGGACTTTGAGGAGATGCCACAAGGTAAATGTATTCTATCGCAAGTTTGCGGTATCGCCTGGCAACACTATGAAGAGTAGAAAGTACCTTGTTGTTTGACCCAAAAAGACTTCATAAACCGTACATACATTGTAAACTAGACATTTAAAAATATGAGAATTCTTTAATGATAGTAGATTCTTCCTATGTGGAACATCATGCTTAATGTACAAATTACCATTTAGTTGATATTTAATATCAATATGCCAAAATACCGACTTATGTAAATCGAATTGCACAGGTTACAATTGCATTCACAAGTCATCAAGAAAAGATAACTGGACTAGCATTTTCGCAATCAATGGAGGTGCTTGTATCTTCAGGTGCTGATGCTCAGGTGTGAATGATAATACGATGCCTTCTAATATATATCAAAAATAAATTGGACTGACAATTTTTTTGTTTTTCATTAACTTATTAAGGCATACTAAGTTTAATGTAACCTCTGCACATGTGAGCATGTTCAACCCTAATGTTATATTAATAGCGTTTCATAGAATCCTTTAGTTAATTTTCTAAAGTATATAAAGATCTACTGTCTTGATTGCCTAAAAATTTTTGTTTATTAATTTTCTTTTCTTTTTTTCTTTAGTTAATCATTGTTTTTTGCAATGAAATTAAATTTGCAGCTATGTGTCTGGAGTATTGATGCTTGGGAGAAGAAGAAATCGAGATACATCAAAAATCCATCAAACGGTGGTTCCAGTTGTTTAGTTGGTGATACAATGGTGCAGTTTCACTATGATGGAAAACATCTTTTAGTAGTTCATGAGAGCCAATTGGCGATCTATGATTGGCAACTAGAATGCTTGTGCTCAGTAAGTCATTCACTATATTTTCATAACAAACATATTTGTATCTCTTACTTGTCATATGCAATCTTGACTATTGAGTCAAAGTTACTAACATGTGTTACATGATTTACATGCTTATAGAATGCCCCTAATCTTTGCATTGTAATAAACACATTACAATCTGATATTTAACCTTCCATAACTTAATAATGCAGTGGTTCCCAAGAGATGGACTCCCTGCTCCAATTTCAAGTGCATCATACTCACTTGGTTCTTTGTTGGTCTATGCTGGATTTCGTGATGGTGCAATTGGAATATTCAAGGCCGAATCTCTTACGTTACAGTGCAGGATAGCACCCTCTGCCTATATACCATCTTTAATATCTAGGCATGTGGAGTTTCAAGCAGTTCCTATTTTTTTTTTGTGAGTGCTAGTTTCAATTCTGGTAACCAACATCTTGTTTCTGTTGCCTCTCTTGTTTCCAGTATTGGTGAAACCGTCTATCCCACAGTTGTCGCTACGCATCCGTGGAAACGAAACCAGATTGCAGTGGGCTTGAGTGATGGTGCAGTTCTTGTGCTAGAGCCGTTAGATACAGATGATGTACAAGTGGGGAGCGATGCCACCTCAAAACATCCACCTAGTGATCATGCCAGCACCAGCGGTGGTGACAACCAACTAGATGTCTGATCGACCAACGAGGTGACATGGAAATGCTTGCTTGGCATACAATAATAGATTCAACTAAATAATCAGCTTTGGCTGCTAGATATATATCTAGTCAAATGGGACCGGTTGTTTATGGACCAATCTAGTTGCGTGTATACCATCTATCGCTAGATCTCCTCAATATCTATATACCTGATACTAGTGTTTTCAAATTGTTGAGGACTTACTTATTTGTAATAAATAAATATGCACTATGCTAGTGGGTGAGACATTTCCGTCCCCATCTCTCTTCTCCTTTATCCAAAAGAAAAACATAACTGTATGGTGGATAATGTACTCTCTTATTTGTATTCTCAAGTCAAGCTAGCTTAGGTTCAATTGCAATACTCTTGCTTGCTGAGGATGTAAGATTTTTGACATGCTTTGCTTGTTAAAAACCTGTTCCAAGAGGGGGAAATTCCTTGGATAAAATAGTATAGGGCACATATATGCAAGTTAGATTCAATATGCTGTGTTTATTAAAAAATATATGAGAAAAGTATTAAATAAAAAATCACAAAGGAAAATGCACGATAATGTTAAAATCTTTTTTTATTCAGTCCTATGTACTATCGTCCTTCATGAGTAGTCATCAATCTTCGGAATTTGTAACAATGATCTTCTTGATCTTTAAATATTTAGATGGCGATATCTTCAAGCTAAATTCAAAATAATTATATTCAAGGCAAACTTATCGATGCTTAGGACCTCCATGACCACCCATCCACAACCAAGAGCCCGAACAACCACATACCCTCAACCTATTGATACTTAGGACCACGGTAAAACCAGGATATTGAACTTATTCATACCTAAAGTAGGAGAGAAATAGGTTCAAAAAAAAAAAGTTTGAGAGAAATGAGTGCCTTTTAAACATTTGGAGCCTGTCATGAAAAAAAATACTAGCAAGGACACAGAGAATGTTCACTGTGACGCATTTCAAATGGGAAGAAATTCCAAAAATAGACAGGTGTTCCCTACTTTCGCTCAAAACAAACAAAGGGGGATAAAGCAATTTCAAGCACTTCACCATCACACATCCTTTCCTTCCTCAATGCAAATAATATATCAATAATGAATATACAACAACAATGTATCGGTTTCCACAAAGACCCCATGGCGAAAATCAACCCACTGATATCTACAAACAGCTCCAGTTTTCCTCGTACAAAATGGGAAATGAAAAGAAAGGCAAAGTGGGCAAGCCATACATCCGCCAAAAAAAAACACACCCAAGCAGCCCCACTGTAAGAATAGACGATTACCAAACTGGTTATCAGCCCCGACAAATCCAAACTGTCTAGATGATATCAACTAGGACCATGCACCGACATCAGCCCAGCCCTAAGCCACTGCCGCGTGCCTTCTTTCACCGCCTTGCTATGACCTAGCATTTCTGGAGCGCGCGAGAAAAAACACTAATAGACCAGTTGAACTCCAAGTGATCAGATTTCCAAGCAAAAGGCCAGAGCCATTGCTGATCATACTATCTGGAGGGTTTCTTGCGGCTAAGAATCTCTTGCTCTTTCAGGCGGTGCTGGAACCGTGCCAAGCGTGCTTGGAGGCTGACCAAGCCTACAGCCTTGCGTGACAGCAGAAAGCTCAGTTGGGTCACATAGTTGTCAATCAAGCTACCTGGTTGATCAACCTCTGCCAAAAGGTTTATCTCCTGAGACAAGTAAAACATATGTTTAAGCAGTGTGGCAAAATGAATAATATTGTGAAGTCACAGTACTATCAACCAGTGACCTTACAAAAAAAGAAGAAACAAGTTAAAGCAACTAGGCAGCTTGACGTTAATTCACAAAATATATGGTCATTTCTTTATGATAACTCGACATATATCTGCATATATGTGTATACGTGTACTAGCTAATCACATTTCTTCCAAGGAACACACTAATATCTTTATAATAAGGCATAGTATGATTAGAAGAATCTATCAAGGTGTGGTTTAGCCATTGATTCTCTTACAATATACAGTAATATCAATTTCTACAAAACTATGTTACTAAAAGGTGTGTCAAATACTATCTCGGTCCCAATAAGGATGCAATTCTAGGTTTGGTCAAAGTCAAACTTTCTTAAGTTCGACAGAGTTTATAAAGAAATATTACCAATATGTATGACTCCAAATAGATATACCATAAAGTATATTTTATGACAGGTTCTAATGATACTTATTTATATGATAACATTAGCATCACTTTGTATAAATTTGTCCAAACTTCAAATCATTTGACTTGGCACTATTCACATCCTTTTGGGGATGGAGTACAAATCTGTTGGTTTATCATTTTGTCCACCAAACAAGTAAAAGTAGATAGATTTAAACTAATTGATGGTCAAGCTTACAGTGACTGCCTTTTTTGAATTCTAATTCGGCCTACAGTCTGAAATGGAGGTAGTAGTGTACAGCCCAATCTAAGAACTTGATCGTGGACATTATTAAGTATATTAAGACTTACTTCCCACACGATCTCCATAGTATTCTCGATTTCCTTCCTGTGACCTGCTATGAGGGTCTCCTCTTCCTAACATACAAAAGAAAGCTTAGCACCACAGCTCGATGCAGGATAAATAACACAGCAGTTTCATGAATTAGTTAGTATTCATGGAATTGTTCTTCACCTCAAGAATTGCATCAATTTCTACATCATCACAAGAACTTTCCTTTTCAGATTGCCTCGATGAAGCTGAAGCAGATGCTGGCCTTTGATGTTGTTGCTGCTGCTTTAATTTGCCTGCTACATCTTATACGCAGCCCGACCTGTGTCAAGACCATTATCCTTTTTCGTGTAGTTGCTCTGCCTATCTGATTTGTCTTCTCTATAAGCCTTTCTTTGGGGAGGTGAGACTTTTGTGACTTTCTCCTCCTCCTGTGCGTTTTGCTGAATTCTGAACCAACTGTGCCTTACTAGTACTGTAAGCAGTTTGGTTGGATTTCATATCATACCTCTCCCTGTCATTACCAGATGCCGTTTTCTTGGCTCCCTCTATTAGAGTAACTTGGAATCATACTAAAGGAATTTCTGTCAGGATCCGCAGAAGCGTTGGAGATCAAATTTTCTGTGCCCTTCCGGTAAGTATCAACTAGTCCCTTCTCTTGAACCTGATTAGGAATCTCTTCTGCTTCAGCAGGCAATGGTGTAACAACCCGCGCAAATCACAAATGCATCATGGGCTGATGCGTTGAGCCGGCAACAGCTGCACAAAACAAGCAGCATGATGCGGGTTCCACCAGCGCACTACTGCAACTTTTCCTTAAAAAAAAAAAAAAAAAAAAAAACTGTACGCATTACTGCACACGTACCTGGAATGGGTGCAACACTAGTTTTCGCATTTGAACCGTGCACAGCAGAGTGCTCATATGTCGGCCGATGACTCCTGTACTGGAGAAACTCTCTCGGGGGCACTACTACCCCCAGACCACCCACTGGCTTTGCAAGGGATCCGTAGCAATGGAAAAGGTGGGGACTGCACCGGTAACAGATAAGCTTCGCCACCATCTTACCTGGGTCGTAGCACACCACCAGAGACAATGGCGAAGAATAACCGGAACCACCGCGAGCATACCTGGGTCGCCGGTGTGGGCTTGGCGTGCTCACCGAACTCCGTCCCGCCATGCCATCTTTGGTGATGTTCGTCCAAGGCGATCGAGGACAGTGATGGACCGGATCACTCCGATGGAGGCAGCAGACCGGCGGTGGCAACGATAATAAGCCACCTCGACTCCCAACGACAGGCTCCCCAAAGTCATACAGCAGGCCAATTCCGATTCTAGTGGCCCATCTCAGCCCACAACGCCTAGAAACAGCGACGCCCGTCTCTTTTCCATCAGCCGCCATCGCCATGGTCGCAGATGCACTCCGCCTCCGTGTTCGCCGCCACGGCGCTCCGGCCGACTGGCCCGCACCATCCGGCTCTCTCCCCTTGTCCCACGGCAGCACAAAGGCCTGGTCCTCGCGGACATTACAGCTCGTAGCCGGCGCATCAGGTGCGTTCCCTTCCCCGCCTGGACCGTCGTCACACGCGCAGCTGGTGCCTGTCGTCTGCCGCAGGCAGTAGAGCTATGTCTTCCGGCCGCGCTCGCTAGTGAGATGCGGATTGCGGACCATCCTCTCGAGCGCAGACAACGTGGAGGCCCTTTGGCGCACGAGCTCGAGCTGCGGAGAACCATCTGAGAGCCACCGTCGGGGCTCCCCTGAACTGGTTGTTCAGCGGCACACATCTTCAGTGTTAGCACTTGGTATATCTGTATAAGCGTTGTGTTTTCTAAGCACCACATCCACAGCTATGTAAGCACTGTGTTTGGTATATATAGGAAGAATACAGTGTTATGAATTTGTGCAGGAAATTGGACAGGAAGAATGGGTTCTAGAAGATTTGTTCAGATTGTGTATAGTGGAAGCATGAGAAAACGAGCAAATTGTACAGATTGCAATTGTGGAATAATTTGTGCTCCATTTTATTGTCAGGCATTCATTTTTTGCACTACTTCAGAGTGATGCATCAATATGTATGTGTGCTTCGTTGGTGTCATATGTTTAGTAGTACAATTTGCATGTCCAGGACTACAATTTGCAGATTTCGTTTTTAAGTAGGCAAGTTGATGAATGAATCCTTCAATCTTCCATCTGAAATATGCAAATTTTGCTTTGATATAGGAAACTAGAGAGGACGAAAGCAAACAAATTAGGATACCACCATTGCAATCCGAATAATAGTGAGAGGAATAGTGCACTTGTAATCTAAGCACACAGGAATAGATTAGAGTCAAGATGGTCGTCCATCCAGGCTTCTCCACGCACTAAAATACAAACAGCACGTGCAACCTCGTGCCAAAAGAATTACCAAGGCAAAAAACCCCACCAACAACGCCATGGTTTTGTTAGGCCGAGGCCCAGCACGGCGAGTGCAGGAGCGCATTTTTCTCCGGCGAGCCTTGGGAGGCAACCGGCTCCTGCGTGGATGCTTGCGTGGACCTGGGTCCTCCACTGCTTATCTGCCGCGTGGTCTTCCGTCATTGGCGTACGCTCCTCGCAGACGCCGCCCGCGTGCTCGCATTTCATTGGGCCGTCCGCTCATGTTCCATTTAATTCCCTCAGAGCAACTCCAACCCACCTCCTAAACAGGATCCTATTCTAAATTTAGGGACTTGTTCTGAAAAAATCAACTCCAACCCACCTCCTACTGGGTCCCATTCTAGTGAGGCCTCTCCAAATTTAGTTTTGGGTCCCCAGTAACCAGGGCCTCCTACCCGACCCCCAGTCGCGGCTGCGCCGCCGTGCTCCCCTCCGGCGAACGCCGTGCCGCCGCCCCCTTCCTCTACGGATCCACCGCGCCCCTCCCCTCCGGGATCCGGCCGCCTCCCTCCTCCCCGGCGAGCACGGCCCCTCTCCAAGTCTCCGGCTACATCTGCGCCCCTGCCCTCCGCGCCAGTACAGCAGCAGCAGCCATGGCTCCGGCCGCGTCCACCTCCACCTCGCCGTTGTCCTGCCGCCTCCTCAGCCTCAGCCTCCCGAAGCCCGGCGCCGCGAGGCCTCCGCCGCCGCCTTGCCCGGACTCCGCCGCCGCCACCAGGAGCCCCGGCACGGGCCTCGTCCTCCGGCGGCGCGAGGCCGCGGCAGCGCGGGGCTGGTGCTCTACTCAAGTGCCCTCGCCGCCGCACCGCGTCCGTCCACTCGCCGCACCCCGTGCTCTGCTCGCCGGACGCCACTATGCGCGCTCGCCAGCTCCAGCGCGCTCGCGCTCGCGCTAGCGCGCGCTACCTCCGCTTGTCGGCCGCTCGTGTGCGCTCGTGCTCGTGCTACGCTGCTTGTGTGTGCTCGATAGAGCAGCACTTGCTCCTGCCCAGGATGGACGACGGTTCGTTCTTTTCTTTTCTATCCAGTTCTTTTCTTTTCTCCTTCATGGCTTTCAGTACTTGATTTCTACGTTCTTATGGTTGCTGGTGTGTTCGTTTGGCTTGACCACAGGTAGTGCCTCATCGCCTTGCAGCTTCATTCCAGCAGACAACAATCCTGTTGTGCGCACTGATCAGCTGCCGGAGCAACAGAACAGTAGTACAGCTTCAGTGTATTGTGTTTGTCGATCTTGAGTTCCAGAGCCTTTGGTAGCTCCTGTTTTTGTGAAGGACAAGCTCCGGTGTTCACGGGTGATCATGAGTGGATGTAATGCTTGTAAAATACATTTCAAATTCTGTAGATCTATCTTGGCTGAAACAACAGAACACTTATTCAGAGTGGAGTCACTTATGTCAACTTATGTCATTCTAGTGTAGGCGAAGAGAAGCTTGTGAAGCTTGTTAAGCCTGTGGAATCTGTACTTAAGCTTGTGAATCTGTATGTTTACTACAGTTTGGTCGTTCCCCAGAGCTGGTTCAGCTGTTAATTACGACTGCATTGAGCTTTTATAATTCTGTATCTATGAACTGAGAAAGTGTTCTGCTCCAGGTTTGTGCATCCTCATAAGGATGTTCTTTGGGAAAAATTTATATCAACTTATATGTTATTCCAAACTGAATCATTCAGTTTTTGTCAAGATGGCAAGCTGGTTCCTGTTGTTTTTGTCAATACCTGTGAACTGCAATGTATTTTTACCGTGTTTGTTGATCTACAATAAATGTGGTGTTGCATTAGAAACTGTAAACTAGAAAGCATCAGCATCATGTTCATGAACTCCATTCTGGAAGTTGGAGTGATGTTGTCATTCAGTTTTGTGTATAAATGGAAATAAATGGACAAGTATCATCTTTTCCTCTTTCTGACTTGAGTGATGAAGGTCACTTCATGACTGTACTACACAATAACACAAGATCGTCATATTGGGCATAACAGAAGATGAGATCATGTTAATTCGATCGATGCACTCCACAATCCAGATGATAGATACCGGATATGCACATGCAGCACACATCGCAAGATGAAACTCTAGGTAGCAAGCTAGCCAATCAAACAGATTCAGGTAAATTTTACCTTGGGCAACCTTGAGCAGCAGAAACCAAGGAGGAAGTAGCGGCAGGAGGGAGCCACTGGCCACGCGCGAGCTCTACACCTTCGACCTCGCGGCGCCGACGCCGGCACGCGGGCGGGGCTCCGGTGCTGGCGGCGCTCGGGAGGGCGCCGTGCTGCGGGCTCCGGTGATGGCGGCGAGCCGGAGGGCGCGGTGCTGGCGGAGCGCGAGCGGGGCTCCCGGTGCTGGCGGGGCGCGGGCGGGGCGCCGGTGATGGCGGCGCACGGGCGGGACGCCGGAGCACGGGTGCCGGCGCGCTTCGACGGGAGACTGATTTGTTTTTTTTTTTTTTTTTTTTTAAGAGAGAAGTAGGGACTTGGGCTGGAGTTGGATGCAATTTTAGGCCCCTATTTTTTGCGAGATCAGCATGTAAATGAGAAAAATAGGGTCCCAATTTGCATAGTGGGCTGGAGTTGCTCTCACGGCCTCACCTACTCGGGCCCTCGTCTGCTCTCTCGTTCTTTGGTCTTCCCACGCCTCGCTTCGCCTCGTCTTGCTCCCGGGAGCCGTCGCCGTCGTCCGTGCCGTCGTCCCCGTCGGCCGATCCGCGGCGGCTGCTGTCATCCTCGGATCCACCACGCGCGTGTCCGGGTGAGCCTTCTTCTTCTTGGTCTCGCTCTTGCATCTTGCCCTTCCACCGTTCTTCCTCTTCCACTTTCTTTCGGTACTCTTGCTTGCGGTGTCCATGGCGGCCGTAAGGCGCGTCTTCTCCTTCTTCTTGGCCTTTGGCGCCTCCGTGCCTCTCTCTCCGCCTATGCGGTGGTAGGCATTATGGATTCCCCGTTGCCTTTGTGTCACATTTGGCCCTCGATTTGGGAGGTGTACGCCGTTCTTCCCCTTCCCCTTTCTTTCCGTCCTCTTGCTTGCGGTGTCCATGGCGGCCGTGAGGCGCGCCTTCTCCTTCTCCTTGGGCTTTGGCGCCTCCTGCGCCTCTCTCTGCCTATGCGGCCGTAGGCATTGTGGATTCCCCATTGCCGTTGTGTCGCGTTTGGCCCTCGATTTGGGAGCTGTAGGGCTCGGTTCTTCTTCGTCTTGCTGTGCTGTGTCCGCCTATCGCTGCTGCCGTGCCGGTGGGGTTCGTCGGATTCCTGCTGGATGCCGTCCGCGCTGTTCGATCTGCTGCTTCCGTCCTCTCTGGGTGCTTCGATTACAACGTTCTATACGTGCGCAGTGCGGGCGCGGTTTTCTTTCTCTGAACCGCCATGTCTTCAGTTCTTGGGTTTCAGATTGTTCCTACCTTGTCTTCGATGCTTCACTTTGATCTTACGATGTTTCTCTGCTCTGTGTTAATATACGTTCTCTTCTTGCAGGTTGGTTCTGCTGTTGGACTGTTTGTTCGATTCAGCTCATTATGTAGGTAAGTTATTTGTTTCTGTGTCGTTGCTTTCCAGAGTTTGGAGTGGTTCAGGGTTCATAACAAGTAAATAAACACGGATGCTTTTAACTTCGACGCAAGTTCATTGTGCTTGCAACTGCTGTGCCCTTCGTACCATCTTATTGTTCCATACATCCAGATCCTGCGTCAGTTATTTTGTTGGGCATAACACTGTTGTCGCTGCTACTATGTATGTGCCTCCGCCTGTTATTGGATAGTACATAATGGTTTGGGTTAGTACAGCCTGCCTGCTAGCTTGGTCAGGTCTCGTGCCATGCCCTTCTGCAGACACCATGGTGCGGCCGAAAATGCTGTGTCTTGTGTGTGTTCTGCTGTGAATTCAACGAGCGGTGAATCTTGTGTGCGCCCAAATAAGATGTTCTAATTTGTTTCCAATTGTTGCTTACAGATGCATTTGGAGCGCATGTTGCCTTCACCAGCTTAGCAGGGGAGGCCTTCCTCTTCCCTGTGTGTGTCCTGCTAAGGTAATGGTCTTCTGGTTTCTTTTGGTTTTGTACACAGAGGTTCAGGAATCACCCTGATTGTCTGTTCTGCTATAGGGATTTACACCAGGGTCCCAAAATTTAGCTGCGCCATTATCCCAGCCCGGTTCTTTTGGGTTATCACAATCTTACATTATCCTCTACTACTGGCTTAGGTCTCTGCCATATGGATCAGTGCAGGATAAGCAGAAGAGGCTGTTGCTCCCTTTGGCACCATGGCGTATGGCTCTTCATTCTTTATTTGTTTTTATTTTGTATCTTTTGTATATAATGGTTTCAGTTTGTTTCCCTGTCAAAGCTGAGATAGATGACGACCACCTTATGCTTTACTGTTATATAAGATTTGTTCATGTCACAACATGATTCTCTTAAAAATATGTCTACCTGTTCCTATGTTGGATACCTTTAACCTGATTATCTTTTAGTGCCACTGAGTATTTGTTCATAGTGATTTATAGTTATAGGTCTTCCTGAAAAACCAATTACCTCAACCTTTTACGTGTTATTAGGTAATTTAGAAATCGCTTTTTTTTATATTTCTTTGCGCTAACCATTATCTAATTAAAGGTCCCTGATATTCAGTTGATTTTGTAATCCAGGCCTTCTAAGTACATCCTAAATTTTATTATTACTAGGTTACTGAATTTGCAATTGGTATCCTGATGGTGTTTCATCCTCACAACTGCTGCAACACGGCCAGTATGGGCCAGATCAGTCTACACTACAAAGCAATAGTTGTTTCTAATAATTCCATATTGATCCACCTTTATTTCAGTTTGTTTATGTGCTGATAGCCACAAGACCTGGGATATGTTGGCAGCAACCTGCTCTGGAGGATCCATGTGTGCAAAACAGACCTTTCTAGCTGTCGTGGCTCACTGGTGCTGGAGCATATGTCCATATGATGGGGGTGACCTAATTGCTCTATAAACAAAGGTTTCACTGATTAACTATTCAGAGGTAGTTCACAACCTCGGTTTGTCATACTTGATGAACAGAGAACTCCATATGTAAGTTTGTCCCTCCAGATTTCCATTTTGTTTAATACATTCGATGCATAACAAGCTAAGTTTCCTATGTTAGGCTGATGATGGATCTTGCAATGGACAGGTGGTTCTATTCCCTTTGTATTCTGGTGCTACTGATCTGCCTTCTCGATGCTGATGATGACAAGGTCATGGTGACCATAATTCACGCTTCTTTCCAAGGGCAGCAGCTTGGCTAGAGTTTACATGGTTTGATTATGTTATCTATATCTACCAACACTATGTTTACTCCTATACATTTCTACGCTTTCTTTATTTGGAGCTTGCTGTGTAAGGATACACACACACATTTGTACAGGCCTATATGTTGGCCAAAAATTTCGCGCGGGGTTATCAGCTAGTTTACTATATATAGGTACTAATTACGAGTAGAGATTACTGTATGCATGCCGCTCCACCTCTCCTATGGACTGAAATTAGTGGAATTGATGTTTGTTGAGAGGTCGCTGCTCGGCTTGCTGCTCAAAACTGCAGCTGCCCCTATTCTCTCTTCTTTTTGTTTGGTGACTACCCTATTCTCTCTTCTTGCTAGCCACACCATGCTACATCGTTGTGCACCCATTCCAATTTCCAGAAGCAAGGTAGTTTTCTCTAACTCCCAATTTTCAATAAATATTTTTATATAATGAATTTTTAATAAATATAAATTTAAAAAAATGCAATGTTATCAGTTAAGCATACGAATCTACCTTTTTATCTTCAACCTAGCCAATTAGGATTTACCAATCAGTAGTTTTCTAAGCCAACATTAGGACAACCTAGATCCTATATTAATTAATTATACTTCATTTCATATTTTGTGGGGAGTTTACCAGGCTCCTCTGCCTGTCAGTTTCGTAGACGAAGCTAGAAGACACTTGGTCATCCTACAATTTTTGTCGATTGTCTGTGGCTCGCCTTCCCCCCTACCTATGTCTGAATCCTGTCTCCGCCCCTATTGGGGAACAACAGGGTCCAAAAAATGTTTGCAGTTATTGGCTCCTGCTAGAATTTATCCCCTCCGGTTTATTAGACATTCATGATGGGATGGAGTTTCTTGGCTTACATTATTTGGTATACTAATTTCTATACTTGATGCTTCCGTACATAGGTTTCAGCACCTGCTCCAAGTTTCAGACGCCACGCTTGTGGATCCAGATGCTGCATTGCTGCAAACCTGAAACTCCAGATGTCATTTGAAAAGGCATAATGGATGGCAACTTCAAAGAAATCTAGAGGTTCCAGGGAATGATAAAGTTCCAGATTACTGAGGCTGTATCTCTGACTGAAGAGAAGTCATTGGAACGTGCATCTTGCTTATGGTTGGCACTCTCTTGGGAAATCGGTTGTGTTTAGTTCTGTAGCTTTCCATGTGCAGATGTGCTTATCATAGGTGTCACTATGGTTCTAATGCCTTATGATTTCCTCAGTGCCGCTGACACTAGATTGTTTCATACCTTTCATAGTTTCGTTTAATTTGCACTAGCATTAAAAAAAACTCACCAAATTTTGTTTTTCATATTATCCAATGCAGATTCTGGAGGCCAAATGGCCAATACAAGCTCTCATATTTTGGATGGTTCAACTGTTCAGGAAGATCAGCGCCTCCAAGGTCAGGGACACATCTCCTCTGAAATCAGTTCTCCTGTTCAAAAGGAAGACCCCGCTCTGTCCACAAGACACTCTGAACAATGAACCATCTCTTTGCGTTACTGTAATTTGATTTCCCAGCGAAACGGCAACTACTAAGTTCTTTGGCACTATTTGCTCTGTATTGCAGTGGTTTTCTTCCTCGGGTATGAACATACAATAGCTTCTGCTACTTTTATTTTCATGTTACACCATTCATTTTCATTTTTTCATTGCAGAATGTTGGTATATTTGGGTATTCTCAGAAGAAATTAACAGATCAGGGCTTAAGATCTATAATTGAAGCCAATTTGACCTACCGGGGTGGATCACCCATATGCTATTTGTCAACTTTTCATTATATTTTTCATGGCAGTATCTATACTATTTCCCTTTATTGCTTTGAGACCAATATGAATAACATTATAGCCAACCCATTCTTATGCCACCTTTAATGTTGCTAAGCATGGTTTTAGACCAAACAATCAGTTTAGGTTGGTGCTTGACACCGCTTTGCTTCTTCCAAAGTTTCCACTGCATGTACTAACTTGCTTTTAGTGTCCCTTAAAAAAGCATAGTTTTACTGTCGTAAAAAAAAGGATTGACCAAACCAAGAAAAATGTGTGCTGATGTTTATTGTGAATGTGGTGAAAATTATGATGACAAGTTATGTGAGTTCCCAAAAGGACGTATTATGTAGACGTGAAAAGGACGTATTATGTAGACGCCGTACAAGACAACAAAGAAGCGATGGTTAGATTAGATTCTAGGATGCCATAGTTAGATTCTAGGATGCCACAGTCAGATCCATTCCAGAGATCCATTCATGTCTATTTCCTCTGTTTAAAGGTCTACAGATCTAAGGTTAGATTAATCTTGTCATTCTTTGCATTACATTGAAGTTCGATGGCTGCATCATGGCCTACATGTGCTGATTGATTTCTAATTTCTCTTTCCCCTCACCTGAATGAATCCGTGCACGTCGGGTTAGTACTCAGCATCCATTTGAGTTGTGGTGATCAATCATTCACCTGAAGAGGCTAATATACTTTCTTAACAATGCATATATTTACTTGCATAAAAAGCCAGTTCAAGGACATACCACTACCTCTAGACAAATGTGAATGCTTTGAAACTCAATTAAAATTTTGCACATATATATGCATACGAACATGAATGTACCTTTCTTTTTCTCAGTCCCTACCTGCTTTACAGTTCAGGTGCACTATTTTTTCTCTACATGAGGTGCACTCTTATGTGTTGTTTAATCCATTCCTTCAGAATTTCATCCATCTGTTCATTGCTAATGGGTTTTTAACTATGTGCAAACACAGTGAGATTGCGGTTGTGCACAGATTTGAGCAAGAACACAACTGGTCCACCGAGCAACAAGATGACGATGTCTTCTTCTTTGAGCTATGTCAAGGTTAATCTTTATTTGATACCATTTGATTAACCTTACCATGAAATTGGGTGTCATGATTGAGTGCGTTCAAAATGATTTGATTACCCTATGAACAAGGTTAATATTTCTGTAATTTCTGAATTAGAACCTAGCAATCTTTCACTGTTGGTACGATTCTTATGAGATCCACAAACTTGAATATTACCATCAAAGGGAGGTGTCCAAATCTGTTATGGGAGTTGGTAATTCTGTTATGTTACCTGCTTGATCTAATGATCTTGTTTACACCACTGCACTGTATATTCTGGTAGCTACATTCGCTACTTACTTCTGCCTATTATTGGAGATTGTTTTGTTCAGTTAAACTTCCCGATCATCCAGTTAACTGCTGGGCTGACAACATGGTGTAGGATCTTGTTTACCACTATCTGTTTTTGTTGCTGCATTCCTTAATTAATTTTGCCTATTATTGGACAATTCATGTTTAGTTAAACTTCCGATCATGAGGTTAACTGTTGAGATTAAAAATCATGTTGTTGGGTAACATTGGCCGATTGAACCACTTTGGCTTAATCCTCGGTGTAACCCATTTTATCTACACATCTTTCTTTCAGGTTCCAAATTTTATTGGGATAACAACATGGTGAATCATCCGTGAACTTCATCCTTATGTTTCAAGGTTTGGGAATCCCTGGTTCATTGGGCTACAAATTGTGCCTTCTTCGGATCTTGCAATGCTGGATTCGTACCCCGTTTTAGGTATGTTTACTGCCTCGACGTATATGTTACAACAAGATTGAGCACGTTACAACAAGACGGATCAAATGTTAGTAGAACCAAAGAATATCTAGCTTCTAAGTGTGGAACATAGGCTACCTTGGTTGCCATGTATTTTAAATATTGCTTAAGCAAGGTTGGGATTCACTTCAGCACCTCTAGTTTGTCTTTTACTATAGATTTTACATGAGTTGTCCAAAGAAATATTGCTTACCAAAGAAAAATGTTTTCTCCAAACAAGCGTACTAATGTGTCAAATCAAAAGTTTGGCAGCGCATCCTCGCCTGCATATGCAACCTATATGGCAAGGCTAACTCATTGCTTTATTGGTCGTTTCACCATGACCAGTAACCAAGTTTCAAAATCCTAATCTTACAATGTCATGAAATCAAATGTTCTTTGATCCAAATGGTTTTTTAAAGTGACTTGGCACAGTTAAAGTGATTTTTCTACCTCCGCCTATAGAATTAAATTAAATTGGCTCACCCGCTTCCGCCTATGTCTTTTTAAATTTATTTGGCTGTCATCATTTTCCTCTTCTTTTTGCGAGGATCATTTTCCTGTTCTCCCTATGTCTTTGTCCATGTACATATCTTGACCTACTAAATCTGATTGATGTTAAAAAGGATTAGGTTGCTAATCATTTTTCTTCTCTCTGCTCTGTTGTGCTCTTATGAGGTTTTCAGGCTAAGTGGACATCCTTTTACGTACTGATGCTGATACATTCAATTGCTCATCCATGTGTCTCTTAGAAAAAAAAACAAAGGTAAAAACAATGAAATTCAATTACAAAACCATCCTTCTAAATACTTTCTACATGCCTTTATATTATTTAGTTTTCTTTTAGAAACACCTTTATATTATTTAGTAAAACAATGACATCAAGAATGCCAAATTATGTAGTCGATTGCAAAGCATATGTCCGAATATAATGGATAATTTCCCTACCGATTTATTCATCACCTAGGATTCCAAATGATGTTGTTTTGGCAAGAACATTTTTTCGCATCCTACTTTACATTTGAATGCATGCATTTGTGGCATTTTTGCTTGTGTTAACCTTGTTTTGCTCATTGGAAAAAACCATATGTTTATCTACTTTCATAGATGACAACTCACAGTTATTTTGATATTGCCTTTCTTTTGAGGAAACTGAAGGTGCCGAAGCCCCTGCAAAAAATTTTACTGCTGGTAAAATTTTACTGCTGGTAAAAAATGATAAAGAAAAAAATTTACAAAAAGACAATAGAACAAAAAATGTTGATAATTAAGGTTTTGATATTGCCTTGACCCAGTAAAGGTTTCTGGTAGTATTGCGTTCACAGCTGCAGACACTAATTCCTTTTCTCCTCCTGGTGCAGTGGCCAGGTGTTGTTTCACAGTGATTCAGCCCTTGAGACATTCTTTCTACACTCCATTTCTCATTGGGTTCATGGTTTGGCTGCACTCATTTGCGGCCACGACGCTGCGAATGTGGGACAGCCACGGTAGTTAGAAACCAAGTAGTGCACTCATTTGCTTGTCCTTTTCCTTTAGCTTCCAATTCATGTAAATCATTTTCAGTGTAAAACATCATACGCAATATATATTTATTATCTATTGTTCTTTATTATTTTTCAGTCCATACATTCAATGTACGCGGCACTAAATTTGATTCCCTCGTATGCATTTCTAACATTTAAGTTTTATTATTCATGGACTGACATTTTATTCAGCAACTCGAACTCGCGCGCAGGGGCGCGCGCAACGTACTAGTGGAGCATCATGGGAGCCAGTAGCCATTCGATCTTAGAGGACGGTCCGATGCTCCTGACTGCAAAGAGGAGTCGCCGCCCCTGAGTTCAGAGGATTTTCATTCCCCGGCCCGTGCCCACCGGAGCACATGGAGCTGCTCTGGAATTATGATTGACAAGATGCAACCCGTTCAGAAGATTGTTCAATCTCCCAGAAAAAGTTCTTAATGGTAATTAGCTCCACGATAGACATTGAAAGTTGTACATTCATGCATAGGAACATACACGATAGACCTGAAAACCAACATACTGGGAGTGAACGGAGAATCTGAACACCCAATCTCCAAGAGGGAAACCCCCCCAAAGCATCTGGCTCTGGGTGCCGGCTGCCCACAGCCCACCAATGACCGCGAAAACATGGCCAGCTTCTCTAAAAGTCAATACTTGCAATGGTTCACCCATGCTACTTCTGTCAATACCGTTCCTACTGAGCTTTTTTTCTGCCACTGATGTGTGCTCAATGATACTGGAAAAAAAAATTATGCACGCATGATGTAGATGAGCTGCGATACAGCACATCATCGATCACTGCCGTTGATGCAAGCTGATGGACGCTCGGCTGGTCTTTCGCAGAGCTGCTGGACAACAATGGTCCCGCTCGGTGTTACCGGTGATCGTCAGCAGGAAACCGAAGAAAGCACTAGAGCTCTTCCAGCAATGACTCGGAGGCCGAGTGCTGAAGACGCAAAGGAATAGGCCTGTTTGCATTCGCGGCACAACTCGCGAGTAGTGGGACCCCCGGCAGTAGGAGAGTGTGATGGTCGAGCTGGTTCACATCTCTTCTTCCCCACGACTCCCAATCCTTGCCTGATCTGTCTACTAAAACTCGGGGTTTTCGGCCATCACAACTTCATCAAGCATGCGAGCTGGTTCACATCTGCTTTCGGCGGTAGTAATAATGAGCTGGTTTGCATCTAAGTTAGATTACTGCCGACATATCACAGTGGAAGCAGAGCTGTTTTTCCTTTTTCTCTCTTTTCTCTGCAACTTCCTAGCTCTGCGTGACACACACGTTAGCCAAGCAATTGAAAAATGGAAAGCTCACCTTTTCTCTTGTCGATAACTGGAAAAGTTGTTTGCCTGCTCTCTTTGGTTATTCTAAATTGTACCTTTTCCCGCAGGCTTTTCAGCTTTGCTCAATCTCAAGAACACGGAACAGTAATTGTGTGTACACTTTCTCTTTTGGAGCCACCATTGTGAGGGGGCGCAGCTGCTGCGTGGTTTCCTCGACCTGTCTGGGTTCTCACTTCTCACTTTCTCTTGCTTCAGAGCTCGGACCAAGAACAGGCGGTGAATCTGGGTGAGCCTACCTTCACCTTGCTTCCAACAGAAAAATCAGCCCCGCTTACTAATAGTCTACCACTAATACAAGCTGCTGCCTGCAGGCGCCACCCACATCGTTCCAAAGCTTGAAGGCCATGGGGCTGGTGACGGGGGCGATGGGGAGCCTGCTGCCTAAGCTTTGTGAGCTGCTCAAGGAAGAGTACGGCCTGCAGAAGGGCGTGATGAAGAAGGTCGAGACTCTCTCACGGGAGCTCAGGGCCGTGCACGCCGTCCTCCGCAAGATCGGTGATGTGCCACCGGACCAGCTCGACGAGCTGGTCAAACTTTGGGTTTGCGATATCAGGGAGGCGTCCTACGATATGGAGGACATTGTCGACGCATTCTTGGTGCGCATCGATGGAGGTGGCGGCCCTGAGCCTGCGGACACAAACATGCTCGGACGCCTCCTCAAGAAGGCGGGCAAACTGTTTGAGAAGATGAAGTATCACCGCGAGATCTCTAGACTTATCAATGATATCAACAAAAAGCTCGAGGAGGTGGCAGCAAGGCGTGGCAGGTACACACTCGACGGTATTGTCGCCAATCCTGCAGCTGCAAATACCATCGACCCTCGCATCCTGAATGTATACAAAAGGGCAACCGAGCTTGTTGGCATTGAGGGACCGAGGGACGAGCTCATAAAAATGTTGTCCCTAGGGGATGGTGACGTGGATCTGTCTAGTACAACAAAGATGAAGATCATCTCTATCGTTGGATTTGGAGGGCTAGGCAAGACCACTCTTGCCAAAGCTGTCTATGACCACCTCAAACCGCACAATGAATGCTGGGCTTTTGTTCCAGTGGGTCAGAATCCTGACATCAAGAAAGTCTTTAGGGACATTCTCATGGGTCTTGATAAGAAAACTTACACTTATTCCAGATTAAACGGTTTGGACGAGAAGCAACTCATGGACGAAATCAACGAATTCGTCAAGGAAAAGAGGTACGAGCTAGTATGATCATTGATTCATTAATCATTGTTTTCATTACTGGCTTACTGCTAAACAATTATAGCCGCTTAGATCACGTAGCTGCACAATTCGTTCTTTGTATATTATTTATTTTAATAAAGGAAAATGATGAAAGGAATGTGACAAAATGGTAGGAATAAAATAAAAAAAACTATAAATCATGTCTTGTAAATTTATTTACCATTTCTTTTACTGTCTCGTGAATATGTAGGTGTTTGATTGTTATTGACGATATATGGGACAAGGACACTTGGAAGTTAGTCAGATGTGCTCTGCAAGGAAGTAATTGTGGAAGTAGACTTGTGATCACTACTCGTATTTTTGAAGTTGCTGCATATGCTGGTGAAGTATACAAAATGCCGCCACTTTCTCATGATAACTCTGAAAAATTATTGTATGCAAGAATAGCTGATGGTGAAGGCAAGTATTTTGATAGTCCTTTGGCTGAGGCATGTGAAAAAATTTTGAGGAAATGTGGTGGTGTGCCACTAGCCATCATTACAATAGCCAGTTTGTTAGCCAGTAAACCAGAGGAGGACTGGTCTGAGGTGTACAACTCAATTGGTTTTGGGCATAAAAGCAATGATGATGTAGATAATACAAGAAAGATTTTGTCTTTTAGCTACTATGATCTGCCTTCACATCTAAAGACTTGCTTATTGTATCTCAGCTTATTTCCAGAAGATCATGTGATAGAGAAAAATAGTTTGATATGGAAGTGGATAGCTGAAGATTTCGTTGCTCAGGAACAAGCAGAACTAGAGGTAGGATTATTTGAGCTCGGAGAGAAGTACTTTAATGAATTGATAAATAGAAGCATGATCCAACCACGGGAGAAAGATTGTGAAGGGTACATTGATGCATGCACAGTTCATGATATGGTTCTTGATTTGATACATCAATTGTCAAGGGAACAAAATTTTGTCTCTATATTGAATGGTGGTGAGCGACCGAAACCACAAGGGAGCATTTCTCGTAGGGTGGCCCTACAGAGTGTTGAAGACCACAACGTTGGTCAGCTGGCCAATATCGTTATGGACAAAGTGAGATCCATCTTTGCGAGTCAATGTAATTTTTGTGCATTATGCCCACGCCTGCCATTTTTACGTGTAGTAGACTGTGGCAATGATCTGTCAGAGGATTATCTTGCAAGTTTACTTCACTTGAGGTACCTTAGAGTAGCGAGCAGCTTTCAGCTTATTCCTAGGAATGTAAGATATCTGAGGTTTCTGCAAACACTGGATTTACCAAACACCCAGATGGTGCAGCCGTCGGAGGAGGTGGCACTTCTGACGCAACTTGTATGCCTACGACTAAGAAGTTATTGGGAAACAAGCATGCCTACTGGTTTCATCGGAAAGCTGACGTCACTGCAGGAGCTGTGTATAGGGTCTGTACATTTTGATGTCGCAATGCAGTTTGTGAAGGACCTGGGTCTGCTGAGGGAACTAAAGGTGCTCAAGATTAGCATTTATGGTACGACTGAGAGCATCGAGAATACTTTGCTGGAGTCCCTGGGACATCTGCACAATATCCAGGAACTTCAAATATTGGGCATATCTCCAAGTAAGGTCTGTGTGAGCGGTGATGCAGGACGGCTTTCTTGTCGGCATCTCCGTTTCCTACATTTGGCCTACTTGGTGTTCTCTAGACTGCCGGCGTGGATTAACTTGTCGTTTGCTCCAAACCTCTCCTATCTGGATCTGCAAGTGGTAGTTTTGAAGGACCAGGACATGGAAACCCTTGCCAAGTTGCCAGAGCTCAGTTGCCTCAAACTGTTTTTGAAAAGTGACACCGAGTCGGTAGTTAGCATAAAGATTCGTACTGACGAAGGTGTTGGCTACTTTCGCAAGTTGAGATTCTTAAATATAGATGGTCCATCTATCTGGTTTGATCAGCGCGGCAGTGAGTGCAACAGCAGCAGAGTAGCATCATCTAATACTATCATGCCAAGTCTTGAATCCCTTAAGTTTGATGTCCATGTGCGGTCCCTCAGAGACGAGAACCTGCAGCTTGGTTTTGACGAGCTGCTTGGTGGCTTCCAGAACCTTGGAACAAGTTCGCTCCAAAGAGTGGGTGTCAAAGTGAACTGTAATGGTGCCGGTCGTCGGGAGGCGGCGGAAGCAGAGGCTGCGTTGAAGCACGCGGCCGCAGTGCATCCAAAACATCCCACCCTTCAAAGCTACAGGGTACAGGAACACTACCAAGAGGTATGTACGGTGAACTGATATTAATTGCTTCTTTAATTCCTTTGTCCTGTCTTTCTTTCTTAGCCTGTCTTCTAGTGTAATACCGTGCACATTGGCCCATTGGCCCGCACTTACTGCTGGGTGTACGTGTGTTACCACTGCCCAATTCTTTTTCTACCTCTACACCGTAGATAGCTTTCTTCTTTACTGTTCTTCCACGCTGAAAAAATGAGCAATTAAATTTCTTCAAAGCAGCCAAAAATATATTAACCAAACGGCAGAAAAAATGCAAAAAAAATGATAAATCTATTTTTCACCCCGAATGATTCTTAGTTTCATGTCATTCGATTTTGCGGCCCTTGGATTACTTCCGTTGACGGAGGTGATGAGCCGCAATCAATCGCGGGGTGGACACATCCACACACGGGCGTGCAGGCCCTGCATGGCGGTCGATCTGCTAATGAAGAGCCTCGTCCACTCGTGACCGCGGCTCGCAAAGTCATCAGAGTCGATGGATTTGACTACTAAGCAAGGATTTGTTATCGGAAATCAAATCATGTTCACGGAGTGGGCCTGGCCTTTTGTGCCGAGATTTGTGAAAATTACTTCCTCTATTTCAAATTTAGTTTGTTTGACTTTTTGACCTTAAGTTTGACCACTCGTCTTAATTAAAAAATATAAAAATAAAATTTAATTTAATTCATTTTTAGAGACCTTTTATTAATAAAGCATGCCATAATACAAGAAGTGATTTTTATACAAATTTTTAAATAAGACGGGTGGTTAAATTTAAGATAAAAAAGTTAAACGGACTATATTTTCGAATAGAGGGAGTAGATGGGCTTGGCTGGCCAGGGTCTATGCTGGTGAAAATTTGCCAACTACGTGAGCAGGTCGTCGAGGCCGGCCAACCCCGACAACTTAACGTAGCTTGGCCCCTTGAATCTAGCAAGTTAGCTGCTCGATGCTAGTTTATCTTCTTTTAATTAATATTAGTCCCAAATCAATCGCGTTCTCGTGCACAGTATTATGGACATGCATATCTAAATAGTAGTATTTCTTTTGTTCCAAATTATAAGATTTTTTGGCTTTTTTCTACATACATTTCTAGCTATGTATATAAACAAGTGTATATCTAAGTGCATGTCAAAACCTATATATCTAGAAAAGTCAAAACATTTTATAATTTCAAATAGATGGAGTAATAAGTAAGGGTGGGATGTGTAATAGTTACCATAAATCTCACAACTTGTATATACCAAAATTAAAGCAAGTAGCAATGTCAGGCCCATAAAAAATTCAAAAAAAAAAATCCAGTTACCTAATTCTCGCTTCTTCTTTTTTTTTTTTGAGCATTACCTTATTCTCGCTTCTATATGTATGTATTGTAATCCTATGGCAACACTCAGAACTTGAGAAGTAAGAAAAAAAATCTTGTTTATCTTATTCTTAGTACTTAAGACTATACAAAGTTAAGAAAAAATGAACCTCAGTTTTGGAATGTGTGTATTGTGTTCCTATGGCAGGGAACTAAGTGGTGGCCCGCTGAGTGTGCACGTGTTTATTTTATGTTTTCCTTGCATCAGTTCATTATATATTTATTTCATAATTGTATCCCACAAATGGTAGGGGGCATTGTTGAAAATTAGCAGAGCCCCTGAGTTAGTAATTAAGGCTTGGAAGTTGGAGGAAATCATTGGCTCAGAACACATTCAAATACTGCGTTTGCCAGATCCGACAGCGTCTTCAAGCAAAGTATGTTCAGCAACTTTTGCATGTACATCTTCTGTTTAATGCGAGGAATATCATACTGTATGCGTTGATGGTGATATTTGTTGTGGTTATGAATTTTGTGACAGCACACACGAAACAGTTCAGAAGAATATAAAAACAGTTACGGTCATATTGAGAGCAATACACGATGATTCTGATAAGCATTGTATATCTTATTTATTTTCTTCATAGGTCATCCGCTTGTTGTACACAAATAATGGGTTGGGACCTTTAGCTCTCAGCTCCAATGCCGTTCATAAGCTATGGAAATGGAAGTACAATTCTGTTCCCAGCTACGCTCGAAGTGCCAAGGTTAGACACAAGAACAGGCTTATTCTGATTTCAACACTGCAGCTTTGTTTAGTTGTTTCATGAAAATCATCCATCCCGCTTTTCATTAGTCGTCCAAATCTGTTCAGGCTGTATTCTGGCAACCGGCAAATGGCATTCTAATGACAAATGACACCACTGATGGCAATGACCCTAAAGAAGCAACTGCCTGCTTTGCAGTATCCAGAAATGGCAGCTATCTAATTTCGGCTTCTGGTGGCAAAGTCTCATTGTTCAATATTATGACATTCAAGGTATGCCTTCTCCAATTGCCTGGAATAATAAGTTGTTCATTCCATAATTGCTCTATTACAAATCATGACTATATATACTTCACTAAAACAAACTTTATTTTGTAGTTGCACCATGTCCTTTTGCTTCTTCACTGATTTTGTGGAATCTCTTACAGGTCATGACTACTTTCATGGCACCTCCACCTGCTGCAACTTTCCTTGCATTCCACACGAGAGACAATAACATCATAGCTATAGGAAGGGAGGATTCTTCAATTCAAATCTACAATGTCCGTACGGATGAAGTGAGTATTAAACGTGAATCCCCTATTTTTCATGAATCTCAGAGTACTGGCAATATATGGTTCTCACTGGAAATGCAGTAGTCTCCCCATTGTAAAATAACATGTTCTCTTTTCAGGCTATATATATCCCCTCATCTTTTACTTATGTAGTATCAGGATATCATGAGATTGTAAATGTTGCTATACATATGTTCTTTTCGACACAACAAATTATATACATAATGCGGACTTTGAGGAGATACCACAAGGTAAATGTATTCCATTGCAAGTTTGCGGTATCGCCGGCAACACTATGAAGAGTAGAAAGTACCTTGTTTGACCCAAAAAGACTTCATAAACCATACATACATTGTAAACTAGACATTTAAAAATATGAGAATTCTTTAATGATAGTAGATTCTTCCCATGTGGAACATCATGATTAATGTACTAATTACCATTTAGTTGATATTTAATATCAGTATGCCAAAATACCGACTTATCTAATCGAATTGCACAGTTACAATTGTGCTCACAAGTCATCAAGAAAAGATAACTGGACTAGCATTTTCGCAATCAATGGAGGTGCTTGTATCTTCAGGTGCTGATGCTCAGGTGTGAATGATAATACGATGCCTTCTAATATATATCAAAAATAGATTGGACCAACAATTTTTTTGTTTTTCATTAACTTATTAAGGCATACTAAGTTAAATGTAACCTCTCCACATGTGAGCATGTTCAACCCCAACATTATATTAATAGCGTTATATAAAGATCTATAAATACTGTCTTGATTGCCTAAAATTTTTTGTTTATTATACTTGTCTTCTTTCTGAATCATTGTTTTTTCTTTTTCTTTTTTTTTTTTGCAATGAAATTAAATTTGCAGCTATGTGTTTGGAGCATTGATGCTTGGGAGAAGAAGAAATCGAGATACATCAAAAATCCATCAAACGGTGGTCCCAGTTGTTTAGTTGGTGATACAGTGGTGCAGTTTCACTATGATGGAAAACATATTTTAGTAGTTCATGAGAGCCAATTGGCGATCTATGATTGGCAACTAGAATGCTTGTGCTCGGTAATTCATTCACTATATTTTCATAACAATATATTTGTATCTCTTACTTGTCATATGCAATCTTGACTATTGAGTCGGAGTTACTAACATGTGTTACATGATTTACATGCTTGTAGAATGTCCCTAATCTAAGTGATACATTGCGACAAACACGCTACACATTGATATTTAATCTTCCATAACTTGATAATGCAGTGGTCCCTAAGAGATGCACTCCCTGCTCCAATTTCGAGTGCAGTCTACTCACTTGGTTGTTTGTTGGTCTATGCTGGATTTCATGATGGTGCAATTGGAATATTCGAGGCAGAATCTCTTACGTTGCAGTGCAGGATAGCACCCTCTGCCTACATTCCACCGTCAATATCCAGGTATGTGGAGTTCCAAGCCATTCCTAGTTTTTGTTTGAGTGCTACTTTCAGTTCTAGTAACCAACGTCTTGTTTTTGTTGCCTCTCTTGTCTCCAGCAGTGGTGAAACTGTCTATCCCACAGCTCTTGCTACACATCCGTGGAAGCCAAACCAGATTACAGTGGGCATGAGTGATGGTGCAGTTCTTGTGCTGGAGCCGTTGGATACAGACGACGTAGAAGTGGGCAGCAACGACGGCACAGAACAGTGTCCGCCTAGTGACGTCAGCAACAGCGGTGGTCACAGCTAACTACTTGATCCGCCGACGAGGTGACAGCTTGGCCTACAATGACAAATTAAACTAGGTATTCAGCTTTGGGACCGGTTGTTTATGCACCAATCTAGTTGCCCTTGAGGACTACTATATTTGTAATAAACAAATATGCATGCTGCTAGTGGGCGAGACATTTCCCTCCTCATATCTCTGATTCTTTATTTTTTTTAAAAAAACATAAATGTATGGTGGATAATGTATTATCTTATTTGTATTCTTCAAGCTAGCTACGTTGAATTGCAATAATCTTGCTTGGCGAATGAAGTGAGATTTTAACGTGCTTGTTAACAATTCGTTCTAAGTGGGGGAAATTATCCTTGGATAAACTAGTATAGAGCATATAAAAGCAAGTTAGGTTACACATTAAAAAATTTATCAGAAAAGCATTTAGGTAATAAGTAAAAATCACAAAGAGAAATGCACGACAATGTCAAAATCTTCTTTTTTTCTTCAGCCCTTTGTGTTGTCGTCCTTCATAAGTAGTCGTCAATCTTTATAACTGGATGGATTCCCCGTGTTGGCACGGGTATAGAATTTAATTTAATTGTAATTAAATTAAAATTGGCATATATGCTATGTATTTGCTTCAAATCATTTACGTATAGAATACTAGATAGCTCCTCAGAATATCAGAGCCTTTGTTCCTTTGAATGTTTGATTGAATGTTAACCCATATTTGCAGATGCATAAATATGGGACATTCTGTTTTGAATCATTGGGAATGGCAAGATGCCAACTGATGCATACCTAAGAAAGATTGGCCACGCACGACCCTCCTCCACTTGTTTGACTTCGCCGCCTCTCCGAAGAAAACTCCGCAGCTCACAATTCCTCATCCAAAATTCCAAAATTCTTTCCTCAGATCACACATCGAAGCTTCTTTCCTTGTAGGACAGCCCTGACCCTACGGCAGTGAAGAGGAGGCGGCTGTATGTGGCCCTCATCTCCCAGACTCCCACGCACAGCCCCTCAATGCATTATTCTCTAGTCTCTCCGTCTCGATCGTGGCCACGACCCTCCAGCCGTCCAGCGTCGTCAGCTTCCTCCGAGGTCCCCGCCGTAGATGCAATACCGAGGAGCCATCACTCATCAGCTTCCTTCGCGGCCTCCGCTGTAGACACGACCCCGGGGCTCGGTGTCGTAGGAGCTGCAGCCTGTAGGCCGCCACGCCTTGGCGCGGCAAATGCAGAGACGATGGAGAAGGGCGATTGTATGAGGACGACGGCGATATAGTGACTGATCTATGTGCGAAAACTTTCAATTTTATAGAGGGAGATTTTCGGTTTCAAATCTAAATGCAAAGCTGTGGTTGGTAAGCGGCACAGGAGTTGAAGCAAAGAGACGCAGGTGCTGATGCCAGAGTTTTCGAACCCTTCGATATTTGCATGTGACGTCTTGATGGAAGGAGCCTTTTACCTGTATACCCTCATGAAAGTTGGCTGATACTTCTATGCCCTTAGAAAGTTTGAGCATACCTGTGTATCCAAGTCGAACTTTGTTTTATCCTCTACGCCATTCCGTCAGCTTCTGCTCTTGACGGTGTCAAATTGTCAGCGAAAAAGTCTAAAATACCCTCTCATCTCAACATAATGGCATCAGGTGGCCCACGTTCATCCCTTGCCTCTCATCTCTGTGAACACGTGGTGTGGTGTGTGCGGTTCATGATGGACCATGTCCACAATGGTGTATTTGGAGGTGTATTATAGGATTTATTTTTCTAAAGGAAAACAACCATAAATCACAAGGTGATGTCATCAAGCTAAATGTGACGTCATTAAGCTAGCATGCAAGAGAAGAAAACAGAGCACGCACACATGCTATCGCCGGTGATGGCGCGATGGGAGGAGCACAGGGGATGGAGAGGCTCACCACTCGGTCGATGGCGGAGCTCCGGCTCACGGCCTCCGCGTTGCGCGCTTGAGGCAGAGCGGCTGCTCCCCCACGGCAATGGCAGCCGCGGCGGAGCTCGCTCGTGCCGCCCATGGGGGCCGTGGCAGAGCTCTCGCGCGCGCCGCCCATGGTGGGCCGCGGCGGAGCTCGCACGCCGGCCATGGCGGCCGAGACAAAGCTCTCGCGCGCGCCGGCCATGGCGGCCGAGGCGGAGCTCGCGCACGTGTCGGCCATGGCGGGCGGCGGCGGAGCAGGGAGCGCGGGTGCCGAAGCCTCGGGCGCACGCGGGAGCCGCAAAAGCGGCGCGCAAGCTCCTTCCTCCGGCGAGCATGGGTACGGCCGGCGAGGTGGGCGGCCAAGTTCCAGGAGCTTCGACTGAGGAAGAAGAAGATGTCCCATCGAGAGAGAAAAGACAGAGAAGGGCAAGATGGACATACACACTGCTCGGGCCCACATGTAAGAGCATTCAAACGGCAGAAATCGGACAGAATGAGGACGGAGTGGCATACGAGGCAAAACGAAGTTCAACTTGGACATACAGGTGCGAGCAAACTTTTTAGTGGCATAGAGATAGCACGCAACTTTTTCAGGTAAAAGGCTACGATGGAAGTGAGATTCATTGTAATTGAAAATCGACGTGACACAAGAAGCGCAGAGAAATAGCCTAGTAAGATTTATTTATATAGGAGATATAGATTTGTAACAATGATCTTCTCGATCTTTAAATAACTAAATGGCATATCTTCAAACTAAATTCAAAATAATTACATTCAAGGTAAACTTATCGATGCTTAAAACATGGATGACCACCTCCACAACCAAATGAGCCCGGACAACCACATACCCTAAACCTATTGATGCTTAGGACCACACCAGGAGCTTATTCATACAGAGTTGGAGAGAAATAGGTTCAACAAAAAGTTTGAGAGAAATGAATGCCCTTCTAAACATTTGGAGCTTCTCAAGAAAAAGAAAATACTAGCTAAGTCACAGAATGTTCAGTGTCACGTGTTATGAACGGAAAGAAACTCCATAAATACGACAGAGTATCTGTTTTCGCTCAAAACAAATGGGGATAAAGCACTTTCAAGCACTTCACCATGCACATCCTTTCCTTCCTCAATGCAAATAATATCAGTAATCAATATACAACAACAATGTAGCTGTTTCCACAGACCCCACAGCGAAAATCAGACCCACTGATATCTGCAAACAACAATTCCAATATCTCCTCGTACAAAATGGGGAAAAGAAAGAAAGGCAAAGTGGGCAAGCCATACATCCACCCAATAAAAAAAACAAACCCAAGCAGCCCCACTGTAAAAAGGACTATTACCAAACTGGTTATCAACCCTGACAAACCCAAAGTGTCCAGGTGATATCAACCAGGACCACGGCCTCAACATCAAAACCGCCCTAAGCCACTCCCATGTGTCATCTAGCACTGCCTTGCTTGGGGCTAAGCATTTACTGGAGCGCAGGTAAAAGAAAAAAACTGAGACCATAACTGAGCTCCAAGCAATCAGATTACGGCGCAAAAGGCCAGAGCCATTGTTGATCATACTATCTGGAAGGTTTCTTGCGGCTAAGAATCTCTTGCTCTTTGAGGCGGTGCTGGAACCGTGCCAAGCGTGCTTGGAGGCTGACCAAGCCTGCAGCTTTGCGTGACAGCAAAAAGCTCAGCTGGGTCACATAGTTGTCAATCAGGCTACCTGGTTGATCAACTTCTGCCAAAAGGTTCATCTCCTGAGACAAACAAAGAATGTGTTTAAGCAGCATGGAAAAATGAACAATATTGTGAAGTAGCGGTATTAAGAACAAACAAGTTAAAAGCAAATAGACAACTTAATGTTAATTCACAAAATATTTTGAAATGGAGGTGGTAGTTTACAGTAAGATGAAGCTACAACAGGAAACTATGAGAGGATTCTAGCTGTTGCAGCTGCAACAGTGTTGCTTTTAAGAGCAGCCAGTAAGGTACATTGTATGCAGCTGTCAATATAAGAATATTCAGTAGAAGACTTACTTCTCGCACAATCTCCATAGTATTCTCGATTTCCTTCCTGTGAGCTGCTATGAGGGCCTCCTCTTCCTAACATACAAAAAAGATTAGCACCACATCTCAATGCATAATAAAATAACACAGCATTTTTATGAATTGTTCTTTACCTCAAGAATTGCATCAATCTCTACATCATCACAAGAACTTTCTTTTTCAGATTGCCTTGATGAAGCAGAAGCAGATGCTGGCCTTTGCTGCTGTTGTAGCTGTTTTGCCTGTTGCATCTTATACCCAGCTCGACTTGTCTCGGGACCATTATCCTTTTTCATATAATTGCTCTGCCTATCAGATTTGTCTTCTCTATAAGACTTTCTTCGAGGAGGTGAGACTTTTGTGACTCTCTCCTCCTCTTGTGTGTTTGCTGAATTCTGAACCAACTGTGCTTTACTAGTGTAAGCAGTTTGGCTGGACTTCATATCATACCTCTCCCTGTCATTACCAGATGCTGTGCCATTTTCTTCTCTCCCTCTATTAGAGTAACTTGGAATCATACTAAAGGAATTTCTGTCAGGCTCCACAGAAGCGTTGGAGATCAAATTTTCAGTGCCCTTCCGGTAAGTATCAACTGGTCTCTTCTCTTGAATCTGATTAGGAATTTCTTCAACTTCAGCAGGGAATGGATATGATGGAGCTGACGAAGACTCCCGGCTAGAGGTGGTAGTTGGTCCTGTCGACTGCTCTTTTCTTGTGTTTCCGCCCTTGGAGAGACTTTTGACCCTGTTATTATTAAAATAAAGTTAATGACAGGAAGCATTTTTTGAAACAAACAAATCACATATATCACTTGAATATAGCATTGTTACCTATCAGCATATCTCAAGGTATTTAGTGTGTGTTCACATGAACCTGCGTTTGGAGAAATGCAGGAAATCATCACTGTCCTAGAGTTACCAACAAATGAGTCACGAAGAACCTCTGTCAGCTTGCTTCCTCTGAAAGGAATGTGTATCTGATCATTATCAAGAGCTCGAATGCATTCCTTCAGAGCTAACAGACTTTTATTTATCTCCGCTCCCTCAATCCTGATATATGATAACAAGTTGATGGTTAAAATAAGTGAGATGGCAAAGGAGCTTGAGAAATCAATAAAGGAGTGCAGATCTGGAGACATAACCAACACCTTGTCTGTCTATCATTGTCGGTAGTATCAGCACCACGCTCACTTCCCGCAAGATCAATAAATGATATTTTCCCCACAGCCTTCATATTTTTAGCTTCATTAGCATCACGATCTCTTTGTCTCCTGGTATCTTTTACAATGATATGCTTCTTTACAGCCAGTTGCAGAATAGCATGTGACCTTGATGATTCCTCATTGGCCCCTGTTGACCCTGTGCTCCTGGCTGCATTTCCTCTTTCAATGTATTCCTTGACGATCTGGACGTCAGAAACCTCAAATTCCTGTAGACCAACAATGCAAACTTGTTTCTTGCCATCTTCCCTCATTAGTAGTTGCCTATAAAACAAAGGATAGAAAATTTTCAGTTGAGGTAGAATAATTTGGACACAAAACATCCCAAGAACAATTTTTATGCCCATATTTCAAACAATAAGTTAAATCTTCAAAACCCAAAAGGGGGTATCATTGTTTCAGACAAAAATATTTCTTATCAGTAATTGGTAAAAAAAATGTAAGTTACAAAGGGAACTCTAACAGTGTTTTGTAAATCTACAATGCTGCTGTTTCTAAAAAACATAGATTTCTAATCCAAACAAATAATGGTTCAAGGCTAAAGATAGACTATGTATAGATGAAGAATAGATACTTTGAAGTAAGAGCATGCTTCAACACTCGCACCATGATCATGAATACAAGCGAGAATCACATATGCACAAGTTCACCCACACACAACCAGGCAGAGGGAAAAGGACAATGTGACTGGTATTCAATACATCAAAATCATGAAGGTAGAAAGGTATGCAATTTTTAAATATTTGCATAGGTCATGTAACCTGAAAAAATAAAAGAAAATCCAAAAACTAACCTTCTGTCAGATAGAAGATCAAAGAGTTTTCCACCATATATTTCGAAATAGCTAAGCCACAGCTTAAAATTCTGATTTCGATAAACAGGTTGGTGCAATAGACGAACCATGTCTTGTGCAGCTCTCAGAGGCAGAGGCTGCATTGTGTAAGTCTTGCCACTGCCTGTTCACGAATTAGATAGATGGTAGGTCAACAGAAACTATTAAAAACCACAATGATGCACAAAAAATATATATGGATAACCCTGTAATAACAGAATGTCCTATCTAACCTGTTTGTCCATAAGCAAAACATGTTGCTTTTGTTCTCTGAAATATAATTGGGATTATGGGCTCTACTGTTTCACGGTAAACCTGCCCAGAAAATTCCATAAGGTTAACTGTAAATTCATATTGAGCATACACCCTCCTGCAGTCCTGCTAGTTCAAAAAAAAAAAGATAAAAAGGAGCAATACCTCATCATTGGAAACATGTTCGTCGAGGACAGCATCAAAACAAAATTCATGCTGCTCCACATAGGCTGTCAAATCAACCTTCCAGTGGAAAGAATATGTTAGCAGACAGCATAAAAGTAGGAAATAAGGGTCCAAAGAAGTAGTTGTGAAATCTTAAGTTATCATAAAATTAGGAAATAATGTTCTAAAGGATTATTTTAAGCACTGCAGGTTCACTGCATAGGTTCATTAATAAGCTCAGGAATATGTAGGGGCAATGTTAAACTCAACATACTAGTCAACAGGAGACATTAAGTTATCACTAAATTAGAATGTATTAAATCAAAATGGTAGCAATTTCTTCCTGCACATTCCAAGGAACAGGCACACCCCAACACAAATATATGCACACACCACTGGAAAGCTACATGTCTACTTAGTACCCATCCGGTAGCTATCTAGCATGGTAGGCATGGAATAGTATCAGTATTCTAGGTTTTGATACAGTTAATATGACTAGCAGCAAGTAAGTAAATCTAATGAAGTATACAACCATAAAAGAGTTAAAGGAGTATTTCTGCCAAAGTTGACCATCGAATGCATCAAATAGACATTTAAGTTAAATGGTTGATTTCCATAACCATGAAAAGAAACCAAACAAATGGTTGTAGCTTTATATAAGCACAACAAAACTTCCAAAAGATAAGTCACAGATACCTTCAGCTTAGGCTCGTAGACTGTCAAACATGATGAATCATGCACAGTTATGATGTCTTCTTCCTTTCGAGATAGCTCCTTTCTGTTCAAAGGTCTTTTCCTTACCTGAAAATGTAAAGAACTAAGTCAGGTATGTCAAGTATTAAGCAGATTCAAGCATATCACTTACTTGAACAAGATTAACATACCACTACTTTAATCTTTGCTACATTATTTTCTCGAGAAGTGCTCTCTTTTTCACTGGTCACCACACCATAATTATCTACTTGGACTTGCTGATTTCCAGTTATCACATCCTCATCATCATCATCAATATCCTTGGGCATAAAAGGTGATGGCTCAAATGGTTCCGATGCTACATCCTGCCAACGGAAAAATAATAAGCTTAAAATAGACTGAATGAAGCCACTTCACGAATCAATATGAAATACTGTTTCGGCACATAGATCATGCAATCGCAAATGTTTGCAATGCATACCTCAGATAGAAGCTCCGTATCATCCATAGCATGAAGGTCTAGAAGTCCAGCACCAAGTTCTCCTCTAAGTTCAGGTGAATAAAACCCCTCTACAGGGTTCCCACCACCAAAGCTCTGAGCTGTTGGTGTGTAAGGCTCAGACATTGTTGTGGGTGCAGAGTCTCCATTAAAATTTAGACCTCTTAGAAGCGTATAAAGCCTCTGCTTTTCCTCAATCGATTCTGGTCCATAGCCCTATGAAACAAATAGTAATAATGATCATCATTTATGTAATTGCATATGTTATGAGAGTCTATGCATATGTAAACATCCTATCACTAGGAGAACCATAACACTTTCATGTAGTGGCATGCAATACATGAAGGAAACAGTGTTAGAAGAAGACAGAACAATTTATTTAATTACATCACACATATCAAACAAGGACTAAATAAGGCACCTCAGATATATGCATATGTATTGAAAGTAAGCTTCTAGTTTTAACTTGGTGCCCCCTGTCAACAAAACTACACTAACCATACTAGATTCAAGTTAGTAGGGTTTTCTGGATGCCTCAACTTGCAACAAAGCCAAAATGCTATCTGATGTGATCATGCATGGTTGGTTACAATAGGTCCATGATCATTTCTTGCTGCAGTCGGTACAAGTTGCCTTTTATCTGAACAATGTTATGTCTAGTTTGTAATGTAACAAACAATAAACACATGAATTAAGAAATCATCTCTTACAGATTTTGTCAGACTATTTTCCCGATAGGAGTATGGTATTCAAAGGTGTTCCAAAAGAAATGGTAATCAACAATCAGAATACCACCTAAATCATAAATGAAGTCCTCAATTCCATTCTAACAATTCTCTTTCCAAACTCCATTTAAAAATACAGAAAAGTTTACACATTGCATCTAGATGTTTATAATCACAGATGGCTATCGGTCCAACAATGTTTGCCCGTGAATTAACAATGGGCAGGGCATTCCATACAGCTCACCACACTCCAAGATTAATAATTCGTGAAAAAGCCTAGAAACCATTGCAGATTCTAATCGTCCTGACGTAACCTGACAGCGCCGTACAACACAAACCAGTTATTCAGGAAGGGAAGCCGAGTCCGATCGATCCCGCAGAGCAACAAACCCTAACGCGAATCGCGGGGCTCCAACGCCACATATCGACGGCAACCCGATCCGCAACACGCGGCGCCGGAACGCGCCACCTTCGCGATCCGCATTCCAACAGCTAGATCACGCATTCATCGAAAGAGAGAGAGGGAGAGAGGGGGGCAGAGGAACCTCACCTGCATGAGCAGGTTGGACAGCATGCTCCCGGCGCCCGCGCCGCCGAGCCCGGCCGGCATCCCGGCGCGGTAGTCCGCGGCGCCGCCAGCGCCGCCAGCGGTGGAGGAGGCCGCGGCGAGGTGCTGCAGCCCCGCGGACTGCAGCCAGCGCGCCATGACGGCGTCGCCCGAGTCGGCGCCGCCCATCGCGGCCTGCGCTGCGCCGCTCCGGGCTGCGGCCCGGCGGCGGCGGCGGGAGCCCGCGCCGCCGCCGGCGAGGCGCTGCGACCTCCGCTGGGGCGCCAACTTGGCGGCTGGGGGTCACGCGCGGGCGGCGAGGGATCCGGCGGCGGCGGCGGCGGCGGGATCCCAGATCTGCGCGCGGGGCGGGGGTCGGGAATGCGGAGGCGCCGGGTTTGAGGAGGGCGGAATTGGGAATGGGAATTCGGGGAGGGGGAGGAAGAAGAGACTGGGGTGGGGCCCACCAATGCCTAGGGTGGCTGGCTGGCTGGTTGTCTTCGCTTTTTTATTTCTTTTTTTTTCTGGATCTGAAAAATGGATTCGCTGGAAAAGGCGATGAAAGGAGCGGCAAAAGGTGGCTGCAAAATGGAGGAGTTCGTGAACGGAGTTTCCTTTTTCTGTTTTTTGAAAAGGGTGTGGCTTTGTTTCGAATTTTATTGAACAGAATTTTGTGTTTGAAAAGGACTTGTTTGTGCGTTTTCTTTTTGGGAGAGGATGGCCGGCTTGTTTTCCATTTTATTATTTTATAACATGGCTTGTGTGTCATTAGTGGCTTGGTAATTACAATTGCAACAGAAGTGACATGACGTACTAGCACAAGTGCACAAGTGGCGGAGGGTGGGGTTACAAGGGCATTCTTTTTTACACGGCCTTGCACCACCAATCAAATGTTACACATTTTGAACTAATTCCTCTTTTCTTTTTGAAAGGCGAGCATGTAACCCAGGGTTTAAACCTATCAATAATTTTACCAAAACTTGCAAATCCTAGCTGCCTAATTGGGTCACACAAGGTGTTATATAATGAATGAATCCATGCATGGCATGGCACCTATATTGGCGCAAGAGGAAGAATAAAAGGACTACTCAATGGCTAAAAGGAACTAAAGGTACGATCGAAGTATTAAGCATTTTTACATTCGTGGTCCAAGTATATGAATAGTATCATCTTTCCGTAGACACGTTCAGTATATACGCTAATGAGATTGATTGATGGTCCAACTGTTGGCACATAGTACCATAAGCACATTATCACTCGATAGGCTTCGGTTCTCTTTCTCCTAAGTTGTCATGGTAAAGGAGGAACCGGTAGTGCCAGTTATCCACTCTTCTTATGATAATGAACAACTATAGGGGAACTTTAGCAAAGCAGATTAGCAACGAAAATAACAATCATCTCCGCAATTGACATGATTATTTGAAACCCACCTCAAGGTGAGGAGTAAAACACCATGAGACTAACTATTCCACCGATGAGGACAACCTTCCAAAGGGAAAAACTATATGGGTGCATTTGGACCATCGGTTTGGCCTCCCATCTGATTTTCAGATTTGCTAACTTCAAATATGTTCCAACTTGAACATCTTCATCTTATGGACTTAGTTAGCATTTCAAAACATTTTTTAAAGCATGCTCACTTACTTCCTCACAACGCCTCTAGGTCCAATGCATATGCAAAGTTTGTTTAAACTAACATTTCGAAAAAGTTTGTTTAAACTAACATTTCAAAACAATAGGGGAACTTCAAAATGTAGATTAGCAAGGGAAATAACAATCATCTCCGCAATTGACATGATTAATTAAAACCCTCGTCAAGATGAGGAGCAAAACACCGTGAGGCTAACTATTCCATCGACGAAGACAACCTTGCAAAGGGATAAACTATATGGGTGCATTTGGACCATCGGTTTGCCCTCCCATCTGATTTTCAGATTTGCTAACTTAAATATGTTCCAACTTGAACATCTTATGGACTTAGTTAGCATTTCAAAACATTTTTCAAATCATGTTCACTTACCTCCTCACCATGTCACTAGGTCCAATGCATGTGCAAAGTTAGTTTAAACCTAGTGGCACTAGACAACCTTCTTTGCTTTTAGAATTTTCCATGACGACAATAGTATGGCTACATATCCTAAACTTAACCATCCATTTTATTGCATCTCAGTTGACAAAATAAAAAACCTCTACCTTTTACCTTTGCCTTCAGATTTTATCTCCCCTTCTCCTATTATATGGTTTGATGTACATCTCCACCATCTCCTACCCTTACTCGCCATTCCTTGTGGACCCTAACTCAATCACAACACATTCAAAGCAATTAGGCCATTAGTTGTCACCTAGTTACCAAAACTGAGTATAGAGCTTTCGAAAACCGCTTAAGACCAACACTCAGGTGGGGGTCGATGAAGCTAATAGCTCGTCACAATCATTTCTGGAGCACCCCATGACCTCCATTTGAGTGCTTCGATGGAGTACTATTGTTTCAAGCCATCTAGATGGTGGCAATAACCAAAAGTAACAAGCAAAACCGCAACAAACTTGCCAAATGATGCAATCTCTCAAGACAAATGCACTAAGGTCACTCTAATTTCACCAAGAATGCAATTAATAACAAGCAAATGTGATGGGTGTTTCTTAACCTCTAATATGTTTGAGTGTCAGCAAGGGGGTTCAAGAATTGTGCTAAACCTTTTATAATCCCCCACACAAAACTATTTGTTGGTTTGTAAGTAGTAGGTTGTGGACCGAGCTTGAAAAACATTTAGTTTTTTATTTTCTAGAAACTATTTTCAAAGGCAATTAACAGAGCCATCTTTTTTACCACACCTCGTAAATACAAGCGAAACTACTAGCTAGTGCCTCCGTGCAGTGCCCTCTACTCGATCGCAATTTGTCATTCGGCGTCCGCAATGGCTAGTTATTTGGCTATCTAGATGTGACATGACAAGCAAAAAAGAGAGAGAGAGAGTGCTCACTAGTTACAAGTAAATATTTTATCTTTTTCACGTGGCCTAAGAATATATAAGAGGAGTATGCAGACCTAATAGTATAAAATAGTCTTTTTTATTGTCTCACCTCCACATTAGCTAACTACGTAGCTAGTACTAGCTATTAGAAAGCATCTCCAACAGTTTGGTAAAATTGACTTGCCAAATGTTGTGTTTTGACAAGTTGCTAAAATAATATGCCAAGTTAAAAAGAAGCTCTCTCCAACAGTTTCCTATTTTTAATTTTCCAAAACAAAAATTTTGACTAGCAGGCTTCATGCATCAGGTGCGACCAGCAGGCTTTGGATTTCAGAATAAAATGATCATTTCCCTGCCACACCGAGAGTCTATATTTAAGTGCAAATAATTTTGCAAATACACGTCCAATTGCACAAGAGGAAACATACAGTACAGAATCTCCATAGTTATATTTTAATTGGTACTAAGTGTTAACCAAAAGATTGAATAGCAACAATGGAAAAACTAAAAACACTGTCAGAAGTTCAGAGTTGGATAACTTATTGTAAGTCTGTAACGACGCCGATTGCGTATGTGCTATCTCATACTGTGAAATGCCGTGACGAAGTGCCAAATTGAGCCGTGCCGTAGTCGCCAACTGATTCACAGCGGCACAACAAATGGATTCATCTCCAATCTCGGAACCGGCGATCAGGCGAGAACGCGAACTGGCGAGTCGTGATCACGAAAATTAGAGCGGCCGGCGGGCGGCGGCTGAAGGCATAGCGTCATCGCTGGACTCGCTGCTCTAGAAAAGGCTCACAAAGTAACAATTCAGTCATCTTCCTCGTGGGAACATTCAGACTACGATCTCTAGCAGCAGCAGGACCTTCAAATCTGCCATCCATGACAGCCAGATAAAACTCGTGGTGGGGATTCGCGGCGGGGCACTATATGGATCGATCAGTACGTACAAGGAGATCGAGCGAAACAAATCAACGGACGAAGTACCGATGGCGGCCAAGGCCTTGGCACGGACGGCCTTCGCGCGCAGGGTTTCTTCGTCACACGAGAGGAGGGTCGACGGCGTCCGGGGGTTTCCTCGTCTCGCGAGGATGAAGGAGGCGGCCAGGAACTGATCGTCAACGCGAGGAGATATGGTGGCCGGGCTTCCTCAGCGCGGGAAAGAGTGGCGGATTTTTCCAGGAGCGCGCGGGAAGGCATGCGGCGCCGCGGAGTCGCGATACGCAGTAGGATTCGCGCGCGGACGACCTTATTGGCAAGTTGCTAAAATTTCCAAAGTCAGATGGACTTTTTCTTATTTTGCAGAGCTATTTTTCTTATTTTCAAATTTTAAAGATAGCAACCTCTTTTACAGAACTGTTGGAGATACTCTGTGCGGACGCCCTCATAGACAGCCGACACACGATCGCCTTGGCCTGGTAAATGTGGAACGCCAAATGACATGACACGGGAGACGCCGAGACATGCGGTTCACTCAAGCTTCATGAGCTTTTTTGTTCGTATGTTGGGCTCTTGGAAGGCCATATATTGACCAATGAGGCAACAATTTAGATGTTGCTTACCTGGGCCTAGCCTCCACTGGACTGAGCTCTAGGTGTTGCACCTACATACTTATGTTTTCCATGATTTTTTTTTCATTCATTCTGGTCTAGATCGATTTAGAGATTAGAGAATCCTAGATAATATCGTACCTAGAAAAAGAAAAGAGGATATACCATGATAATAACATAAAAGCAAAGATCATTTCTACCAGGTTTTACGTAGAATCTTCTTTTTTTTTGCGAAAATTACGTAGAATCTTCTAACAAAGATTACAGAATCACAATACCCTTTAATCGTTAGAGAAAAACAATACCCTTTAATCCGCTCTCAAAAAAAAACAATACCCTTTAATCAAGATAGTAGAAACAAAACATAAATCATCATATTATGAAATCACTGATTTTATTAACTTTGAAGCTTATTAACGTACGTACGTACAAGATGGCCACGGGCCACGGCACCGCTCCTTGGACTTGGAGTGAACGGAACCTCGCCACGGCCAGCTAGCCCCGCGGGAGCGGGACAGCGGCTGGGCATCCTCCGCGTCCGCGGCCGGCGGCAGCGCGTTCCATCTCCCGTCGGCGAGTCACGGAACAAGAGGCATGTGCAGGCAGGGCAGGAACGAACGGCTGTCAGCCAGGTTGTTCCGATCCGGCCGGCGCCTTACGCGCGCATTGCCCGGCCCAAGCCCAGGGCAACAGCCGCAGCCTGCAGATCGAGTGCCAGCGTCGTCGCCACGCCAAATCGTTGTCTGCAGCTGCTGCGACTGCAACCGACACTAACCAACCGTCGTCCATTGAATTCAGGCACTAGCGAGGACGACCAGTAGTAGTACCATGCATGCATGCATCTGCTCGAGCAGCCGTCGAGGAATGATCAGGACCGCGAGACGGCGAGAGGCACGTGCTCCATCTAACGAAGGGCCATGATCCGATCGTCACAGCCCTCTCAGCACCAGCACCATCTCATCCATTCGGCGGGCACACATGGCACGGTTTTTTTTGTTTGGCTATGCAACGTGGCACGGATTTTGGCCGTGTTTTCCCCCTTTTGACAAAGCCTTTCGTCTCGACCGGCAAGCTTTACTCATATGAAAAAAAATGTTGCATCGTTTGCTAGAAGATGAACACCGACCTAAATACAAGAAACATAAATGTCTGCCGAGCTAACTCACGATTCACGAACAACGCAATTGGCTTCTCTGTTACAGTGCTCAACGAAGGCTTTTGCAAAATCTCTCCAAAAATTCGTAGCATTCAACAGAGATTGGAATTGATACTGTTGTCGAAAACCCCCTGTTCTTGTATACTTTGGACAACCTCTGCACAATATGATGCTGCAACGAATTCTTTTGGCTTTGCTTAATATACTCTCTTCGTCCAAAATAAAGCAACACTCTCCTAAAATCTGGCATATGTTCAGATAATCCAATAATAAACTAAATATTTGGTTGAGTTTACTCTCTCCAACTATTTTGAAGGGAGTAAATTCAATCCAATGTTAGTTAGTGAGTTGTCACAGTATCTTTGCAGGCGGATCCAGCCCCGTCTTTGCCCGGCCGGCAAGACGGGCGTGGCCAAAATTTCCCTCTAGGAGCTCCTTTGTGAAGCTTAAATTAACTATGAAAATGTATATTTAGCCCTACCCTATGTAGTCAAAAATCCCCTTACACTATTTTTAGCCCTCCCTATATGGTGTTTCTAGATCCGCCACTGAGTATGCTTCAGCTATAAAAGGCACAGAGCACGTCTGCTCGCGCAAATATGGAGAGCACACGAAGTTGCCGATTTTACAATCCAAGATAAAACATTTTTTTCTTAGATAAAGATCCAAGATAAAACATATGTGCAGGACTCTTCACGGAGCAAAGGGGGCGAGTGCCTAGTTTTGCCGCCACCATGCTCCGCCCCTGATCGAGTGGTTTGTTACCTTCATCCGTCAAAAGCTATATATGCGCGGAACGGAACGTTGCTTGTATTACTTGAGACCAATGTAAACCACTGCTTGAATTACGGTCACGCTGCCACGCCGTGAGTGACGTCGTCGTCCACCAAGGGAGCTTTGGGGCCCCGCGCGCGCGCACGTCATCCTCCTCCTCTTTTACACGCGCCCAACTAGTCGAGTCAAACCTGTGTGCGGTGCCGAGCCGGTGCGGCAGCACACCCACCCGGGCCCCACGCACGACTCACCGCCAGAGGCCAAAACAAACACCGTGCCCACTGACGCACGGGACCCAACGTCTCCGGCCCACAGGTCGTAAAGGCGGATTCGCTGCGGTCTGCCGACACGTCGCTGCTCCCGCCTCCCGCTCCGTATCCCGCGCGTCGGGCGGCAGCAGCTGATCTGAGATCAGACGGCCTTGCGTTCGCGGTGTGGTGGCAGCGGACAGGTGCACTGCTGTGTTCTTTTCCATTTACCTACGTACTGTACTTTTTTACCAGTCTATTTACCACGCACGGTGATTGTTTTTTCCGGATGGCACCCTGTGGTTTCCGCGAGTTGCACGGCTAGCCCTTACTTGGATGCTACTCATGCTCCAGCCGTCCAGCTGTTTTCCCGGGGCTCAGCCCCGATCCATCCTCCGCGCCTGCTTGGAACGCAAGTCAACTTTCACGAGAATGCTGACAATCCTGACATGCATGCTGGTCGAGGCTGACCACTTATTTCTTTCCTTGTTGGTAAAGAAAAGTAGTATTCCTCGTTTGAGTTTTGACCGGCGGTTCTTCCATGTCCGCGCGTGCGTGCTTCCGAAGTATATATATACCTGCATTCGGATTAAGGCCTGGTTTAGATGTATCCAAATTTTGCATAGTAAAAGTCACATCACAATGTAGCAATTTAACTCGCTCGGCCTTGCCCTGTTATATATGCTTCTTTTTCACATATATTCTTCATGTATGTATCTACAAGGCTAAGCTAAGGCATAAAGTGTAGTACGTACTTGCCAAGCCTTAGCAAATATACTATATTGTTACATGTAAAAGAATCGTGTACTCTATCAAGTAGATACAGTCCTTGGCTTCTCGCATGCTACTTCGACTCTAGATCATCATGGCTCACTTTAATTACTTGGCATAAGTTTGTCGTCTTCAATTGCAAAAAATAACTGGTTGGAGAAAAGGGTGTTTATCGAGCCGTCCTATATGGCCTAATTAGACCGAGGAGTAACCATCGTTTATTGTAAAAAAACATTATTTAAATACTGACCAAATAAAAACACTTTGTTTAGCCTAACACTACTATTCTAAGCTAACAAAAACTTATCATGTCTTTCTGCAAGACGTAAAAATAGACGTATAAATCAAATTATCAGTACATATGTCATCTTGAATGTTTTATACATGTCACTTGCAATATCTCACGCTAGGATGTCATTTTTCATAATTAGAATTTAGAATGTGGATACCGGTTCCAACCGATTGGACCTAATTTAGAAGCAATTGGTCAAATCGCTACGGCATATACTTTTTTCCTTTGTGAAAAGGATATTTTTTACAAGGATACATACTTTTTCTCATTTCTTGATTCAAACAAATTTTCATTTCACATGCAACCTTTATACAATAAAAGTAAATTTCAATAAAATACAACCCATAACAGGCGTATCTCTACAGCTAATACCATGTTATACCAGCTTATACAAAGTACACAACACAAATACTCCTGAGTCCTGACTTGGTTCACGTTTTTTCTTACTCAAGCAAGTAAGAAACTGCACCAAGTGACAAAAACAGTCCGTTGTATACTGTACAGTGTACACAACCGACCGTTAGAGTCGTACTGATAATACCAAACTACACGAGGTGTTAATCGCAAAACCTCCGCCTCATTATTCCGTTATTCTCCCCTGCGCCGCCCCCGTTTTTTTTTTCTTCTTCTTTCCAGCCATTTCCCCCTCCTCTAATTTTCTCGTGGAGGCGAGAGCAGATAGACAGGGAGAGAACGCACGCAAGAAAGCGGCTCTCCTCGCGCGATTGGACAGGGCGCGAGCACCCCGAGGGAGCCCGCGCGCGCGATCCCCGAGGGGCCGACAGCCTCGCCGTCGCCGTCGCCGTCGCGGGGGCGGCTTGCCGTTCCGAGCTCCGTCCCTTCCCGTCCGGGCCCGGATTCGCCGGGATCCGTCCGGTCAAGAAGCCAAGAAGCCCCGCGGTTGGAGGAGGGGAGGGGGAAAGGTCGGGAGGGGATGGGCGTCGGTGCGGAGCCCAACACGGAGCATGCCGGGGCGCCGGCCGCGGCGGAGGAGGGGGACGAGGCGGGCGTCGGCGGCAACGGCAAAGACGACAAGGCCGCGGCGGTGTCCTGCTCGATCTGCCTCGACGCGGTGCTCGCCGCGCCCGGGGAGCGGTCCACCGCCCGGCTGCACTGCGGCCACGAGTTCCACCTCGGTAATTCCCCCACCCCCCGCCCCCGGATCTGCCCGTCGGTGCTGGATCGCTCGCTCGCTTGCTTGCGTGCGTGCGTGCTCGTGCTTCGCTCGATTGCAGCGGGTAGGTGCTGTTTTCGGGCTGGGCACAGGCGAATTGGACGCGGGGCCCCGTAAATTCGTGAATTTTGGGCAAATTCAACTAATTGGACCGGTTCGCCATTTCTAACTGCCTCCGTGCTGGATTCTGGGCTGGAGGTTCTGAAAGGTCGGATCTTTTGAGCTGCATAGGTGTAGGCTTTTGCTGCATGAACAGGTTTCGTGGATGGATTCTTGCTATCTTAGCTGGCTCCGTATGTAGGTACTGTTTGTGAGCTGGATTTGATGCATGAGGATGGTTTGGGAGTGTGCACGGTTCTGAATTTTAGCTCGAGGTTCCTAGTGTAGGATTTTTTTTTTCTTTTTGTGTAACCTTGAATCGTTTGTGGTGACTTAAAGGTTTTATGAGCGAATTTTTTGCTCTGTTAGTCTACTTGATTGATTGACAAAATGGCCCTAGTTTTTTTAGAACCGTTTGACATTGGGAGGATGATTTGGGCAAAGTACACGAGGTGGATTTGTGTAGCTTTTCTGTGGCTTTTGTTTACCTCTTGCTGTGCGTTTGTTTATGGTATAAGTTGAGTCTGTTTGGCGTGACTTTGAGGTAAACAATGGGGAGTTTTCCTTGGAATTTTGGGGCCATGAGCTATATTATTGAAGTTCAGTATACATATGGATTTTGGAGTTTACTGGTTCTTCAAAGGGATTTAAGCTCGTTTCAAATGCAAATATTGAAACTTGGGTGACACAAATTTGAGTTGTCAATTTGATGTTCTCATTGGACAGTACTTGTTGTCTGCTGTAATGAATTTAGCCTCATGTTCAAATTGAATCTTTAGTAAATACTACTAGGCTGTCATCTGTTTTAAGATGGCCAGCAAGAGGATGAGAGGAAATTTGCAGGTTTGTTGTAACTTACCCTTAGGGATTGCTTGAATCTATAGATTAGAGAGGTTCAGGTAAAATAGTTCCTGATATGGAGGGACATTGGACTAATATCTAGCGTACTCACAAGAATTTGCGTGTAGTCTTTATATTATTGAACATATATTTAGTTTTTATCTTAATAAATGGACCCATGTGCTTCTTGTATATGCTGTGTACTCACTAAGCTTTGTTTTTAGCTCAACATTCCCTCATGTCACAAATATAGTTATCGGGGTTTGTCAACCCTGACAAAATGTATAAATCCTTAGCAAAATGCTGTTGAAGTTCAAGAAAATCGACATCATGTAATGAAGCTAACCCTGATGACCCTCACAAAATTTATAAATCCTTTAGCAAGAGACTGTATATATCATTTATTCTTAAGCTAGTACACCACTTACAAAAGACCATGTGTGTTGGGTATCTAATCTTGGTTTGAAATGTCTACTTGATAAATTAAGCTATGAAAGATAAAATAAGTATTACTTTTCCAAGGCTTTTGATGCCGCTTCTGCCTGGTTTTTGAATATACAATTTGCTGTTCTTTAGCAAGTAGTTTCTGGTTTGCAATGTCCCTGTAGTGAGATTAGATGTTGAATTGCTGATAACAGTTCTAAAGGAATGTGCTTATTATCTGGTTTGGAGTTTTGCTAGTTTACTTTATTACCTACCATTGCTTATTCTATTATGATGTCTTAATAACCTACCATTGTGTGAACTAATCAGGATCAAAGCAGAATTTTCTTTGCTTGATAATCTTTGGTGTGCTAAGTATAAGTTTTTTCCCCAGATTGCATTGGATCAGCATTTAATGCCAAAGGGGTTATGCAATGCCCCAACTGTCGCAAAATTGAGAAAGGGAATTGGCTTTATGCAAATGGTTCCCGATCTGCACATGAGGTTGGCATGGATGAGTGGGCCTATGATGAAGACCTTTCTGATGTTAGCTACTCAGAAATGGTATGCGACTGTGTCAACCATACTCTTAAATTTTTGTGCTTGTTAAAGAAACTTGACTTCTTGTTTGTTTGTGTTGGCTACATGCCTTTTTCTACTGAATTTTCATATATTTCACTCTGTACTCCTGATGCTTGACATGATTCCACATGCCAATTGCCAACATGCAAATGGTCGAACTGACCATACTTTTCTTTTGGTGTACTTGTTATGCTACATGAACCTTTTTTCATAGACTTGTACTAAAATCAAGAACTTTAGTAGCATATTTAGTGTTTTAGAAAGTAGAAACGATGCCTCAGTTAATTCAGCAATGTTCTTGCTACATGAATAATACTGGGACCAGACACTGGCCCTTCTTTAGATTATAATAATAATTATTATAATGCATGTTTATGGTTCCTTGTTTCTTTTTTTTTTTTAAACATTTATGCGGCTCATATAAATCCGTCCTCTGTTCGGGCCGCCGAGCGAGATCAAAAGGCGACTCAGAAAGTGGCGGATCGCAAATCCCCATAGCACCTCGGCAGCCGAGCAGTGCGCAAATGATGACGACACTTCAAGTAAGTGCAGCTTTATTCGTCGTTCACTCGTCTCACACATGATATACCTTGCCTTCACATACCATCAACCTTGCGGGTGTAATATTGCAGGCCCAGATCGCACGGTTGGAAGCCCACCAGCAGCAGGAGGCGCAGCGTCAGGAGGCGCTGCTTCATCAGCAGGAGGCGGCCCGTCAACAACAGATGGCGGCACTGGCGCAACACTTTCAACGTCAGTTGATGGAGCTGACCGACTACATGCGGTCCCAGATCCCGGGAATGAAGGAGCCTCCTGCCTCGATCTTCGCTCTACCACCATTTCTTGTGCCTGCTCTTGTACCTGTTTCGGTGAGTATATTGCCTGTTGCTTTAGCGTACTAATGACATCACTTGGCCTTCGTGCAGGCACCGTCGGCGGGTTCGAACCCAACTCCAGGTGCCTACCCTCCACAGGGTCCTTCTCCACCGCACGGTTGGCCAGCTCACGCGACCTTCCCCACGCAGCAGTACATGTGGCCTCCACCGTCGCAGCAGGGTTACTCCTCGTGGCCGCAGGCGTCGACGCAAGAGGGGCACTCCGGGCCTGCAGGCGTCCCTGCGCCACAGTACATGTGGCACTACGGTACTACCGCGCAGTCGGGTTGCTCGGGCCTGCAAGGTGGGGGCTCTAGGACCCCTGGCGACGACGCACAGAGCTAGGTACCTTTTCTTCTCGCTTACATGTATCGATGAAGTTGTGGCACATTGGACATGTTATGTGTATGTTAGGTGTAGTGTTGGACGTGTTATCCGGCCTGTGAACATTTATCGACGAATTTGAGGACCTTCATGTATGGATTCATGTTGAAACTGAATTTGATGCTGAAATATGGTTTATGTGGTATATTTTTGTGAATATATGTGATGAAATGTGGTTTATATGGTATACTAGGTGAGTGCCCGTGCGTTGCAACGGAAAAACACTTGTATATGTAATTATGTATGAGTGATATTTAATCGATACCACTAAAAATACACTGAACTAAAAAGAAACCCTTTCGCTAAAGCACCATGCAAAGCTAATGTGTGTATCCATTTAAATAACTAACTATATGTGACACATGCTCATAGCTTTTCCTCATATGACAGTGAACAAATCAATTTGCTCATAACAATGAGAAGAAATGGTAGTGCCATTCTCTGAACTAAGAGTGCAATGAAACATCTCAAAGTTGAGTTATCTGATACAAAGTTCAGTGAATGAAGTGAAGCATATAAAGTTCCTTTATTTTGTAAAAGGGTAATTTGTGCTACTGCCCCTGTTTTGGACTCAATTACTCGTTTGCTCCTGTTTTTTTTTTAACTTCGCTCGTTTGCCCCTGTTTTTCGAAACCGAAACCACCGTTTGCCCCTGTTTTCAAGATCTGTTAGCTGACGTCAGATAATAGCCTTGAAAAAAAGAAAAGGACAAAAGACCGAAGTGCCCCTTATCTATTACTTGCCACCCGGTCGGCCCTTTCTTCCCCGTCCCGACCGATTCCTGGGAGATCGACGCCGCTCGTCTAGGGTTACGCGGTGCGGGCGGCATCGCGCGGCTTGGGGGCGTGGCCTGGGCGCCTGGGCGGGCGGGCCTGGGCGGCTTCCACGGGCGAGCGGCCGGGCGCCTGGCGCGGGAAGGGGGCGAGCGCCTCCGCGTGCGGCCTGGCGTGGGAGGCGGGCAAGCGGCCGGGCGATTCCATTCGTTCCCCATCTGAGAAAGAGCTGCTGGATTTGAGCCTTGGTCCACGACGACCCGTAGCGCTGGTCGTGCCCAATTGCAGCAGGCAGCTCCCTTTGGTGGGCATCAGGCGGAGTCCTTGGCCGCTGGCTGCGTTGGTACAGAGGTGGCCGCGGCAGGTAGGTGCGCATGCTGGCGTTGGCCGCAACGTGAGGCTGCGGTGTTCGTTGGTCAACAGGCATAGGCGGCCATATCGGCGAATCCTGCAGGCACGGGGGCGGTTGCTTCTGCGGGCGGCGGCGTGGCTGGCTGCAGCTTTGCCTGCTCCGGTGCTCTGCTCCCTGATGGCCAGATCCCGTCTGCTATGTCAGGAGCCATGGCGGCCGTACGCAAGGCAAGTGACAAGTGAGTTGTGAGATCCACAACACGGCCATCGAACTGTGTTGTTTTAGAAAGTTCAGTCTTCGGAGGCTGTAACAGCACATCAACATCAGTTTGAAATTGGATTATTGCCTGTTGGTTGCTTCTTAAGCCTTTTGTGATCCTTGTGCAAGCAACCGGATTGGTATTCAACACATCATCATTTTTGGAGAAACAGAAGTACATATTGGAAAACATAGAAAGTCTCCCTGTGCACATATTATTATTCTGAACATGTGTGTGCAAATATTATGCTATATTGTGTAAATATTATGCCGAATTTGAATTTATATAAAATATATATTATCATTTGTTCAAGACAAGTGCAAAGTAAATCTGTCGAAAAAAATAGGGGCAAACGAGCAATTAACACTAGTATTAATGTTGAGGGTATTGTAGTCTTTTTACCCTTGACTTAACGGTGTTAAGTCCACTTCAGCGGCAACTAGTGACCGTTTTTTTGAAAAACAAAAGAAACGAAGAAAGTTAAAAAAAGAACAAACGAGTAATTGAGTCCCAGAATAGGGCGATAGCGCAAAGACCCTTTATAAGAAGGTAATTTGAGACTTTCAATTAATAATAAAGTAAATATGTACAAAATTGGTTAAATTAACCGTGTCCAACTCTAGAACTATTTCTAAATTTCTTCGAACACGATATTATGGTTGCTTTTGGTCCCTCACAGCTCCAAAACGTTTATATCCCTCTCTTAGGCTGAATGAAGAAACTTCGCATACCACTGCAGAATTGAGGACAATTAGACTCCCAAAAACTTAAAAGTGGAAATCACTGCAGAAAGGTACACCCAAAACTATGTTTCTTTCCTTTGTGAATTTTAAGATATATAAACCTACTTAAGTCAACATTTGGCGTACTTCTGATGAATCTTTGAATGGAAGAACTAAAATAACAACCTTTGCAACAAATGTGGATTAATTTGACCAAACTAAATAGGCATATCCATAAGGAAACACAAATTTGTTGGGAGCCTAGCATGTGAACCATGCAGAATTCTTTGAGTGACCATTTTTAGGCTGTTGGCGGATGGCTGAAAAGCTAAATAAAATGAGAATAAATAGGAGGCTTCAGGAGGGGAGAGGGTCAACTCTCGTTAGATACTCGCAGCTGTGTCGATTGTCAATGGCCTAATACAAGCTGTATGCTTCTCTACCTGAGATGCTAAAGTGACAGATCACTCTTGGGCAACTTCTAACACTACTGGACTGGTGGCTGCAAATTTTATGTGCTATATATATACGTAGCAATAGTTGATTTGCAGCTGTATAGAATAACTGTGTTTCAGCAACATGGTACGATAAGATTACCATATTTTTCAACATTCAGGGTCTACACTAATCTATTACTGTTTTGCTTTATCTTAAACAATAGTATGCAGATATTCTTTGAGATAGCCTGTATCAAGCATCACCTCTTCCATGTAAAAGGCAATACGATACAACTAAGATACTTAAAAAAGATGAAAATGTGTGGGGATGGTGGGTGTTCAAATAACAGATGCAGAGATGTTGAGACAGCCTGCAATCAGCACTCAGATGGCTGGAGCTCCAGGTCCAGAGGTAATAGACATGTGCAATGGTAACAAACTCTGAATTTGATGAGAATAGGTCAACAGAATGTGTCATACAGAGATTGCCCACAGGTGCATGTCAAGCCTATGTATAGCAGTCTATTCTTTCTTGAGTCATTACTAATCATTGCTAGGAAGGAAACATATCTACAAATTTGACCTCTTCACATACCTGCGCCCACCTGGTTGCACTATATATTGAACAGATGCAATAGATACATGCTCATTCAGTGTATTATGTATTGTACTGTACACGTAGCATCAAGAAAAAAAAGTCTACATGGCTTTGGCTAACAGGAAGGTAATTGCACGTGTCTTTTCTATGCCACTGCATTCCTCATCCTCAAAAATCACAGCAAGCTTGATAAACAAAAAAATCACAGCAAGCTACCACCAGACATATGGGCAGAATGTCAAAGTTTTTTAGATTGGGAAGGGAAAAAAAAATCAGATTGTGCCTTGAAGTACTTCCTGGATGATGCATTTATGATGAAAAGAAATCACCATGAATACATGGTGTAGCAAATCTCAGTAACTCATAAAAGTGCACGATCGCAAAGTTTTTTTTTCAAGACCACGCCCGCGCTCACATATATAAATCAATCAGGTTCACAAACAAACACACTGCATATATAAACAGAAAGAGTAGGCAAAGGCAGGCATTCTGCCGAGCAGGTTACGAGCACAAACAGTCGTCGTCGAAGGTTCGGGTGATCCGTTCTGCAGCAGGAAGGGAAGATAAGAGGTTGCAGGAAGGGAAGAGAAGGGGATGGCACACCTGGTAGTTCTCCTCACATCGGGGAGGAGGAGGCCGGATGCCGACCGGGGCTAAAGAAGTCGCTGCTATTGACCATCGAGGAGCACCAGGAACCGGCGTGATGGTCCACTGGATCGAGAGCGGCGAGGCGACGACTCGAGTGTGGCTTCACCCGTCGTAGGGGACCTCGAGCGGCCAACGACGACGGCGGCGGTGAGGCGACGAACAACGAGGACACGAGCAGGCAACGACTCAGGGAACCGTCGTGGGCGGAAGCTCGGACCAGCTTGGGGCAGCTCGAGCGGTGAGGCGAAGACAGCGGCGAGGCGACGGCGGCGGCGAGGCGACAACGCAGTGAGGCCCCGGCGACCGAGAGCTACCTGGCCGCGGCATAGTGGAGCACCGGCAACGATGCGTCCTGCTGCGGCCTGCGGGGAAGGGGAGGCGTGGGGAGTGCAGCTTCACCACGGTTTTGGTGGGGCGCGAGGTCGTGGAGGACGACGGCGAGGCGAGCTGCAGAGCTGGGCAGACGGCGGTTCGCAGGGCGAGCTGAAGAGCGGGGCGAGGCGGGCGGACGGAGGTTTCGTGTTGAAGCTGAAAAGCGGGTCGGGGCGGGTCGTGTGAAGCGCGTGGTGGGAGGGGCGGCAGTTTCGGGTCAAGCTGGACGAAGCGCATGCGGGTGGGGGTGTGATTAGCGAACGATTAGTCGCGGAGGCAGGCCGATTAGGCATGGCTACGATACAATTTGATTCCTTTTAGTTGTTATTATATTATTAGATATGTGATGAAATGTGGTCTAAATGTAAGAAAACAAAAACAAAATTTACCCAACTTTGTCGACGGCGTCGGCAAAGGCTGGACCTTTTTTACGGCGTGGCCCAGCTTTGCTGAGGGCCGGCACGGCCGTCGCAAAGTGACCAAACATTTGCCGACGGTCGGTCGTCGACAAAGCTTAAAAATCAAAAAAAGAAAAAGAAAAGAAAAAACTTTCTTTGCGAACGGGCATCGCGTAGGCCGTCGCAAAGATTTTTTTTTTTAAAAAAGGAAAATCTTTGCCGACGGCCCGCCACGTCGGCCGTCGGCAAAGACCGCCGTCGAGGTGACGACGCGTGGCGCTTTGCCGACGGCGGGATCTTTGTCAACGGTCTTACATGTGGTTGTCGACAAAGGTGCCTTTACCGAGCAATTCTTTGCCGACGGCCCTTTGGCGGAGCCGTCGGCAAAAGCCTTCGCTGATGGCAGGAATTCCTTTGCTGACGCCTTCGAGCCATCAGCAAAGAGGGCAGATCCGATAGTGTTCTTTATCAAATGCCTTTTTTTGCACTATGAACCTCTAAAAAACCATAAAGAGTTCACAATGTATGTTTAGATTGACTTAACTTTGTTAGATGAGGTACTCCTAGCTTCTGTAGATTAGGGATTCCCCAAGGCTCGACGTGGATTGTAGGCTTAAGGACATAGCGTGGAGAAGAGAAAGTAGTGGCTTGTAGAAGTGTCACACAGACCAAAAACTAGCTTGAGCAGAATAACAGGTGGTCCGTGAAGAGAGATAAATGCCGAGGAAAAGTTGTGTGTGAGTGTGGAGAAATGTTATTTTAGTGGAAAAATCAATCAAAATCGTATTTTTTTTCCTCAACCTTTGATTTCGTGAACTCACATACAAACTCACAGCCCACACACTACCCTAGTGCGCAAGCTAGGTGTACAACCTATATCTAGGAGCCTTTTACCTGTGTGCCATTACAAAAATTACACCCGACCTGTGTGCCACTGAAACTTCGCTTCGCACCTGTGTGCCATGACACTTTTTTTCTTTTACCCACAAGCCATTCCGTTCACTTTGGGCTCTAACACCGTCAAACAGACAGATAAAATGACCCTTCTACCCCGCGGTGGGTCCTGATTGTCAGCCACCCAAATCTTATCCTTCCCCCTCAGCCTACGCCGCCGTCGAAACCGGTCTTCTCCACGGCCGAATCCGCCTTCTCCCCACCGAATCGGCGGAGGAATCGCGAGGCCATGGAGATCGATTTGTCGGACACGCCACCGTCGCGGGAGCCCGCCTGTCGCGCGCCGTCGCGGGAGCCGCGTCCTGCACCCGCACTTCCGCGACACCATGACCATCAACGCGCGGCACGCGAGACGCTCATCAACGGCGGCAGCATCTTCGAGCTCATCGTGCTCCCAGGCAAGTACGCGCTGGCCATGTCCTCCGCGGTGTACAAGGGCTGGAACTTCACGGAGCAAGGTCTCCCGGCCGACCTCGTCAAGCGCGGCGTGGCGGTGGCGGACCCGTCCAGCCTGGTGGAAGGAGGTGCGCGAGGTCGGGCACGGCGACCTCAAAGACGCCGCCTGGTGGCCCCAGATGCAGACCGTTTCGGAGCTCGCGAGCGCCTGCACCACCATCATCTGGATCGCGTCGGCGCTGCACGCCGCCGTGAACTTCGGCCAGTACCCGTACGCGGGGTACCTCCCGAACCGGCCCACGGTGGCCGGCGCCGGATGCGGAGCCGGGAGCGAGGCGTACGCGGAGCGGGCCCGCGACCCCGGGAGCGCGGGTTCGTCCCGGAGCTCGCGGCGCCCCGCGTCTGCCCGCGCCGCCGTCGCGGGAGCTCGCCCCTGCCACGCGCGGGCGCGCCGCCGTCGCGGGAGCTCGCCTCTGACGCGCGCAGACGCGCCGCCGTCGCGGGAGCTCGCCCCGCGCGTCTTACCGTCGGCCGGAGCTCGCCCGAGCCGGCTGCGACCGCCGAGACGGGGGCGGGGACGGGGAAGGAGGCGGACCCGGTCCACGGAGCTCGCCCGAGCCGGCGCGACCGCCCGAGCCGGGAGCGAGGCGTACGCCGTGCGCTGCCCGTGCGGGGTGGCCGTGCGCTGCCTCCGTGCGGGGATGGCCGCGAGCGAGGCGAACAGAGAAGGGGAGACGGAGGAGTCCGTGCGATAGTAGAGGGGATGGGGGAAAATTGGAGTGGGCATTTGAGACATTTCACCAGGTCCCACGCGTCAGGGCCCTCAAACGGACCAAATTGGACGGAAGAACGACGGAATGGCACACAGGTACTAGAAAAAAAGTGTCATGGCACACAGGCGCGAAGCGAAGTTTTAGTGGCATACAGGTCGAGTGCAAATTTTGTAATGACACATAGGTAAAAGGCTCTATATCTAGATTCAAAAGAACATAGATCAGAGATATGACAGTTGTGGTACATCCGTACAAAACAGGTGACATTTTTCAGAGGCCTAGCCTCGATGAGGCACGCAAATTCGTTGGTTCCCTCCAGGAATTGAGGTGAACGTAAAAGTACGTACTCTAATAGCTTGCATCGAGTGGTTTGTTACCTTGGTCTGTCCAATCCTATGTGTTGATCGTTGCTCGTTATCAGTGGCTAATATACACTTGTTAAGCCGTCACCACAAGTTTAATCCCCTATATAATTAACACTTGACACAATTAAATCCCCTAATCGTGTGGGACCTGGAGGACAGAGGTACTAGCCAGCTCGGCGCATTGGGGTGGCCTTTTTGACATACTACTACTACAGCACCTGTGAAATTACCGTTGTGCCCCTATAAAGGTATGAGCTGGCACCAACTGTGTATACGTAATTCACTTGCAGTAAAAAACAAAAAACTGCCACACAGAGAAACGTGGCAGAATCCCATTGGGTGGGAACTGGATGAGCGAATGGACGAGAGCAATCCAGAATCCCATCATTTGTACGAGAGCAAATAAAAAAAAATATAAATTGTGTGCTGTCCTCCGTTGGTTACTGCTGGCTGCAGACAGGGTTCAAGTATCAGGCCTATTGTGACCGATTAAATGTGGAAAAAATTTTGAACTCTAAATGTCCAATTAAATGTGAGACGGAGGGAGTATACGCGAACAACACGGAGACCCCTACAGGCCTACAGCCACGCTGCCACCACCACCGCGAGTGACGTCGTCGGCCACCGAGCTTGCGTCATCCTCTTTTACACGCGCTGACCGCGTCTCGCCCCCCGGTAGTCAAGTCAAACCTGTGTGCGGTGCAGAGCCGGTGCGGCAGCACACCCACCCAGAGGGCCCCACGCCACGACTCGCCCGCCAGGCCAAAACCAACCCCGTGCCCACTGACGCACGGGACCCAGCGTCTCCGGGCCCACAGGTCGTAAAGCCGGATTCGCTGCGGTCTGCGGACACGTCGCCGCCGCCTTCGCCCACACGCACTCGTCAGGCGGCAGCTGATCTGAGATCAGACGGTAGCTGCCGGGTGGCCCCGGGTCCCTCCTTGTGTTCGTGGTGGACAACGGACAGGTGGACTTCTTTTCCATTTACTACCAGTCGTATTTACCACGCACGGTGATTGTTTTTTTTCCAGATGGCACCCTGTGGTTTCCGAGAGTTGCACGGCTGGCCCTTACTTGGATGCTACTCATGCTCCAGCAGTCCAGCTGTTTTCCCGGGGCTGCATGCAGCTCCTGCAACACTGCGCCGCGCTCTGCTTTCAGCTTCGGTTTCAGTTTCAGCTCCGATCGATCCTCCGCGGCTCCTTGGAACGCAAGTCAACTTCGGGCCTTGTTTTTCACTTCAAACTCCCAACTTTGATACTATGCAAAAAAGATTTCCTGTCACATCAAACTGCGTAAATGACAATACTAAATATAGATAAAATTAAAAACTAATTGACAGTTTGTTGTCTTTGTGAGGCTAATCTTTTAAATATAATTTATCAATATTTGAATAATATTTCAAAAATATAAACGAAATTACTACTATCAAAACAGTGTGTGAGCAGCCGAATTTGGACTCTCAATTTTGGAATCTAAACATGCATGCTGGTCGAGGCTGACCATTTATTTCTTTCCTTGTTGGTAAACAAAAGTAGTATTCCTCGTTTGAGTTTTGACTCGCTTGGTAAAGAAAAGTAGTATTTCTTTCCTTGACCGGTTCTTCCATGTGCGTGCGTGCTTCCGAAATCGGAGCTTACTAGCCCTGTAGGTTCGATCGGAGTATATACATGCATTCATTCGGATCAAATTTAACTCGCTCGTGCCTTGGCCTATTATATATGCTCTCTCTTTTTCACATATATTCTTCATGCATGTTGTATCTACAAGGCTAATTAAGCTAAGGCATAAAGTATACGTGAAATATACTATATATTGTTACATGTAAAAGAATCGTGTACTGTATCAAGTAGATACATTCCTTGGCTTCTCGCATGCTACTTCTGACTCTAGATCATCATGGCTCACTTTAATTACTTGGCATAAGTTTGTCGTCTTCAATTGCAAAAATAACTGGTTGTAGAAAAAGGCAGCCGTCCTATATGGCTTAATTAAACCGAGGAGTAACCATCGTTTATTGTAAAAAACATTATTTAAATAATGACCAAATAAAAACACTTTGTTTGTTTAGCCTAACACTGCTATTCTAAGCTAACAAAAACTTATCATGTCTTTTTGCAAGATGTAAAAATAGACGTATAAATCCAACTATCAGTACATATATCATCTTGAAATGTTTTATACATGTCACTTGCAATATCTCATGTTAGGATGTCATTTTTCAAAATCAGAACTTAGAATGTAGATACCGGTTCCAACCTTACTGCACCTAAGGCCTTGTTTAGATCCCAAAATTTTGCACCTAATGAAATCAAAAAAAAGCGAGTTTTATTGGTCAAATTTGACAATTTTCGCTAAAAACAAAACGATGAACGGCGTACTGTTAAATCGGTTTTCCTAATTTAAAAGCAATTGGTCAAATCGCCACGTACGGCATATAAATTTTTCCCTTCTGTAAAAAATATATTTTTTTTCAAGGATAACACGAATTGATTTGACAATGTATACATACCTTTCCTCATTTCTCGATTCAACAAATTTTCGTTTCACATGCAACCCGTATATAATAAAAGTAAATTTCAATCAAATACAACCATAACAGCCGTATGTCTACAGCTAATACCATGTTATACCCGCTTATACAAAGTACACAACACAAATACTCCTGCCTTGGTTCACGTTTTTTTTTCACTCAAGCAAGTAAGAAACTGTACCAAGTGACAAAAACAGTCCGTTGTAGTATACTGTACAGTGTACACAACCGACCGTTAGAGTTACACTAATACCAAACTATACGAGGTGTTAATCGCAAAACCTCCGCCTCATTATTCCGTTATTCTCCCCTGCGCCGCCCCCGTTTTTTTTTCTTCTTCTTTCCAGCCATTTCCCCCTCCTCTAATTTTCTCGTGGAGGCGAGAGCAGATAGACAGGAGAGAGAACGCACGCAAGAAAGCGGCTCTCCTCGCGCGATTGGACAGGGCGCGAGCACCCCGAGGGAGCCCGCGCGCGCGATCCCCGAGGGGCCGACAGCCTCGCCGTCGCCGTCGCGGGGGCGGCTCGCCGTTCCGAGCTCCGTCCCTTCCCGTCCCGGCCCGGATTCGCGGGGATCCGTCCGGCCAAGAAGCCCCGCGGTTGGTGGAGGGGAGGGGGGAAAGGTCGGGAGGGGATGGGCGTCGGTGCGGAGCCCAACAAGGAGCATGCGTCGCCGCCGCCCGCGGAGGAGGGGGACGAGGCGGGCGGCGGCAACGGCAAAGACGACAAGGCCGCGGCGGTGTCCTGCTCGATCTGCCTCGACGCGGTGCTCGCCGCGCCCGGGGAGAGGTCCACCGCCCGCCTGCACTGCGGCCACGAGTTCCACCTAGGTAATCCCCCCGCCCCTGCCCCCGGATCTGCCCGTCGGTGCTGGATCGCTCGCTCGCTTGCTTGCGTGCGTGCGTGCTCGTGCTTCGCTCGATTGCAGCGGGTAGGTGCTGTTTTCGGGCTGGGCACAGGCGAATTGGACGCGGGGGCCCGTAAATTCGTGAATTTTGGGCAAATTGAACTAATTGAATGTGGCCGAATTCGTGAATAAATCGTCTGATTTTGCGGGATTAGGACCGGTTTGCCGTTTCTACCTGCCTCCGTGCTGAATTCTGGGCTGGAGGTTCGGAAAGGTCGGATCTTTTGAGCTGCATAGGCGTAGGCTTTTGCTGCATGGGCAGGTTGCGTGGATGGATGGATTCTTGCTGGTTTAGCTGGCTCCGTATGTAGGTACTGTTTGTGAGCTGGGTTTGATGCCTGAGGATGGTTTGGGAGTGTACACGGTTCTGAATTTTAGCTCAAGGTTCCTAATGCTGGATTTGTTTTTGTGTAACCCTGAATAATTTGTGGTACCAACTTAAAAGGTTTTATGAGCGAATTTTGTGCTCTGTTAGTCTACTTGATTGATTGACAAAATGGCCCCGGTTTTTTTAGAACCATTTAACATTGGGAGGATGATTTGGGCAAAGTACACGAGGTGGTCATTGTCAGATTTGTGTAGCTTTTCTCTGGCTTTTGTTTACCTCTTGCTGTGCGTTTGTTTATGGTATAAGTTGAGTCTGTTTGGCGTGACTTTGAGGTAAGCAATGGGCAGATATGGATTTTGGGGCCATGAGCTATATTATTGAAGTTCAGTATAGATATGGATTTTGGAGTTTACTGGTTCTTCAAAGGGATTTAAGCAAATTGAATCTTTAGTAAATAATACTGTTCTCATTGGACAGTACTTGTTGTCTGCTGTAATGAATATAGCCTCATGTTCAAATTGAATCTTTAGTAAATACTACTAGGCTGTCATCTGTTTTAAGATGGCCAGTAAGAGGATGAGAGGAACTTTGCAGGTTTGTTGTAACTTACCCTTAGGGACTGCTTGAATCTATAGATTATAGAGGTTCAGGTAAAATCGTTCCTGATATGGAGGGACATTGGACTAATATCTAGCGTACTAAAAAGAATTTGTGTGTAGTCTTTATATTATTGAACACATGTCTAGTTTTTATCTTGATAAATGGAACCATGTGCTTCTTGTATATGCTGTGTACTCACTAAGCTTTGTTTTTACCTCAACATTCCCTCATGTCACAAATATAGTTATCGCGGTTTGTCAACCCTGACAAAATGTATAAATCCTTTAGCAAAATACTGTTGAAGTTCAAGAAAATCGACATCATGTAATGAAGCTAACCCTGATGACCCTGACAAAATTTATAAATCCTTTAGCAAGAGACTGTATATATCATTTATTCTTTAGCTAGTACACCACTTACAAAAGACCACGTGTGTTGGGTATCTAGTCTTGGTTTCAAATGTCTACTTGATAAATTAAGCTATGAGAGATAAAATAAGCATTAGTTTTCCAAGGCTTTTGATGCCGCTTCTGCCTGGTTTTTGAATATACAATTTGCTGTTCTTTAGCAAGTAATTTCTGGTTTGCAATGTCCCTGTAGTGAGATTAGATGTTGAATTGCTGAGAATAGTTATAAAGGAATGTGCTTATTATGTGGTTTGGAGTTTTGCTAGTTTACTTTATTACCATTGCTTATTCTATTATGATGTCTTAATAACCTACCATTGTGTGAACTAATCAGGATCAAAGCAGTGCTCTGAATTTTCTTTGCTTGATAATCTTTGGTGTGCTAAGTACAAGTTTTTCCCCCAGATTGCATTGGGTCTGCATTTAATGCCAAAGGGGTTATGCAATGCCCCAACTGTCGCAAAATTGAAAGGGAATTGGCTTTATGCAAATGGTTCCCGATCTGCACATGATGTTAGCATGGATGAGTGGGCCCATGACGAAGACCTTTATGATGTTGGCTACTCATCAGAAATGGTATGTGACTGTGTCAACCATACTCTTAAATTATTTGTGCTTGTTAAAGAGACTTGACTTCTTGTTTGTTTGTGTTGGCTACATGCCTTTTTCTACTGAATTTTCATATATTTCACTGTGTACTCCTGATGTTTGATATGATTCCACATGCCAATTGCCAACGTGCAAATGGTGGAACTGACCATACTTTTCTTTTGGTGTACTTGTTATGCTACATGAACCTTTATTCGGAGACTTGTACTAAGATCAGGAACTTCAGTAGCATATTTAGTGTTTTAGAAAGTAGAAACGATGCCTGAGTTAATTCAGCAATGTTCTTGCTACATGAATAATACTGGGACCAAACACTGGCCCTTCTTTAGATAATAATTATTATTATAATGCATGTTTATGGTTCCTTGTTGCTTTTTTTTTTTTAAAAAAAAAAACATTTATGCGGCTCACATAAATCCCAGTTTGCTTTACTCTAATAAACCACCTGAGTTTAGTTTATTTCTGTCGATTCCTCATTTGCTGGCATTGTTTTACTTGCAGAGGCAGTTCTTGTGCATGATTATTCTGATAATTTTATGTCTCTATTTTTTACAGCCATTTCGCTTCCATTGGTGTCCATTTGGTCGCTTAGCACAACTTCCATCTTTATTTGAGTATGTTCTGCTTCACATGATTATTTTGACTCTTGTTTAACATTCTGTTCAAGGATTCCATGTACACAGTTTCATCTAATTGATTACAGGCCAGTAGGTTTAACATACAGGCCACATTATTTACCTACCTATGTTTACCTTGTTATCAATTCATACACATGACTCATATCATTTGTTCAACTTCAATAATCCCATTTGTGATTTGCGGATGGTGATAATAGGTGCTTTACTTATGTAGGGTGTGTTGAAGAAAACAAGTAAGCCAATCCTAAGATCCAGTATTATCGATAATTTATTCTCTAGTTGCAACCATGCGAGAAAAAACTGATGCAGGACAACCCAGCTTTGCTCTTTTAAGCAGGAAGCTTGATTATTTGTGTTGTAATGCAATCCTGAACAATCTGCAACGATGAATTATTTTTTTTGGCAATGTCCATAGTGGCATTCTTGCCAAGATAGAGTATACATGGCCCCTAGCATAGTTTAAGTAATGATTGACAATCCATATCGACATAGTGCTTCATGTTAATACAAGTAAATTCTCATGGAGGATATTCAGTGATTTTTTGCGGAAAACTTGATTATTTGTGTTGATATGCAATCCTGAAAATCTACAATAATATACTGCCAGATTCCACACATGCTAAATCTGTACATTTAATGTGTTTGTTCCATTTATCTCCTAAGATCATATCTGATTTATCAACAAAACTGTCTATCTGAACTCTTGCTGTGAATCCCACTCTTTTCCTGTTACCTGGAAAAATTAGTTCTATTCACTTACACCTTCCCTTTTTCTCTCAGGGAAGGAGAATCATCACCTCCAATTACATGTAAGTTCTGATTTGCACTGAGCAATTTGTAGTAAGACTGAAATTATATTGAACATGTTTGGATATTGGTCTTGCAGTTCATGACTTCATGGGACAACATGTGTTTACGGAGCAAGTAGCTGTATCTGCTGCACCAGGGACAAGTCATCATTGCCCCTATGTGGCATACTTGCATCCTCTTCCACCTCTGACATCATCGTCAAGCTCCCATGTCCCTGAGAGAACTATGGATCGTCCTGCATACCATGATCACTGGAACCCCATGGCTGGGCCATCAGATGTTAGGCCCATGCAAACAATGCAACCTGCTGAGTTCCATCATAGCCATTGGGCACACGTGCCCCATTCTTATGCTCAACCCAACAGCAATAATGAGCAGCCAGGAATCCCTTTTGGAACAAGGGCTGCACGGGTTGATGGTGATAGCCAACGTCGAGCATCTGTTGTTTCTCCATCTTACTTCAGTAATGGGTAAATTATACTTATCTCACGTGAGTTATGCTATGACGTTGCTATGAAAATATGAAATTGTGAATTCGTGCATTGTACTCTGAGAAGATAAACCGTTTTTAGTAAAATGAATCTAAGCAAACAGGGAAAACCTTGGTCTCTTAGCATATATCACCTGTGAATATTGTTAAAATATTTCTTCGTATATTTCTCGATGTTATATTAGTGCCTTTGCCTCGACTGCATTATTCAATTTCCCTTTGTTTAACCTTCTCTGACATAATAGGTTGGCCTAGAGCAAAAACTATATTGTTACAACGTCAACTATTGCTGTACAGTACAGTCTAACATCTTATTCATCGCTGTGAATACTGCTGTTATAACAAATTTCTTGTTTGCAGATCTGGTTCCAGATCCAGACCTCCCAATGTTCCTCCTCTGATGCCTCAATTCATGAGGGCTCATGGCAGCATCAGCGAGCAGTACCAACAGAATTCATCATCTAGCCTATTTGCTGGGGCGCATAGGTCAGGAGGCATGCGACCTGCCCCAACACCTCTACCAGAGAACCCAACCTTTTCCTTGTTCCCACCAGGTTCATCTGGCCATAGTTCGATGGAGACCGACGACGTGGGAGGGAGCCGGTTCTACGCCTGGGAGCGTGACCGGTTTGCCCCATACCCGTTGATGCCCGTGGACTGCGAGACAAGCTGGTGGTCCTCACAGCAGCAGTCTCATAGCACATCCGAGCCTACATCCGCGCCAAGGAGGCTGTTTGGGCAGTGGCTCGGCGTTGGCAGGTCGTCCCCTGAAAATAGATCGCCCGAGGGTTCTTCGTATCGGCAAATGCACTCACCGCGGATGTAGACCCTTGCTGCTGAGAATCCAAGTTAATTTGGAATCCGAGTTGTGCTTTGTAAGAAACGATGGGAAACCCATTGTATTAAAGCTAAGCCGGGCTGCGCCATAAAACTTTGGGACAATGTTCGAGGGGCCAGAAACAGGAAATGATCCATCCGGCTGAGGGATATTTTGATTTGGTTTATGTGAATTCCATCTCGTACATATTTGAAATCAAGTTGGGATGTTCGGAGCTTCAAAATGTGATATAATTTCGTATCCTGCAATTCTGCTGATTGACTTATTTCAGATGCTATTGGATTTCCGTTGCATGGTACCTGTTGAGCCGGAGATTTAGTTTCCAGCGAAATAGAATAAGATTTTGGTTAAACACTCTTACCAGCGATTTGCAGTTGGTAGCATTCGTCGTGTTTGCATTGTAAAATGTTGACAACACGATTCTAAATTATAACACCATTTTAAATTATAAGTCCACCTATGTAACCTGATTGGAATCGCTACCCAGAAGGCCAGCAATACCATTCCAGCAATATGGCACAGAATATAAAGTACTCCCACCATTCTAATAAATTAATTTATAGTTTTAAATTTTGTAGGACGTTTTTATTGCATATGTAAGCATCACGTACTGTATAGCATATCTGTAGGTGCACATCTCTAGAAAAAGCTGAAATGATTTATAATTTTTGATTTGGGATGGAAGGAGCACAAAATGGTGGTGGGAACATCTCTTTACATTATTATTGACAAAAAGGCGTAGATAAATTTTCCACATGAAGATAACTGATTTTAATGCACTGTTTGGTAGGGCTTTTTCGAAGGAGCTTGGAGCCAGCTAAGCTAGAAATACTCACTTTATTGCCTCCTATCCTATTTTTAAAAAGAGGAACTTTTTTTCCCTACATAGTAGAATATTTTTTTTAACTCAAATAGGACCGAAGTTGAGCTCAATAGCATATATTGGGAGGAGAAACGGCCCAACAAACTGGAAATGTGTACCCTCCTGTTACACATTTTTTGGAGCTAAAACACAGTGAGTGTTGTATAACATTTCTGTTCATTTTTATTCTTTTTAAAAAGAAGCTATTCTGGTTTTTTTAGCCAAAAAATTCAAAGTTAGTTAAATCTATAAAAAATATTACTAAAATATAGGTACCAGTAATATATTTTTGTAGATTTGATTGCTGTTTTTTTGAAATGATCTATTCTAAATTTAGAATTAGTTTTTGACGAGTTAGTAACTTATATAACCTCATATAAATCATAACACAACGGTTAGAATTTTTCAAAAATCCATGGAAACGAACTAAAATTCCGCCGTCCCTGCCCTTTTCGTTGTTTGGTTTTTTCTTCTCCCAATCACTCTCTCTCTCTCGCGATCTCGCGGATCGGGGCCGCCGGAAACCCTAGTGAAACCCCCCGCCGGCGGGGGGGACCGAGCCGCATCGGCGATGCTGCACGAGCTCCTCCTCGCGCTGCTCGGCTTCACCGGCGACTTCGTCCTCGAGCCCCCCCGCGCCGCGCCCCAGGAAGCCGGCGGGGACGGAGGCGGCGAGGCGGGCCCCGCCTTCCGCCTCGCGCCGGACCTCACCTTCCTCCAGCCGTCAGAGAGGTAACAAGGGCGAACGAACGCGCCTGCGCTCGCACTCGCACGCGGACGCGAATCTGTGGGCGCCCGTGATCCGCGTGGGGATGGGAGATCGGTGTGCCTTTGTGGGGGGATGCGGAGTTAATTAGGTGTGGTCGGGTGCCACCGAGTTCTGGTGAAATCTATGCAGAATTTTACCTGTATATTGGTGGTGGTTGTGCACGCCTAGGCACAGTTTCGTCGTTTGATGTTTAATTCCTCATCCAAATTATCACCATAGCCACATCCTATTTAAATTTTAAATCATAGTAGGCATGCTTTGTGAAATTTGTAATGCAATCAATGCACTGGTTGAGTTGAGTCCACCAATCTCGTTATGCAATCTGCATTTTGCCATTTTCTCATTTGAAAGGCACAGATTTCATGGTCATGTGATAATATCGATACTTATGTCCTGTCTTCTGCTCGGAAATAAAGGTTTCCGTTTTTAATGCCTGACAGTGACAAGTGTAAACGAAACCACTGGATACACTGAAAAGATCTGATACGTATATCCACTAGAATTCACGTTCGAAGGCTCTGAAGTTCACTCTTTCCAGATGTCTTAGTGAATATACTATTGCCTTCAGCATTGTAATTGAATATATAACATGATTTGCATAATTGGAGTCCCAACATAAATAGGTTGAGGTTGGTGTGCTAAATGGCTTTTATTCTGCAGGACTGCTATTGAGAGGCTCTTATCTCTGGGGTTTTACTACAGAGAACTGAATCGCTTTGCAACCGAGTCTCGTGACCTGAGCTGGATTCATTCTTCTGTAGATGTTTCACCACCTCATTCTGATAAAACTCAGAAGGGAAAAGTGAGAAAAGGGAGTGTGTACAGGAGGGCAATTGCCAATGGTATTACTGAGATTCTGTCAGTGTACAGATCAGCTGTTCTACAGGTCGAGCAAAACCTGTTGTCAGATCCATTGCCTATCCTAGCGAAAGTAACACATGGGTTAAATAAGGTATGTCCATGAACATCTCTCAACAGCGTTTTTGTTTGCAATTACCATCTTCTAACTGACAAATCTATGTTGTATTTCTGTTTATATATTATCTTGTGATTTTTACTGTGCTTATGTGTTTGGTGATTTCTTATTGGCATTTATTATGGTTTTTGCTGCACTAAATTGCAGTTTGAGGTCCTTCTCCCTCCACTATATGAGCTTGTTATGGAAATCGAGCAGAAAGACATCAAGGGTGGACAACTTCTTAATCTTTTGCACAAACGGTGCCATTGTGGGCTTCCAGAACTGCAAAGCTGCATTCAGAGGTATAACTTTACGATTATTTATACATGTGACATTTAAAGAAAATGGAACTACCATTTTGATTTCATTCATGCTTTGTGTGGAAACTTCTGTGCTTCCATTTTCATTGCAGTTACTTTGCAGCGTGTTCTCGATTCTCTTGCGTATGGCCTAACTGTTGTATTTTATTTGTTCCTTTTCTTTTTATGTTGTTTTAAAAAAGGATAGATTACTTTGGCATGGACACCAGGTCATGTTCAACCAGCTGACATCTTGGATGGTATATGGGATTCTTCAAGATCAGTACAGTGAATTTTTCATTAGAAGGTCAGCATATCTACAGGGCTCCTATTCTTGCTACTTTGTTCATGCTTCTGATGTCTCATTTCGATATTTCCACTTGTCAGTTGTAATCTGGTAGATATAATGCTAATGCTCAAAGTTGAGCTTCCCAAGTTCACATTGGTTGCAATATGATACATTCCCTTAAGATGCAATAAATTTTCTTTTGTCCCACACATTGCAAGTATTTTTTTCTATAGTGTTTTTAATACAGATCATTTACAGCCTAATGCTGCTGATCTGAGGGATACATAAAATTGGGTGACGAATATAAAATTCACAATTGGACTGGAATCTGTTACCTTTCAGAAGATGACAAGTAGTCCTAAATGGCTAAATGTTGAATGTTAACCCATGGTTTCTACTTTCTTTCATAGTAAATAAAACTTGAGCTTCTCATGTTCATTTTCAGGCAAGACGACAGGGATGGGGAGAATGAATCATCTCACCGTGATGTTTCTGATAAGTTTAAGCAGAAATTAGCTAAAGACACATCCCTGGCTAGTTGGCATACAGGATTTCATGTATCATTGGTATGCTTATATTCTTAAAATGAAGTGCCTGTGTATTATGTAGTAACTGTTAGCAAGCATAGTCATATCGTTTTTGTGTTTGACCACACACTTCACAGGACATGTTGCCTGAGTATATCCACATGCGAGTTGCAGAGTCCATTCTCTTCGCTGGCAAAGCAATAAGGGTGCTTCGAAATCCAAGTCCTGGTGCTATGTTGCAGGATCCTCTTAACCAAAGCCAGAACTCTAAAGGATCTCATGGAATGCAAAGCATTCTAGGAGGTTCTGGTGCTCCCAAAGAATTGGCATACTTCTCTAACATCAGCGCAGAAGAACTACTGCCACAAGCTGAAGCTGATAAAATTGATGCTATGCTCAAGGAGCTAAAGGTTAGTTGTCAACTAGGCAACTTCTGCATTCTCAAAAAAAAAAAAAAAAAAAAAACTGGCAACTTCTGCTTGTGCTGTTTATGTTACCACCATCTTTGGTTGCATGTGCGTTTCCCTGCTGTATTACAAATCTTTTTCATGCTAACTTCTTAAAATGACTATACTAATTGGCATATGGTTGCTTGCGTTTCTGCAGCATTCTTCTGAATTTCACAAACGGCCTTTTGAGGCTGCTGTCGGCTCAATACGTACAATTGCAGCTAATCATCTCTGGCAGGTACTGATGTTTCAAAGCATTATATATTCTGCCAATGTTTGATTACAAAGGAACATCACCCACTGTTAATTTTTGTAAAAGCTAGTGGTGGTACGTGCTGATCTCAACGGTCATTTGAAGGCATTGAAAGATTATTTTCTTTTAGCAAAAGGTGACTTTTTCCAGGTAAGCATGCAATTCTTTATCCATGACATGTCTTTTCCTTTCCTTTACATGCGCGTTTCTTAATTGTTGCATTAAGATCATTATATGGATTTTGTGCAAAATTGTTGTTTGTCTTCTTTTCTGACATGAGTGATCATGCTTCTCACCTAGTGTTTTCTTGAGGAGAGCCGCCAATTAATGCGCTTACCACCTCGTCAATCTACAGCCGAAGCAGATCTCATGATCCCATTTCAGCTGGTGAGTAACATTTTGCCTATACCCCTTTGTCTTCCAAAGTTTTGATGATACACAATCTTATGTTCTCTTGCTGTTGATGTTATTTTCATCCACTTACCTGGTAGCTTCTGTAGTTCCCTTATGTGTCGTGATGACTTATCTCAGCAAATAGATTTGATTGTAGCAGTGGTAATTTGCTGTTAATTCCTACAGGCTGCACTGAAGACTATCGGTGAAGAAGTCAAGTACTTTACCAGAGTCTCATTAAGGTTGGCATTTCGAATAGCTTCACACTAATTTATTTCAGGGCCTGCCTAGTGGATAGCTCTGTGGTTGTCAACTGATTTTATTTCTATTTTGTAGGATGCTATCATATGGTATGAGAAGTAGCACATCTCAGAAAGATCTCCAAAAACCCAATGCTTCAGAGCTTTCTTCACAAGGAAAAGCTACATCAGAATTGGCACTTGATGGGTGGGATAGTATTGCTCTGGAATATTCTGTCGACTGGCCTCTGCAGCTCTTCTTCACTCCTGATGTTCTGTCCAAGTAAGTATCATAGGGCACAAGCAATTTTCAATCTCAATAAAGGTTACACGGTTTTGTTCTGAGTGTACACATATTTTAAAAACGTTATCAAACAGGCTCTGTTGGACTTCTTTTACTGTTTGCTTTCCTTTTTTCCCCTAAGATGTGTAAATGTTATCCAGGTATCGCAAGGTTTTCCAGTATCTCATCCGATTGAAGAGGACACAAATGGAACTTGAGAAATCCTGGGCAGCTGTAATGCATAAAGACCATGCTGATTTTTCTGATTACTGCAAGGATCGCAAAAATAACTCTGCAACACAACTGCGTCGACAACCCTCTAAGCCTTTGTGGCGAGTAAGGGAGCATATGGCATTCTTGATCAGAAACCTACAATTTTACATCCAGGTAAAAATAAGATATGCTACCGTGTATTTATCACATTTTTCATTTCCTTTTTCCGTATGTTTTTGGTTCAGTGGTTGTAGCATGTGAATGGATCACACTGAAATTGGATTCCACTCTTGATGACATCAATGCTGGACATTTCTTATGTGTTTCTTGTGCTTTTCCCACTCCAATACTCCAATGAAAATAACCTTGTCCTTCCAAATTGAACTTACTTTTCAGGTTGATGTAATTGAGTCGCAGTGGAATGTTTTACAATCTCACGTGCAGGATTCACATGATTTTACAGAGCTAGTGAGCTTTCATCAAGAGTAAGCAACTAATTTTCAGTTTGTCCTGGACACAACCATAAAACTTGTTTTTTGCTGACAGGAATAACCTTTTTCCTTTTTAATTTATTTTCAAAATGCTTAGATAAATTATGAGTCAAATTTGCATGAGTTCTTCTTTTGATGAATACTTGTGTTTACCGATCCATCCATCATGCGTTAATCTAATATTTCAATATGATCTTCCCTTGAGTTGCCATGTTTTGCTGTGCAGTCTTGTTAATAAACCCGGCATTTAATTTCTACTATTAGGGAATTATTTTTAACTTGTGGTGTAAATGAAGATATTCACGGTGTGTTACCTTGTTTAGCTTGATTATTTCACATCGCTAAATTAGTTTCTATTGATTACTAACAAGGCTCTTGCACTACAGATATTTGTCGGCACTGGTTTCCCAATCCTTCCTGGATATTGGATCAGTTTCTAGGATACTAGATAGCATAATGAAGCTTTGCTTGCAGTTCTGCTGGAGCATTGAGCAATTTGAAACTCGGCCAAATATTTCTGAGATTGATCACATAACTGAGGTATTTATGTTCCCTTCTACTCAATAAACTTGATGATACCAGTACATAGCATAGCATTAGCATGCTCAAAAGTCTCAGTCCTAGTAAACCATACTTCATTCTTGCCATGTTTTGATGATAACCAGGAATTCAACAAGAAGTCAAATTCGCTGTACACTATCTTGAGGAGTAGTCGCCTTGCGGGTAGTCAAAGAGCACCTTTCCTGAGGCAATTTCTAATGAGGCTAAATTTCAACTCTTTCTTTGAGGTAATCTCCATCCAACTAGGGCACTTTTACTTTATACAGTAGACTTGTTTCTTTCTTATTAATTCGTTGGATTTTGTTTCTGGTAACAGACCACTGCAAGGGGAGTGATGAATTCAGGAAGGCTGCGCCCAAGCACTGCAGGTGCTCAACTGTAACAGTGACTGTTGATGTACAACTTTGCCTCTGAGTTTTGCACGGGAGTGATGGTATGATGGTGGTAGTGCCTGCTAGAGACTTTGGGGGAGTTTTCCTAGTTTTTTTAATGTAAATTCTGATCGGGTGGTGGTTGTCTGTCATGAAAAATCGATTGCAGATGATTCATGATTGTGCCGTTGTGTTTTTCTGTGCTTCCGTTTTGTTAATGCTATCCAGTTCGTGTGGCCTCAACTGTATGATCGTGATAGTTTTTTTTTTTTTCATTTTTTTGTGAAGACGGTGATAGTTTTTTTGAGAGACAAGCAAATATGCCCGTGCGTGGAGTCAATAAACTATAGAATATTCATAAAAAATAAGAATAAGAATGCTGAGAACACTTGCTTGCCTAGCCTCGTCCCACAAAGCTTGTCAAGCTTCCATGGGACGTTCGATTCTCTTGCCAACACGCGTCTTGCCTCACAAAAGCTGCTCATGTCGAACTCGATTCAAGGTCGACAATTCCTCGCTACTCAATTGAGCTCTGCTGCTTGCTTCCTGTCCGTCCATGGATACGGCGGCAGGGGTGGTCGAGCCAATGATGTGCCCCCCTAGGGCATTGCAACGGGAGCAAATAAGCTATCAAATATTCATAAAAAATAAAAATAAGAATAAGGCACTATGTCACCTCCTCCGTGGCTCCACCAACAACCTCGGTGGCACCCGCACTGGCCCACCGCGCTCTACTGCGTCACATACGACTCTGTGTTTGTCCTATTCTCCATTGGCATTGTGCTCGATGTCACGTACGGTGACATGTTCGGCCTACTCTTCTCGGGCTCCACGCTCGCCGCCGTTGCCTCGACTTGCCGACCATGCTCGGTTCGAGGTCAGTGAGGTCGATTTGATCGAGTATATGATTTTCTTGAGTAATTTGATAGTTTGGTTGGAGATGACACATTATTTTGAGTAAAAAAATATATTTATAGTCTGTTTCGGTGCATTAAAATTTGAAGAGATTGTTTGCAGAATTATGTTACCACCATCGTGGATGCAGCTTCGGCCATTGTTTTAGCAGATTCTTACTTGTCGGTGCATTGAAATTTGAAGAGATTTTTTCCGGGATTTTCTTACCATCGTGGATGCAGCTATTTCGGCCATTGTTTTAGTAGATTCTTGCTTGATGTTTTTTAGCATATCCATTATTTTCGGAATTCTTGTGCTAATGATGTTTTTTTTTCTTGTCAACGTAATTAAACCGGAGAAGAATAATTGATATAGTCATTTTTTACTTGAGTTTGCGTTTTGTCTCATTGATAGCCTTTTTTTGGTTTTGGTTTTATATATGTGCCATCCGGAGAAAGGTTCAAATAGGATTCATATTTGAAAAAATATATTTTTTTGAAGACATCAGCCAAAATTAAAATAGGTCTTTTTTTTTATACAGTTAGTCAGAAAATAGATGGGCTAATTTTACACTGATCGGTTACACATTTTTTTACATATGAGTGGGACCCACACATAGATGGGCTAATTTTACATTGATCGGTTACACATTTTTTTACATATGAGTGGGACCCACACAATTATCACATTACCTAAACTTGGAAAAGCTAATTTGGTCAAACGGAAAAAGGGACGGGAACTTTTTTCACGTAAGGACGGGAACTTTTCCATGTTTTTGTGACCCAGCGACTTGACAAAGTAAATCAGAAACGGTTTTCGAAAAAAGGAAATCAGAAACAGATATGGCCGGAATACCGTGCGTAGGTAGCCAGCCGGATTATTCATGAAAAGAAATCATACATGAAAACGATAAAGTGTAAACCATAACCGAGTCAATCTCTTATTTGGATGAAAAAAGGCAGACTGGAATTTTGATGATTTATTAATAGGTATATAGATAAGTTGGAACTTTTTCTCTCACTGCATAGACGGGCTCAGCAAGCACTCCCACGGCTACTGATTTCCTTTTCACCAACACTTTGTACTGGGCCAACGAACTCTGGGCTCTTGACGTGGCTATGGAACATCATCTGTAGATGGGCCGGTAGGGAAGGCCATAGGTTCATTGACATTGGTCTGAGTGAAGGATCTACTATTGGTGCCGTTCTCTCTACCATCTTATTTGCTGATGCCTCACATGCCCAGATGCGGTCTGGAACCTCATCTGCATTCATTTCCGATCAGTTTAGGTACTAGATGTTCTTGTCAACAGCTTGCTGTCCAGACGGCATTTTATAGGCTGCCTAGAACATTAGTGTGCCTGGCTGTGGCTATACTCCACATTATTATTTTTAAATGAATTGAGAAGCAATGACAATTGTATCAAACTTGGGAGTTTGTAGTTACTCTTTGATTTGCATGCCACATGGTACGGTATAAAAGACAGAGATACTAGGACGATAAATAATAGCATTGATAAATCAGGGGCAAAGTACAATCGATTCCTTCAAACCATCAAAGGAAATACAATTCCCCCTAATTTGACAATTTAGGTTTAACAATGTCACCTTACAGCTTGTATCACGAGTATAATTACGCATGACGGCATGAGAGCTGTATATCATGTATTAGAACATCTCCAACAACTCCCTAAAACAACCCTCTCCAACAACTCTCTAAATCAACTTTGTATTTTTCCGCACTTGGTATTTCACGGCCTTGCGTGCGTACTTTTCCGCGCGCGGAGGGAGGTTGCTATCGCGCCGCGGAGCCGCACGTTCGCCTCGCGCCGCGGTGTCGGAGTCCGCCGCGTCGCTATCGCCACCGCGGTGTCGGAGTCCGCTGGGTCGCTCCCGTTCGCTGTGCGGCGCTCCGCTCCGCAGGGTGTCAGCTGAAAAGAACCAAGGAAGGCCCACATGCTAGGTTTACATAGAGATAAAGGGGCAATGTAGACTTTTCTGAACTCTAGAAGATATGAGAAGGCTCTAGAACAAACGGGAGACAAAGCTGGCCGGTAAGCCTGGCGGGCGTCGCTGGGCGCCCAGCCCCTCGACCAATTACTACGAGTCTTGCGGATCACCCATCCACCGCCTTTGAGGATCAATATTAGTTGTCGATCTAGCTCTATGGCGTTGATGGTGCCGAATGTGTCTTTAGCGGTTCATCAAACTTCTTTAGGAGTAAGTCTATTTTTGTGGCAAGCGCATCCGTATCCTTCACAGTATGCGTGCCTTTTTGTTGCTTGGATGGGGCCCTTTCTTCCTCCCAAGCTTGGTTTTCTACCATTTTGTTGATTAACGCCGTAGTGTTACCAATTGTAAGTGATAGAAAGGCTCAACCGGGAGCGGCATCAAGGTGCCTCTTCGACATGGGTGTTAACCCGTTGTAGAAGTTCTGGAGCACGAGCCACTCCTCCATCCCATGGTGAGGGCATGCTTGAATGTACTCTTGCAGCCTTTCCCATGCCTCTGGGATTGGTTCCATTTGGGCTTGTTGGGAATTGGCAATTCTCCCCCCGGAGGGCATTTGTTTTGCGCATGGGGACGAACTTGGCCAGGAACGTCGTGGAGCATTTGCTCTAGGTGCTCACGACCTCCTTGTCCTTGTAGAACCATTGTTTCACTTTCCCCACAAGGGAGAAAGAAAACAGACGAAGCCTGATGACATCAGCTGCGACGTCCGTGTCGCATAGCTCAAGGAAGGTCTCGAGATGAGCTCCTCATTGGATAGTCTGCAAAACGGACTTGCTCATTGGATAGTCTGCAAAACGGACTTGTGTCGCATAGCTCAAGGAAGGTCTGGAGATGAGCTCCTCATTGGATAGTCCGTAAAACGGACTTGCTCATTGGATAGTCTGCAAAACGGACTTGCGTGCACCATTGTGATCAGCCCGGTTCTTAGTTTGAAGTTCATGTCCTCCACGTTGATAACGGACCCGGTGGGCACGTTGGCAACAACGGAAAAAGAGAACTCGCGGAGTAACTTTTGAGCCATCTCGTTTATCTTAGATGGTACGACGGCCACCGGTTCGGTTGTCGGCGGAGTTGCAGAAGAAGAAGAGGGACGAGACATGTTCTTCCTTAGGAGTGCCTCCGGATTTGCGATGAAGTTTTCCAGCATAGAGAAACTAGTCATGCTCTATCCTATTTTCATCCACAACATGAGAAAATATAAAAGTTATTCTGCTAAAGTCATAATCATATCCTTTTCATGCTAAGTTCTTTTTGTCCAATGCAACGACGCGTAAATGCTTGTGGACACCAACTAGGTGACTCAATTGGCAATACACCTAGCCATTCTTTGAATCCCATCGTTGGATTTTGTTTCCGAATTTGGGTGCCCGTTTTTCTTCTTAATGAAAAAGCCCCCTAGTTCCTCCTAGGTTGGGTCGAGTTTTTTTTTTTTAAATCTTTTTTTTTTTTTTTTTTTTTTTTTTAAGGAAGTGAGTCTAACTCACTTGGCTAGGTGATTCAATGTGGCACTACAGGAAGGCCAGGAAAGAGTTCGAATCCCGTCGGGAGCTATTTCATCTTGGGTGCTATAAATCACAAACTAAAATATGAAAAAGCCCCCAGTTCCTCCTAGGTTCGTTTCAATAAATCTTTCAAAACTAGATCTCACATGGATATTTTTTTTTTTTTTTGGACACCAACTAAAGGATACTTTTACTTTATATGAGTGTGGAAGAGATTGTTTCTTTCTTATTAAGATGTTGGATTTTGTTTCCGAGATGGTCTAACGAGACCACTTGCAAGGGGAGTGATGAATTCAGGAAGGCTGCGCCCAAGCACTGCAGGTGCTCAACTGTAACAGTGACTGTTGATGTGCGACTTGTCTCCCGATTTTTTTTAGAGCAATCTTGTCTCCGGAGTTTTGCACGGGAGCGATGGAATGATGGTGGTAGTGCCTGCAAGAGACTTTGGGGCAGTTTTCGTAGTTGAATGTAAATTATGATCGGGTGGTGGTTCTGTCATGGAAAATCGATTATGGATGATTCATGCTTGTACCGTTGTTGTTGTTTTTCTGTGCTTCCGTTTCGTTAATGCTATCCAAGTCGTGTGGCCTCAATTGTATGATCGCGATAGGTTTTTTTTTTCATTTTTTTTTGTGAGGACCGCGGAAGTTTTTTTTGAAAGATAAATTGAACTTTTTCTCTCACTGCATACACGGGCTCAGCCCAGCTCTGTGCGTGCAAGCACTCCCACGGCTACTGATTTCCTTTCCACCAACACGTGTGTACTTGGCCAACGAACTCTTGGCTCTCGGCGTGGCCTAGGAACATCGTCTGTAGATGGGCCGGTAGGGAATGGCATAGATTCATGGACATTGATCTGAGTGAGTGATCTACTGTTCGTGCTTGGACCTTGTCCGTCGATCTGACTCTAGCTGCTCTGTCTACCATCTTATTTGCTGATGCCTCACACGCCCATATGCCCCTTTTCAAGAGCAATGCGGTCTGTAAACTCATCTCCGTTCGTTTCCGATCAATTTAGGTACTAGATGTTCTTGTCAATAGCTTGCTGTCCAGACGGCATTGTACAGGCAGCCTAGAAAATTAAAGTGCCTCGTTGTGTCTACTCCGCATTATTATTTTTAAATGAATTGAAAAGCACTGACAATTTGTAACAAACTTGGGAGTTCGTAGTTGTTACTCTTTGTTTTTTCATGGCACATGGACATGGTATAGAAGACAGAAGACATTAGGATGATAAATAATAGCACTGATAAATTAAATCAAGGTAAAATTAAGTTTTAAGGACTCGTACAATCCCTTCAAACCAATAAGGGCTACTTTGGCAGTACGTGAAGCAAACCCAGGGACTAGCCGCCCCGACGGGGGAATTTCTTGGATAAGCCGTTCCCCTCCTCACCGCTCGGAAAATATCCACGTACGGGGAAGCTGCCCTGCCGTTGTTTGGCAGACTTTTCTAGGGAAGAGAACCACTGATCGCTTCCAGCTAGCTTGGACTAAGTCCATTGCAGATAATAATTCAGAAAATGTCTCAAAAATCAGGAAAAAATCAAGAAAAACAAAAGGAGGTAAATAATATGATAGTCAGTATTACTATCAGAACCACAAAATCATGAAAAATGAAAATGTGAGCCATAAGTCTCTCCACCATACGAATGCAGACATCTCATACGGATTATTCTGTATCTAGCTTACATCAAATTGAAAATGGTGAACTCTCATAATTATACTTCATACGGAAGTCTTGTTCAACAATTCAGGTACCATCTTCCAACAAAGCTAAATGGCTTTCACATGATCATCTCATCCAGCATTAGGTAATTAATAATAAAATAAAATTGGGACATGAGACTTATTGGCAAGTTTGGAACTGAACAAAGCTACGACTTCACTGGAGCACTGCATCACTTCACTTCTATCAGATCATGCATTGCATCCACCAAGCCATCTGCGTGTATCATGTAACACAAAGAAAAAGTACAATAGGTTAAAATAAATAGATCAGTTTGACAATTCAGATTTAACAATGTCAACCTTCTTACAGCACGCTTGTATCATGAGTATCATTTAATAATATCTTTTTCCTTTTTTTCTTGAATACGCACGAGCCATGTATCATTGTATTATAGAGGAAATAAAAGGGCTGAGTACATTGCCATCTCATGCCAGAACCATACATGAGAAGGTTGGGACACTTACAATTTAATAATATCACATACATCATATTGATAGTTTGGGCAAAAAAAAAAAAAGCTAAGATGGACTTGCAAAATACTTGCATTTAGTATTCTATATTATAGGTTAAAATTTAATATCAACCTTCCTCGACCATCGTTACTCGTGCATTGAGTATCACTACACCACAACACCACATTAGCGTCGAGATATGTGTCCCTAAAACTCATTTATGGATGGATGATCTGACGGTAAAGATAACAGGCAGACTGTCTGACGCTAAATCTTCCTTTAGAGATCAACTGTCTGTCGCTATAGGTATTCAGAATCACTCGGCAAAATATGTGGTGGAAACCACAACCTTCACGTAAACTCGTGTAAACCACGGCAAAAAAAGTTGTCTAAATTCAACAAAAAAATCATACACATAGATGATATGATGATAAACAATCTTGTAAAATATCTTGTCCAAACTCGACTTCGTTTGTGAGATATAAAAATAACAAATTTCAAACCAGAATGGGACCCACGTGATTTGTTAGAAATTTATTATTTTTATATCTCACAAACGAAGTTGAGTTTGGGCAAAATATTTTACAAGGTTGTGTATCATCATATCATCTATGTGTGTGATTTTTTTGGTAAATTTAGACGACTTTTTTACCGTGGTTTACATGAGTTTACATGAAGGTTGGGGTTCCACCACATATTTTGCCGAATCACGGTTTGCTTATCTGACGCTAATGATACTTACATCATCATGCAGTCTGTCGCTAAAAAATGGTCCCACAAGAGCCCAGCTAGGACATGAATTTTAGCCCGGCCCATGAACGAGAACCACTGTGTTTTTCTACCCTAAATACCGAATCAGCGCCGCCGCTCGGACCGTGCCTCCGGCGTCCGTCCTCCTGCCTGCCCGCCTATGCCCTCTGGCATTTCAGCGTGGCGGTGCCTCCACGAGACAGCGAGCCTAGCGAGGACCTCAAATCCCCAGCGGGCGGCGGCGACAGTCAGATCCAGGGGCGGCCCGGCGGTGATGATGGATCTGGCGCACAGGCGAAAGGAGGCGGCGCGGCTAGAGCCGCGAGGCAATGGCGGCGCGCGACGAAGAAAAGGCGAAATACATCTGCAGACCACCCCCTCCAGCTCCGGTTCTCCACCCTCAAACGCAGGTATTTGTGATCCTTCCATGTTCCCCTTCTGTTCTTCCCCTCTAATCTCTCTAATCTTTCTAACCCCTTCTCTCTGCAAAAACAGATCCAGTAGATTGGTGCACTCCATTGTCTCCATCAAAGATTTGGGGGCTATCATTCACCTAGAATCTCTACCTGCTGTCATCCGTTGTTGCACTTCGTAAGTGGCACTTTCTATTGCATTTTCCCTTTTTTTTTTTGTGAAGTGAGGCACAGATCTGTTCCCCATACTTCCAATTTCATTTTCCTTCTACTTTTGTTGTGATTTTGTGCACAGATTTACTTTCGTGAACTAGTTTATGGGTAATGTAATACAGTTTAGAGTGGGGAATGGTTCTTCCAATGGGAAATCCTTGAAGTAGCACCAGGCACAACTCAATCTGACAGTTTGTGTTAGAAGAAATAAGTACAAGATATTCAGTCTGTACTAGCCAAACATTTTTAGGAAATATGATGGAGCACTGATATCCTGTAGTTTTAATTCCATGAACTATGATTGCAGGCATACCTAAACCAATTATATTGCTGCCAGGATTCAGACACTATTAATACTTAGAATGAGTAAATATGTTTTCTTCAAGATATGCACAAATTTACGTTCTATGCATGCACTATAATAGCAGGTGTGTTAGTGCTAAAGAATGCAATGCACTTTGTATTGTCGTTTCATTTGAAATGTTCTTGTACTGTTGGCTCTTGAAGTATTAACTTTGCAAATATTCAGTTGTAATGCTTAATTGTTCTTGTAGTAGTAGATGATGGCAGTAAAGTGCTGAATGGCATGTATTTGGGAAAGGTTTCCAAACAAGCAGGACAATAACCTTGCCAGCAAAAGCAAGTCTATAGCAACGTCAGTTTGTGACTTGCCTACTCACATGAGCGTAGATAGATCATTGTTACATATCGTCCATCATTCCATAATCACATAATTAATACTAGCTGTTTATTTTGAACTCATGTTGCTTGTCTGGTTCTTGCATTGAATTAACTCCTTTGTTGGTAGCTGTATGCTCTTTTGCATATGCAGTCTGTTTGCACATATTTGTAGTAGCTACTGCAGCTATCAGTCCTCTTTGTGTTTAATTTCAGTATGTAACCTGAGTTTGCAATCTGTACTTGCCAAACATTTTTTAGAAGATATGATGGACCATTGATATCCTATAGATTTAATTCCATGAACTATGATTGTTGGCATACCTAAACACATTATATTGCGGCCAGCATTCAGACACTATTAATCTCCTTAGAATGAGTAAAGATGTCTTCTTCAAGCTATGAACAAACATGAATTCTATGCATGAACTGTGTGATACTTGGCATTGCTCAGTCAAGGAACAAGTGGCCATGTTTTGGCCTTACCAGACTATAAATAGCAGGTTTGTTAGTGCTAAAGACTGCAATGGATAGTAATTTGCTGAGGTGATCAAGGACTGGGTTTTTTTTTTTCTGTGCTCAATGCAGGTCAAGCAAGGATGTCTTTGTGTCACTTCGCTTTTATTTCCAACTCCCATGTTTTCTAAACCTGCTTGTGAACAAAAAAAATTTGCTTCTGATTATGTTACATGGCCTACCAGGGATAACTTGTCTGATGCTCCAGCTAGTAACTTTGGAAGCAAGATACACACCCTTCTTTGGTAAGTGCGAGACTTATACTTTATATAGAGTTTTTTGCTAATCTTTCTTGGATCTGTCTCTACAGTTTAAATAGGAAATAGTCCAAATATTTTACCACTGAATTAACTTGTAATGGAATAACTGAATTCAGGAAGTTCATATGTTACAAATATTAGTAGGGATGAAGAGAGGTTGATTGATAGAAAATACAAGCAATAGATTAGTAAATCTTTTTAAATGATAGTCAGGCTTTGGTGCCTAAAATGTTGCCATGACATGGCTTTTAATCTACACTTGAACTCTGAATCTTCTCTCCACTGTAGTGAGTACTGTATGCAGATAGATATATAATACATGTGGTTGTTCAATATGTACTCAATTTGTGGTAGTTGATTCAAGCTTTTGGTTTATGACTGACCTCAGCTTGATATTTTTTAAATACATGATCAAGTACACTGTTTATGCACTTTTTACATATCTCTCATTATTTAATACAGTAACAACTTTCATTTTTCCATATTTCACATAAAAATAATGTTATAAGTTCTACATTATTGCATATTTGGTGTGGAACTCAGACTTGGGCATTTGACCGGGTTGGGTTTTCTTTTTTGAAAGGTGTTGGAATTTGTGAACTGAAGTTTTGCCTGACCAAACCAGGACCAATCTGATTGTAGACACAGCAGGGAGCAGGTCTGTTGCACTTCTCTGTGTGTATATGTGCAGCACCCATCCCCCTTTTTGGTAGCTAACTAAGTCTTCTTTGTGTTGTTTAGGTACTTTGTGCAGAAAAGCACCAGGGTACAGTATGATGAGATGTGTCAAATATTGACATTGGAGTTGGATGGGACCCATTTGGGGTATGTACAAATTGTTACGTTTTTAGCAGTTTTTAGCTTATCATTTATCAATACTAGTGAAACATAGAATGATTTCTTTGATTCCACAAACGTTCACCTTGAATGGTATATATATTTCATATAACTCTGCTCAGAAAAAGTACTAATTGATTAGTTAGGTTTCTTTGGAGCATCTATTTACTATGCAATTTGACTTGCTTGGCATAGGAGTAAGCTTTGAAGATACTGAAAACCAAGCCCCAAATATGAAGCCTTCAAGTTTTTCCTTAGGTACCAATCTATACAAATTATCTTAGATCCAAGTAGTAACTGTACCAGATCATGGAGCTGGGTTAGCATGTTGCTGACTGCATGTCAATTTTGGTCTCACGGTCTTCTGTAGCTATCAGCTCTCTATGTGTTTAATTTCAATATGTAACCTGTATTTTCAACATGTATTAGAACTGTTTATTTTGGTTTTGAGTAAAATAATTTGTTAGTCTAAATTGTCCAATGTTCCAGGGGCCACTACGTGGGAGATGCCATCACTACTTTGAGAAGTATCACAAGGCACATGCTTCCACAACTAGGTTGACTAAAGATAGTTTTGTAGGATGATCATTTCTCTGTAGAGAAAATAGATAAGATGATGTGGTTATATGTAAAATTTTGCTGAAAATATGCTATCTGTTAGTATTGAGTGTTTGGACTTCACGAATGAATCTATTTGTATGAGAAATGTATACAATGATGTTTCTTTTGCATTAAATTGCAACCAAACCGCCTTTTATTTTTTTAAATGCATTTAAATGATATCGGTGAACCATCAGTCGCTAAAAGTATCTATAATGTCAAATTGTCTGTCGCTATAGAATACTGGCATGCTAGCTGACGCTAAAACGTAACAACAGGCTATCTGTTGCTATAAATCTCCAGGGCAATAGACGGTCTGTCGCTAAAAATACTGTCTGACACTAAAGAGTTTTACTGGTAGGACTTAATCCGGCAGTTGAAGTCTATCGCTATAAGTATTTAGCACCAGATTGTCTGTCGCTGTATCCGCCTTTACCGTTAGATCATCCATCCCTAATCTTAGTGTTGTGGTGTAGTGTATTCCCCTACGATCAAATTTTGATGTTCAGTCTACTACAAGCTTCGTCGCCTGCTCTTCGGATCGACGAGTTTCTAGAACTACCAGACCATGGTGTGGGCATGAATAACATTACAAGGCCTAACCTCCTGTTTTGCTTCTTGTCTTGTTTCCTGATTCTTCACATGCCTAGATGCCTCTGGAAGGAGTGATTCCATATGCAAAAAATATATTCTGACCTAAACGATGCGTGTGATTTGCATCAACTTTTGTAAGAGCTATTGTTCAAAAGAAGCCACACATGGAGATATGGAGAAGGGCAACACTGGTTAACTTGCCTCTTTGTTCATTCCATGTTATAGCTACTACCACTAGATGTCAGATTTATAGCTTGCCAATTTCTTCGTGTAAGCACCTGACGTCCAGATGCAGTTTAATACGCAGCCCAACGACATACTTGGGTAGCCTTTATAACTTACCATGTGCTTTCTGTGGTACCATTTCATCAACCCGGTGACAACCAAGAGAATAAGGAGCGGGACAGCCCTTGTCCCCCCCCCCCCCGCTCTCCTGGGGCGGCTCGGGCGGGCGCCCCTCCCCAGCGCCGCCGCTCCCCCTCCCGGTCTCCTCTCCGGCCGCCGTCGCCGCTCCCGGCGCGGCGGTCCCATAAATGTAGCAACCGTCAGCGTCCCTCCTTCCTCCAAGCTCCCCCCGCCCCTGCCCCCCAACCCTAACCTTGTCGTCCGGCTAGCTAGCGGTGGTTGGCATCCGGATCCGGTCTCTCCCTGGCCGAATCCAGTGCCTGGTGGTTCTTCCCCGGTGGCAGCTGGCGTGCCTGTGCGCAGATCCGTCGATGGCGACCCCTTGCTGCCCCTTCTGGGAGGGTCCTTACGAACACATGGCATTTTCCACATTTTCCATAGCCATGGTGTAGCAGTTTTTGTGCTGAGTGATTGTCAACGTACCAACACAAGTGTTGTATGTGGTGTGTTTCTCTAACCGTGGCACGCAGTTTCGTGTCAAACAATGGTGTTTCTTGGTTTGTGTTGTTCAGGTGTCGAGCTCGGAGGCGGTGGTCGACGGTTGGTGAAGATCAAGCAGGGCGTGCCGTGCTGACGGACCGGTGCGGTGAAGGGCGGACGTGAGGCTTGGATCGAGGGACCTGGAGGCTGGGCGGCTAGCCGCGGCGGCTGACACTTGGGATATCGACAAGTGCAAGTGTACACGGCGGGGGACGCGTACGGGCTACGCTACTCGCGGACAGTTTGGTGGTTTCACCTCAAAACCATCGGCGGCGGTTTAATGGTTTTGCCTCAAAACTATCGGCGACGGGTTTCGCGGGTTTGCGCCTCAAAACCCGGACGGAGGTCCCGATGCGGACGGACGACACGTGGCGGCATCGGGGAGTTCGCGTCGAAGTGAAGCTACCGGTGAGAAGGCACGGTGGCCGTCGGATCAAGAAACTTCAAGCTGGACCATAGTGTCCTTGGCTAGGTGGATCACTCTAAAAATACCTAGGGACAAAATTGGGATGTGAAATAGTCGTTAAATAAGGATGAGGCTGCCCAATTCCCCTTATCCCTTCTATTCCCGTTTTTCCCTTTTCCAGTAGCTTTCTCCTCCCTCCCGTAGGTTCGTGAGAGAGAGAGAAAGGGATAAAAAACCTGAAGATTTGAGCATGTATTTCTGGGGTTTTTGAATGGGAAAAGGAGGCCCAATCCCTCCTCATGCCCTCTGGGCTTAGCCATCTTGTTCTATGATTTTCGTTCCTCGCTGTGATGTGCTCTGGTTCCTGTCATTTTTCTTTTGTTGGTGCTTGAATATCTTTGATTCACGAAGTTTCAGTTTGAATTAAGTGATGATCTTCTAGGAGTAGCCTTCTGTCATCGTCGTGAATCGATGTGCCAAGTTTGAGAGCATGAGCTTTTGTTTCCAGTGAGTTCCCAGAATTTTTGGATCTGAGAAAACCCGTTTCTCTTGTTCAGTTCGCAGGCGTTCTTCTTATCTGATCTGGTGTTCTCTTGGGGTGCCGGTTTTCAGTCTAAATCTGCAGCTGCGTTCGTCTTATTCTGTAAAACTGGTGTTGTGTGGTTTTGCTCTCTGGCTGTGACCGAGCGTGGTGCATCAGGCTCCAGTAAAAGCCACCTGAAAGATCAGGTCACCACTATCGAGTTCAAGGGCAGCATCGGTGATTGGATTATTTATTGCAGAACGATTTCTTCAGACAGTTTCTGATCGACACCATGTGCTAAGCTTGAACGTGAATGGTTTTTCCATCTTGAGTGTCCCTATCAAGCTATAGGAAGAATTTAATTTATTTGAGTGTTGCTCACGTGGTATTGACTAGAAATACTCGCGGCGTTGCCACTTATGGCCAGTGTATGGGCTGCTTGTAGCGTGGTTGGACTCTTTCTTCCGTCCGATCTGATTTATCGATAGTGGGATAAGTATTTATTTGAGATTTTCATTATTTTTAAAATCGTGTTCATTTCCATTTTGGTCGCCATTCCAGTTTGCATGGTACATGCGTCCCCCTTTGCTTTTGCTAAAGCATGTTTAATTCCTAATTTTCTTGGCAAATACATAAATACAACAAACATTTTTTATGAGGAAATAAAAATAGTATTATCGCGTTTGCCTATAATTGGCCATCATGTGATGCGTGATTGTATATGAAGACTAATCAAACTTTTTTGTTTGTTTGAGTATGAGCATTAAATATTTTAATTATATAAGATTGAGACAACCTAAAATACTTTGCAAGTATACTATTTTGGGTTTAGAAAATAATGCAGTAATTAATTAATGTAATTCTGGATTCACACAGCAACAGAAAACAAGAGCCGCAAAAAGAACACGTAGTGGCTGGCCTCCACGTGTCCATTGTATTGTGGAGAGAATAACGATGACGAAACATACATTCACATTCACATCTTACTATTACAATGAAAGATAGTATTCACATCTTACTATTACAATGAAAGATAGTAGGAGTATTACTTCATGTAGTGAAAGGACTTGTACTCTAGTGGTGACAAGGCGTAGCACTTGATGCGCTGTGTTAGACAGTAATACATGAAAGGTTGTTTGTGTGGAATTGTAGCAAGAGTTATAACCTTTGTGAGTTGTTACACGGTTTTCGTGTTGGGCAACTAATGCATGGAAGATTTTTCTTTATTTGAGAACTTGTCGGTATATAGGTCTGAAGGTGAAGTTAAATCAAAACAACATCTTGTAACAAATGAAATTTAAGTTTTGTTCGAAATTTTGTTTTCATTTTATATTGTGAAAGGTTTGACAAGGTAGTTTAACTTATGTTCTTTTGCAAAGGTGCAAAAACCAATCTATTTAGTATGAGAAAGATTTCTTAAATGTGATAATATCATATATTATAGCAAAAAAGAGCTAGCATTGTGTTTGAAACATCTCAGATTAAGTATCTATTGCATAGATATAGTCATACGGAGTCTAACGAAACTGAATTTTTCTTTTTACAATTTTCTAGGAATTACTCACGATTTTCAAAGTTGAGCTGATTATAAGCATAAAAAAAAAAAAAGAAAACAGAACTACTTTTGCACCGGGCACCCTGGTCCTCTAAATAATTAATCCACAGCCTCTATGTACTATACAACACTATTGACATGAGATTCGAATTTTGCATCTGGACCCGAGAAAGAGTTTCTAATCATTTTCCCCCACTCTTCCTCAGTCTTACAAACAGAGCACCGAACGGGCTAGTAGCGCCGCCGGGCTTGCAGCGCCAATTCGAGGCGTCGCGGCCAGCAATGGTGGCTGCCTGGGTCGCAATGGCCGCATCGTGGCAGAGAGGCAGGTGGGGAACTGGAGATGGCATCCCGACGTCCCGCCCCGCGATAGCCGCGCCATGTCGGGGCACCGGCCGGCCGGGGGCCGCAGCCGCCGTCCCCGTGCAGTTTTCGGGACCCTCTGGCGCGGGAGAAGAGGGCCGACCGTCACCAGGGATCACGGCGCCGTGGGTCTTGCCGTCGCGCCGCATCGCCTGAGCCCTGAGGGCGGGTGCGCACGCGCTCAAGCCCGGCACAGGGGACGACGGCAAGGGGAACGAGCAAAGTAGCGGCCCGTTAAGGAACACAATGGGTCAGGTTGACGATAAAGTGGGTGACGGACCCAACAGATTCGCAATCGGACGGTCCTGATGGTTTACTTGCCCGATCCGACGCTCAGGGGTTAGCGGGCGACGTGGCATTATCGGGTGCCCGCTTTTCTTGCAGGATTCGTTTATAGAGATAGAGATTGGCAGAAGCTTCCTGTGATCAGCGTGAAGGTGTAGATTTTGGGAGGTGCTATCCCCTGCTGTATCGTGCCTCTTTTCTGCAGGTTCAGAACTCGCTGCTTGTATCCACGCTGTTCAGCAAGGCCTTCCGGTGTTCATTTTCTTTCAGCATAGCAAGGCCTACCAGTGTTCATTTTCTTTCAGCATAGCACTGGAAGTGCTAGTGTTTTTTTTGCAGGTTCTGTCCAATAGCAGTTTAATCCGTTGGGTTCGATCTGATTTACAAGAGTGGTCTACCAGGTCTCGATGAGAAATTTTGATATCTAACCCGTTATTCGCACGCCACTTACTATTTGACCCGGAATTCGTATGCCTTTAAAAATATGACCCATATCATACGAATTGTTTTGAAATCTAGTCTTTTGAAGATTTTCTGTATTTATGTAATTCAAAAAAAAATTTGGCACTGTTTCGGACTGAAAAAACACATCTTTGCCGCCTCCTTTGTTATTACTCTTCCCGTACGACTCGCAGAGTCACAAGTTACGACTCGCAGTCCGCTCCCACGCCGCGCGCCGCGTCCTGCCTCCGGGCGCCCGTCGCCGGCCAGTCCGCTGCCGGCCGTGGCGAGCCCGCGCCCTCCTCCCGCTGCTCCTCCTCCGGCTGGTGTGGAGAGCAGGTCGGGCGCGCAGCCACGGACGACGGCGACGCGCAGCGGCCTACCCGGCAAGGGCACGCGCGGCGAGTGCGACGGCGACGGCGCGGGCACCTCCCCGGCGAGGGTGCACGCTGCCATGGACGCCGAGCGTGGTGGTGACGACACGGGCGCCTTCCCAGCGACGGGACGCGCGGCCACGACGGAGGCGGACGCGCGCGCGAGGGGGATCGAGGGCCGGCCACAACGCAACGAGCGGAGATGAGACGGGCGCGGCGCCGGTGTCGGTCTGGACGGGGAGGGGGCCGCCGCCTGATCCTCCTCGTCGTCCTCGCCAACAGCTCTTGCGCCGGCGTCAGAGGGATGAGCTGCGGCGGTCAGTGGGCAGAGGCGGTTGAGGGTCGCGGCGGAGTCGCGACTCGCGCGAGACGGGGAGGAGGTCGCGATATGTACTAGAACGAGGGAGGGGCAGCCTGGTCTTTTCGCATGTCTCAAACAGTGAGAATATATGGCTGGAATTACTGAAATTGCAAAATCCATCAAAAGACTAAATTTCAAAACAATTCGCATGATCCAAGTCATATTTCTAAAGGCATACGAATTCCGGGTCAAATAAAGTGGCACGCGAATAACAGGTTAAGATATCAAAATTTCTCGGTCTGGAGAGTGCATTTCGATCACTCTGAATTCTTCAGTTGAAGGCTTGTGAATTTCCAGCTAGCAGTTTTGATCATAGCTCTCGCGTTCGTGCTCCGATTTGCAATCCGATTTTTGCGTTTCCTTTGTGGAGTCCCACTGTGTTTCTAGGGAACATCACCCACTCTTTTGGGTCGTGGACATCATGGTGTTTTATTTGTTCTTTTGGTGGCGAAGTTGGGACAACGGCACAAATAATTTCGAAAGAAATTTGAGGCTCCCATTCACCCCCCTCAGGTCGCCGATTCCGGTCCTTTAGTCCTCAGGCTGGACGTGGTAAAGCAATGGTTGTCCTGCTGCAAATGACCTCGCCGACGTCATTGCTTCCGGATGCTTTGCCGCTATCACTTGCTTTCTTTGTGGATGCTTTGCCGCCGTGGTTGCTTGGCTTGTTGGCGGATGCTTTGCTGCTGTGGTTGTTTGGTTCGTTGGCAGACACTTTGTCGCCGTGGTCGCTTGGTTCGTTGGCAGATGCTTTACCGCCGTGCTTGTTTGGTTCGTTGGCGGATGCTTTGCCGTCGTTGCTCTGGATGATCACTCCCTGGGTGGATACTTTGCCACCGTGGTTTGGTATTTAGCATAGAAAATCATTGCGTTGGATTCTTTTGCACGCACAATTGTAGCTCTAGTTGTAGGTCCGGGTTGGGGGCGTCGCTCCTTCGATGTATCTTTTTTATTTTTACGTTATTCTAGGTTACTCTCTACTATCTTAGTGGTATGTAATCTGCGCTATGAGGGTTCTCTCATAGCTGACTTGTAATTCACTCCTCTTAATGAAAAAGGGCTATATTTTCCCCGGTCGCGAAAAAAAGACAACCAAGATAATTTTTAGAAAAATAATGCCAAAGCAAATGGGTCAATGATGTTAATATAAGAAGTGCTAGGGAATACGCTCGGGTGGTGAACGCTTCCGGTGAGGAGGCCACCAATGATGGGTTCGAGCTCGCTCGGACACATGATTTCCCACCGGGAAAGGTGCTTCCCAAAATAATTTCAGCCTCTCACGCGTGGAGCCGTAATGGGTTCGTGAAGTACCCGTCGCCTATGGAATCAATGGATTTTGGTAATCTCAAGAAGGACGCTGTAGGTTTGTTTGTACATAGGTGGTGTGAGTAGTATGTGTGCTTGTGTTGAGTGGAGTGTAGTTGTAGGTTTGTTTGTACACGGGTGGTGTGAATAGTGTGTGTGCTTGTGTTGAGTGGGTGTGCGTGTGTATGAATACATTCTACAACTGTACCCAGATGAGAGACGTTAAAAAAAAATAAAATAAGAAGTGCTAATAGTTGCGAAAGAGAGAGAGGGGGAGGGTCACTTAGTTACTTCTTTTCATACAATTGGGTTTAATAAGACAACAAACAAGAATACAAATAAATCATGGAACTAAGTATGATCTTAAAGTTGTCTATAATTTAAGGTGCGTTTGGTACATATCCACATTCTCGTTGAATTGTTTCGAATCAAGTCCTCCCTCAAGAAACGTTTGAGAAACGTTTGAGGTGAAGAATAATCACTTTACAAAACTGTTTGGATGTTAGCATGGATTTGGATTCCTGAAAGAGTATCTTTTAATAAAAAATCATATAATGAACTATGCTATAGAACTCTGAACTTTTTGTGGGTGAGGAACAACTTCAATACAACCATTTAGCGTGGTGATCTGGTTGACGACAGACTGAAATGTAAGTACAAGTTCCTTCGAGTGGGGGCTGCTGCATGCCACTCCTGAGCTGCCGTGTCTATCAATAATAATAAAAGGTAGAATCTTCTAGAAGATTTTGATCCATGCTGAGGTATTGGTATAGTATTGGTATAGTATAGACTAGAGGATTGAGGGATCGGAAGTACAAGAACAGCAACAGCAAGCGAGGCTGAGGAATCTCCAACGCTCACTATCCAACTCTGCGTGCAAGAACTCTCACGCACGCCCCACCCATCCACTCATAAAAATCGTAGGGATAGTGTGGGAAAAAGGCTACGACAAGTTAGCAAAATAGTTGCATTTAGTATTCTACTAGGTCAAAATTTAATGAGCAACCTTGCCCTGGCTTATCCAGCCATGCATTCAGTATTCCTGTAACAAGTATAACGAAGGCCCAAGAGAAAGTAGAGAAATTTGGGCCGACAGCGGGCCAGGACCGGGGACCAACCGCCGTGGCTGCCGCGGGCAGCACGCCGCCGGCCCCCTAGGCGCATGCCGTCAGGAGGGGAGGGGCTGCAACCCCCCAATCCGTCATGCGGCCCAACAAACTGAAAGTGTACCCTCCTGTTACAAGAGCTCGTGGGAGTTGGTGTACGCAAAATATCTATTCCCTTCGTGTCATAAATAAACGCATATTTTGACTTTTATTTATACTTCTTGTTGACTGCCCATCTTATTTAAATTTTTTATACAAATAATAAAATAAATAAATCATTATGAAAGTATCTCTAATGATAAAATAAGTCAATAATAAAATAAATAATATTTATTAAAACTTTTTAAATAAGACGAACGGTCAAACAGAAAGTGTAAAAGTTAAAATGTGCATTTATTTGTGAGACGGACGGAGTATGTTGGTACATAGTATTCTTTTCTTCTTCCTAAAAAGAAGCTATTCTTTTTTTTTTTGAGGAGTCAAAAAATTTAAATTTAACCAAATCTATAAAAAAATACTGACATATAAGTGCCGATATTATTTTTTATAGATTTGGTTATTTTCTTTTGAAATAATCTATTCCAAATTTAGAATTGCCTTTTTTTTTTTTGTCGAACCGCAAAATCATAACCATAGCATAATGGTTAGAATTTTTTCAAAAATCCAATGGAAACGAACTAAAATTCCGCCGTCCCCACCCTTTTGGTTGGCTGGTTCTCTTTCTCCCACTATCCCCCATCACTCTCTCCTCGCGATCTCGTGGAGCGGGGCCGCCGGAAACCCTAGTGAAACCTCCGCCGTAGGGGGGGACCGAGCCGCCGCGATGCTGCACGAGCTCCTCCTCGCGCTGCTTGGCTTCACCGGCGACTTCGTCCTGGAAGCCTCCCCGCCGCGCCTCCGCGCCGCGCCCCAGGAAGCCGGCAGGGACGGAGATGGAGGCGGAGACGGCGTGGTGGGCCCCGCCTTCGGGCCTCGCGCCGGACCTCACCTTCCTCCAGCCGTCAGAGAGGTAAGGGCGAACGTGCCTGCACTCGCACGCGGACGCGAATCTGTGGCCGTGCTGCGGCGTCCGTGATATGCGTGGGGATGGGAGATCTTTGTGCTTTCGTGGGGGATACGGAGTTAGGTGTGGTCGGGTGCCACCGAGTTCTGGAGAAATTTATGCAGAATTTTACCTGTATCGGTGGTTCTTGTGCATGCCTAGGCACAATTTCGTCATTTGAAATGTTTAATTGCTTATGAAATTATCACCGTAGCCATCCTTTTAAAATTTTGGACCATAGTATGGTTGAGTCGATCAGTCTGGACTTATACCATCTGAATTTTGCCATCATCTCATTAGAAGGGCACACATTTCACGGTAATGATAAAATCGACAGAAACCAAACCACTGGATACGCTGACAAGATTGATACTTATATACACTAGAATTCACATTTGCGGTCTCTGAAGTTCACTCTGATCAGATGTCTTAGTGAATATGCTAGTGCCTTTCGCATTGCAATAGAATATATAACATAATGTACCTAATCGGAGTCCAACATAAAATGCTGTGCTAAATGGCTTTTATTCTGCAGGACTGCTATTGAGAGGCTCCTATCTCTGGGATTTTACTACAGAGAACTGAACCGCTTTGCAACCGAGTCTCGTGACCTGAGCTGGATTCACTCTTCTGTAGATGTTTCGTCACCTCATTCTGATAAAACTCAGAAGGGAAAAGTGAGAAAAGGGAGTGTGTACAGGAGGGCAATTGCCAATGGTATTACTGAGATTCTGTCAGTATACAGATCAGCTGTTGAGCAAAACCTGTTGTCAGATCCGTTGCCTATCCTAGCAGTCCTGATTGGCTTACGTGCAACCCCGCTGACTTGCGGGCCACGGTGACGTCACAGCCCCACGCACACATGGAAACATTCTTCGGCCGTTCGGTTCCCTTCCCCCGCCGCCGCGGCCGCCGCTGGGACTGTTGCTGTTCCGGAGGTCAAGTGGGCCCACCCTCCTCCCCTCTCGCAAGGTAACCAACCAACCTCGCCGCTGGGCCCCATGCGCGCCGCCAATCCGCGTCCCCCACGCCTCCACCCCCACCCCCGGATCTTCCGCCGCCCTCCTCCCCCTACTTAAACCTCCCTCGCCGCCTTCCGCCGTCAAATTCTCCGCGCATTGGCCGATCAAATCCTCTCATCCTCCTCCCCCTTCCACCTCCGCTACGAGAACCCTAACCGCCAGCGCCTCCCCGCCCGACCGCGCGCCATGGACTCGGATCGGGACTCCATCGACGACCGGGTCGTGCGGCCTCGTCGTCCTCGTCCTCCGACGATGAGCGCGTCATTGCGCTCTCCTCCGGCTGCACCACGCCCACCTCCATCTCCTCCGCCACCTCCTCCTCCTCCTCCTGCTCCACCACCCCCAACTCCCGGTGGCGAATCTAGGATTTTAGGTTAGGGTATGCTTCTCAAAAAGTTTTATACGCAATTCAGTAAATCCATTTTCCAATTCGGTAATAAGGTTTCAATTCATGGACTAAGTAGAAACCATATCCATTAAATACAATATAAATAGTTTTAAAAGCCAGGGGAGGTTTACAATAAAACAATATACATTAGAGTAAAAGGGCGAAAGTCTTACAATAACATAAGTTTACAAACTATAAGTTTCAAACCTTACAAACTTTAAGCTTAATTATTACACACCATAGTGTAGTAGATAGCATTAGGATAAATTTATACAGCACCTCAAACGTAGTGCTTTGTCCAGAAGCCAAACACACTACTCGTCGTCACTCTCCGCAACGACCGTCATGCAGCAAGGTGCAAAACACACCTGAGCATGAGACTCACTTGTAACAAGGGTTCAACAAACCCTGAGTACAAAAGTACTCAACAAGACTGACCCGACGAAAAAGATGGTGAAAACTCAGGAATGCAGGCCAGATAGGAATCAAGGTAAGGTCCAAGCAAGAATCAAATTCTTTTGCTGAAAAGCCACTAAGAGTGAGTCCTTAACCTCAAGTTTTATTCTCAAGTTAAACCTGTGGGGTTTAATTATGCTAACTTACTTCTAAGTAAATCAGCAGATCAAGATAATTCATACAACTCTCTTTTACTTCTACCATCAAGTAGCCACTATTTTTACTACGATGCGGGTGCGAGGATCATGTCTCCTTACTCGTGGAGCATACGACAATTCGAATCGCTTTTCTACCCAGCTGGGGCTTCCTAAGCACACGATACACGTGGGACTCTAACCCATAAGTATATCAATTCTTAGCTTCGGATGTCCCAAAACTAGCCGCAGCTTCCACGCCACCCGAGAGTATATGTACACCTCCAATCCGGGACTCGAGCATGACGCGAACTATGACATACGTGGGACTCTAACCCACAAGTATATCCAATTACTCGGCCCACGAGGGCATCTTGTACTCCCGCCATCTCTCTACTCCCAGTGGGTGGGTTTGCCGTCCTAGTAATGGAATCTCCTAGGCAAGAGCTTTCCCCGAAGGGTATGTGATTTGTACTAAGTTCATGATCCAATGGCCAACAACGAACGGTCCTTAACTGACAAGTCGGAAACGCTACATCAACCAAATTCCTTGATGCAAGTTACCCGACCAATCTTAGCTTTCATTCTCCAACTGATACAGACGGAGGACAACACCGGAACGTCTTTCGATGCAACCCAACCATCCGTACTCAGATTCTATATCAAAAATCATCATGTGATATCCACCTCATCCATTTTGAAATATTTTATTTGAAAAGCCTACCAATTAAAGCAAGGCTAAGCATACTATGCCTTTTCGAAATAAAAACAGGTATCAAGGGTGATATACGAGTGACAAGGCAGGTAATGCATCAATTAGGTTATCACACAACTCCTATTACCTAATGCAACATATCAAAAGCATAAGTGATAAAACTTTGTAAAACAAGGTAGGGTTTAAATGTAACCGGGGTTTGCCTTCGATGACGGAGTAGACAGAAGCAGGATCACCACTAAGGATTTCAAAGCCCAACTCCTCTAGCTGATGTCCTTCCTCCGGGAATTGTTCAACTAAACCCTCCTCGATTACGGGGTCTACACAATAATGATATGTTTTACATGATTAAATAATAAACATGATGCTTGAAAGATGCATAACAGGATTATGAACAAGCACAATCAATTAATTAAAATGTCAAAGGTCATTAGGGTTAATGACCTAGGGTCATCAATCAATTCCAAAATCAAACAACCTATAATGATTAGGGTTAACTAGGGATTAACTAATTAATTAATTAGGAAAAATAAGGTATTAAAATAAAAGTTGTCAAATTAAGCTCAAAATTTTATCTTGGCTAGATTATCACATAAACAGTGTGCAAAACAATTTTTAGGATTTTTGGATAAATAAATAAATTATTAAAAATCATGGAAGACTCATTTTTTAATTAAAATGGCTAATTTTAAAACATAGCAAAAGCACTCAAAATTGGCATATTATATTTTTCCTACATCAAGCTCATGACAGGGAACACACACAAAAATTTTCATAATTTTTGGAGCTACCAATAATTAATTATAAATTACCAAAAAATTGCATTTCAAATAAATTTTCAGAAAAAGAAAAAAGAATTTCTTTTCTCTCTCCCGCGACCACGACGGCAGCGACGTTTGACCGGCGATTTCTCGTGGCTCCAGTCGAACTAGGCCAATGCGAGTGGTCCTACAGATGCAGGCGGTTGAGGCGGGGCTGGCGAGCCAGCTAATGGCGGCAGCGGTGGCTGTTGACGGTCGTTAAGTATCAATTTTATACCGTCAACGCAGCAAGAGAAAGGACTAATATGAGTTCACCTGTTAGATATAGGGGTTACACTGACAGAATTCCACGAGTTTTGGTGATTGTCTATTTCTGCAGGGGGTTATCAGAAAGAGAACCAAAGGAGGCCCACATGTCATGATTACATAGAGATAAAGACCGAACGGGTAAAATTGTATAATCTAGAAGACTCCGAAGGCAAACCCCGGGAAGCCGGGCCCACAGCGGCAGGTTGGCCGGTCGGCCGACCCGGGGGGAGTCGGCCGACTCCCCACCTCGACCAATGGCGTCGAGTCTCGCGGATCCCGCCTCCACCGCCTTTGAGGATGAATAATTATCGTCTATTTAGGTCGGTTTGATCCGAGGGCCTGTGGTTCATCCTAGGGGGCTATATATTCGAGCCCGGGCCCCGGGTGAAACCCTAATTCATTCAAGAGTTCATTCTCTCATCGAATTCGGAGAAGCCGAGCCACCATCTCAATTAGAGCTCCATAGTTTAGTAGCATAGCTACATAGGAATAGATCTAGAGGGAATCAAGCCTAGCTTGGAGTCCGGATCTGTCGGAGTTCTTGGTAATTCCCTCTACATTCTTGTAATATTCATCATTGTTCGTGATACTATGAGTAGTACTTTATTCTATTCTATTATATCGAGACTTGACTTTGCTCTATTTGATTATGTTCTCAATTATATCGTTCTTAGTTTACTTTGATTATATGTTTAGCATAGTTGGACTAGAATTATGTTTATGCATAGGATCGTATAGCGCTTGCTCATTAGGCCAATGGGTGAGTGGTAGATATTGTGTAGGCATGGTGCCTATACCGTATTTATCTGCGATTGCACCCTATATTGGATCGTGAGGTAGATCGCGGGAGTGATGAGTCCTATTGAGTCCTTTGTAGCCCTTCTCCCGAGTATAGGTCTAGCGAACAAACCTATTACATTGAAGTCATTGCTATGTCTCTTGTCTTCTCTGGTAATATCACTATGCATAGATGTAACCTTTTCCCGCCATGATTGCTAGATGTTCTTGCACTAATCATTGTATGCTTTGACTTTATAGTTAGAATAACATAGGATTACACCCTAGATCGTCCTAGTCCATGCTAGTGTTATAAGCTTAGAGTGCTAAGTTGAGATGGCTTATTACTATTATTTTATGTGGCTAAATGCTCTCATTTATCTTATGTCATTTATCATTCATTCCTATATTTTATGTGACACTTACCCCGTATGAGATGATTGATACGAGACAAGGTTAAGCTCTCCATTATAGCATGTGCATTGCTCATCACTCATTATCCAAGTGCATTCCCTTCCCAAAGTGGTAAAAATATAAATAACGATACCTCGGATTACTCCCGGTTAAAATGCTACGATGATATATTACGTGCGCTTGCGGAACCTTCTTTATTTCAGTTGCACTTAATAGACATCAACAAGCATTTTTGGCGCCGTTGCGGGGAAGGTTGAAAGCCAATGGATAATGAGCAGCATTGCACTACATAATGAGATTGAGCACTTGTCACCATTCTCTACTCATACAGCCTTACCCTTGTCTTTTCGTCTATTTTATATCTTATGCAGGGTAATGTATGAAAAAGACAATTCTTCCTGATAACTATATTGACAATCCAGAAGCTTTATTCAGGAAGGCCAGAAGCAAGTTGAAGAAGACCAATCAATCATCATCCTCAACTCAACTTGGAAGTTTGTCGAAACGAGTAAAGTCAACCTTTCGTGCGAGACTTGACACCGGCGTTTGAAGCCATGGCGAACAAGTCACTCCGCGAGTTCTCGGCTCCCACTACGGACAACATTCGCATCTTGGACGGTGCGGACATCGAAGGAGCTTTTGAGCTCAAGCCTACGCGATCAACATGGTGCAAGCAAGCCGGTTACGTGGGAAGGCCCATGAAGATGCTAGTGCTCATCTCCAACACTTTCGGAGATTTGTAGCACATTCACTATCAAGGATGTCCCCGGAGATGCTATACTACTTCGCCTCTTCCCATTCTCACTCTTGGGGAGAGCGAAGCGATGGTTCTACGCCAATAAGGAGAAGAATCCTACGTGGGCACTATGTTCCACCAATTTCTTGGCGAAGTTCTTCCCCATGGGCAAGACAAATGCTCTTCGTGGGAAGATATCAAGCTTTCGGCAACATCATGATGAGGCTGTCCCGAAGCTTGGGAGCGCTTTCAAGATTACATCCTCGAGTGTCCTCATCATGGCATGGAGAATTGGCTGCTTATGCGGACATTCTACCATGGGCTTAGCAACAACACACGTGAGACGATGGATCTGCCGCTGGAGGTGCATTCTTATCACTCACTATTCCTCAAGCCACGGCTCTTGTGGAAAAGATGGCATCCAACCAAGGTTGGAGTGAAGAAAGAACTCGACTCGCAAGAGAGGTGGAGGAATGCACCCAGCTGAAGGAGGTAGACATGCTTTGTCGCCAAAATGGATTTGCTAATGAAGAGGCTCGATAAGAGAGCCACGAGAGAAGAAAGAAGTCATGCATATACATGATGCTCGCATGACATGTGAAGAATGTGGAGAGACCGGGCACACGGGTGCTAAGCGCCGAAGCTGAAGGAGGACGTGAACTACCTCAATGACAACAACAATAATTACTATCGTCCTCAGAGAATCAAGGTTGGAATCAGGCCCAGAGGCCTAACTACTCGGGCAATTATTCGGGCAACTATCAAGGTAACAACTCCTCCTACAATAATTACAACCGGCCGCCTTTGAGAGAGTTAGTCTTGAATCAAGGCAAGATGATGGACAATCTGTCCAAAAAGCCGACATCAAATGACAAGGTCCTAGAGACACTCGGCAACGGGATGGATGGCTTTTCCAATGCCATCAAGAGTCGGCTCGGCTTCAACAAGATACTCGAGTCGCGGGTGCAACGGCTTGTCAACCTTGCTCCCTCCATTGGCCAAGGTAAGCGGCGGGACAACCCGAAGAGCTCGAGGCGCAAATCTTGTTGATATATTCAATGTAGAAGATAGCCGGAGTGATCCATCGAAGGGGTCATGGATAGACTCAACTCGCCAATCAAGAATGGCGATCCGGGGAGACCAGTCATTCCGATCTCCATTGGAAGTACTAACTTTAATGAGGCAATATGTGACTTCGGTGCAAGCATCAACATTATGCCAAGAGTGATATATGAGAAGCTATTCGGATGCCCCTTAGCATACACAACTATGTGCTTACGGCTTGCGAGATCGGTCACTCCGTGTCCCTTTGGGAGTACTTGAAGACATATGTGTACGAGTAGGCAACTCGTATGTTCAGCAGAGACTTCGTGGTAGTGGATACGAGCGGTGATGAAAGGTCCCCTGTCATTTTGGGACGACCATTCTTGAACACCGCTGGAGCCATCATGTATGCCAACACGCCAAGATCATCTTCAACATCAAGGGCAAAAGAGAAACCTTCTTCTTCAAGAACGAGTCTTTGCGGTTCAAAGCACATCCTCATCAACGAACAGTGAGAAGAAGAAGAATCCAGCTAAGAAGAGCAAGAACAAGAATAAGAAGACCAAGAAGACGGAGACGGTAAGGATGGTCACCTGCCGGTCCACAAGGAGCATGACCACTTACTCGATCCCCACGTCGATCAAGAAAGATGACCCAGGTGTCCCAACCATTCAATGCTCCATCAACGAAGCTCTTTCAATAAAGGCATGCTGTGACACCGGATCGGGCGTCAACATTATGGCCAAGGTAACTTATGAGTATCTAAATGGCACTATGCCTTTGGAGCCCACCTATGCACAGCTGCAAATGGCAGATCAGACATTCCGCTTCGTCGAAGGAGAAGTGAAGGATGTCCTCATCCAGATAGATGACCACTATGTCCCTACAGACTTCCTTGTCATTGACATGGGAGATGACTATGATGCTCCAATCATCCTAGGAAGACCATTCCTGAACACCACTAGAGCGCTATCATCTATATTGGGACAGGAGAGATCCATTTCCACTTTTCCACTGAGAAGGTACGCCGCTACTTCAATAATAATTATATAATCGAGGAGCCCAAGAAGAACAGAGCAAGGAGACGGCGTACCCGTCGCGAACAAGAAGAACATCACTACGAGATGGATGGGTGACTATGAGGGAGAAGTGTCAAGATATGAAGATCGGTACCCGGAAGAGAAGAACATTGTAGAAGAACCCGAAGAGGTGCTACCAGAAGAAAACCAAGTGCCCCAAGAAACTTCCTCCTCAAGGTCATCTTCTCCAACAAAAAAGGTATGGAAGGTAAAAGAAAAATTAGAAACCATTCCTACACAAGAGGCAACGTCATCCAAGGCGCCGACCAATGCGCCCCTTGAAAAATGAGCGAACATGACAAGTCATTCGGAGGACTTGAAACCACCGAACGCCGCGCCAAGAGGTAACTTGGTATTTATCGGCATTACTTTTTCAGCATTATATTTTTACCTTAGCATATTTATTTTCCTACCGCATCTTAGTTGCATCTTTACTCTTTTATCTACGCATTAGAAAAGAAAATAAAAACGTTGTGCATTTGCATCCGAGAAAATCATTAAACCCCATGTGGATAATCATTCTTGTGGTGGCACAAAAATAATTTCTCGGCATATTTATTTTTCTGTACGCATTCCTTAAATAATAAAAAGATAAAAATATTTCCCGAGATCTGTTAGGATAAGTTTGAGTTAGGAAGTTCTAGACAACCAAGACCTAGAGGTTTTATCACTAACACTCAATTAGTTCCACAAGCTTTGTTGTCTATTTGAACTTCACAGAATATCAAGGATCAAGAAGAGCTAATAGGCAGAAGGACATCCAGTCCCCTGTCGGAGTGCTGCCCGTGACACTTGAACGCTGTCTTCAAACAGCAACTATCTACGACACTCCAGGAGGACTAGAACGTCTTCAGTGCCTGTCAGCAACATCAGCAGACTATGTCAACATCCAGCTTGGGGGAGAGCATCCCCCGTGTACCAAGCTAAGTGTCTCCAACTTATCTATTTATACCTGGTTAGAGTGTGCTTTGTTAAGACAACTAAAAAAGATGCATAACCATAGAAACCCAGAAAGATTTCTTTACTTATCCTTTTCTACTTTGGGAGAGCTCTTGCAACTGTCTTAAAAGTGATCCCTAGAATAAACTCTACATGGAGATGATGAATAGTTGCTCTCTAGTAATTCCTTTCAAGTACCTAGTTTTCAACCTTGCACTCTCTCGAGTTTTGGACACAAGCTTGTTTAGATTTGAGATTTGCTCTGAACCGAAACTTGTGGGTAGCAAATACTTGATCTAAGTCTAGGTGGTTGACGGGTATGATATGGGAAGGTTTTGAGTCTTGTCCATCTTGTTCCTAGAGATACTAGAGTTACGGAGAATTTATACGTAACATCCCAAAAATCCGAACTACAAAATTTTTTCTAAATAAACCTTTGTTTGTTGCCTGTCATGTACGAAACCCTATTAGTTCGCATACAAAGTACCTTTGTTTAGTTGTTAAGCATTGCGATGCAACAACATCACATGTGTCTTAATATAGTCCTTAAGCCACATGTGATTAGGACCTTAGGGAAACCTCCTATACTTACCGATGAGAGTATGTGACCAACCGTTTAACCATAGTATCCCCTAGTGATAGCCCCTAGGATATGAACCTAAACCCTAATGATCCTATGCTAGAATTAGTAGCAATGTCACCATGGTGTAATATTTATACAGGTACACCTGCCTATAGTATAAATCCTACGACCAACTACTGCCTAACTAGAGCTAGCTAGTGGTTAGTGTTACCACCCCAAACCGTGACTTAGTGACTCAGGCCTATGCCCATGACTCCACATAGAGGAGTATTGATCCTGAACCCTAGGCCATGATAATAGAACCTATCCACTCCAAGTGACTATCTACTTGACCCTAGCTAGACAAAGACTAGTGATATCATGTCAACCGTGGTAACACCTCTCCACGTGAGAATGTTGATACTCAGTGTCGTGGAACTAGAAAACCACCTACACGTATAGCTGCCTAACTACCCTAGTAGACCAACCCACACCAACCCAGGAAAATACCTCTATCCTTGAGAGGTAGTTGCCTAAACCACATACCTCGATAATAGGAGCTACCTACCTTAGCTCGACTAGCTACCTCACCACTCTTATGGGTGAACCCCACCAGACCACCCTAGTGGGGCAACCTACTAACTATGCCAACTTAGAGAGAGATGCCCTAGCCCTATGCTTATCACCTAGTGGACCCTCAAGTCGCCATAGTGCTATAAGGAGTAAGCCTAGCAGTTAAACCGAGGTGTAACTACTTAGATGTCCACCCATAACCTAATCTGGATAGAGTACTTAGTGCTAAGCCGAGAGGGATGAGGTGTCACTAGGAACCTACCCTTGGTCTCATATTGGTCTAAACCTAGCCTTGCACCTCAATGCAGATCACCCATCTAGGTACCACACTTTTATAGCCCAAGTGTTACACCATCTTGTCACAAGTATGATAGTTATGTTTGGATCATGCTAGATCCATTAAGATGATATACAACATGTATGATTTGGATTTTTAATTGGATTTTCCATTGTGTTGATGATAATAAATCAACAACCCAACATCTATTTATTTATACAATAAATAGATGAAATAATGTTATGGGACTAACACTGCAACAAGCCTATGACCTAGTATGACCACCATACAAGTACTATACGTGTGGCATGGTATAAATCTTACACATGTATATACTCCAAAAATCAAAACAGAAAAAGAAAAGGAAAAGAAATCACAAACGAAATGGCAAAGGCCATTCCGGCCCAAGCAACCCGCAGGCCCGCTAGACCCCTCTCTGCCTCCTCCTTCCTTTCGACCGGACAGCCCGGCTTGGCAAGCCGGCTAATCGGCCCACTCTTCTCGCCGGCCCAACTCGCCGGCTCGCTACCCTCCTCCTCTCCTTCTTTTTCCGGAGGAACGAAGCGGCCCATGAACCGGCCCACTCCATCAACCGAACGGGAGCAGCACCGCATTTGCTCTGTCCCTTTTCCCTTGTGACGCCGACCAGTGGCCCCCGTTTGTCATAATCTTGGTCCCCCTCCCTTGCTCTGCTTTTTGACCGGGCGAACAGACGCGTCGCCGCCACGCCACCTCGCTCCGCCGTCCGATCCGCGCCTCTGCTGCATCGACGGCCAAGAGCAACACCACCCGGCCAACCATGCCCGACAGCCCTGCCACCAAGCCACCAAAACACCCGCGGCCGCGAGCCTTTTTCTCTCGCGCGCGCGACGCACATGCGCCTATCGCTCCCCTGCTCCCCACCTTCCTTGGCCTCGAAGCCAAATTGGCCACCGTCCATGACAACCGGGACCCGCGCAAGTGTGACGGCGACTTGCTAAGCCACCGGGAGCCGCGATCTCGCAGAGCCCGCGATCACCGTCCGCGTCCGACAATGGAGTGCCGCCGGCTATAAAAGCTGGACCGGAGCACCGAGCCCTAGAACCCTCACCCCTCCTTCACCCTTGCGCCGCCACCTCGCTACGCAACCCCCGAGGGCAAGAGAGGGAGAAGAAGAAGAAAGAAGAGGAAGGGGAGGAACGGAGAGGAGTGGAGGCGGAGAAAAGAAGTGGAGCCGGAGCCGCCGTGCCGCTGGAGGACACCGCCGCCGAACTCGGAGGAGAAGGACGTGCCGGAGGAGGAGCCGCTGCTGCCAGTACCGCGAGCTCGACCACGAACCTGCCGACGCCAAGACGAACGCCGACTCCCCGCATCGGCCACTTCCTACTACGACGACACGGGAGGTGAGCCACCACGGCCCCTTGTCCAGCCCCGACCATGCTTTCGGCCATGGCGCTCCCACGAGCGCGTAGGCCAAAGTCGCGTCCGACCTCACGGCACACGCACACACGAGCACTGACCGGCCAAAGCCCCTGGATTTCGGCGCCACCACACGCCGGAGGCCCTGACCGCCATGAACGCCGCCGCGGCCATGCCCGCCGCGGTGCGCCGCCATTCCCGGCGAACCGAAGCCCCCTGGAACCCATGGACCGCGGATCTGAGTCCGCCGTGGCGCGCCGCACCCCGTGCGCTCGCTAACGGGGAAGATGACCGTGGGAGACGACCTCTCACCGGTGACCACGTCCACACGGGCCGCCCGGGAGCGGCCGCCAGGGCGCGGTGCGCCGGCAAGCTCCGGCCGCCTCCATGTCGAGGCCGTGCCGTCGAGCTTTTGCCGTGGGGCCGCGCACGCCGTGGCGTCACCGGAAGGAAGAGATGAGGCTGGAGGGCCGCCTCGGACGAATAGCCGCGCACCGCCATGCCCGCCGGCGCCGCCGCGCGCCTCCGCCGCGTGCTGTGCGCCACCGAGCTCCGTGGTCGTCGCCGGCGAGTCGATCGAGTAACTCACGACGCTAATCGACCGGCCGCGTTCCCAAGTGAACCCTGGACCGCTCCCTTGCTTGCTGCCGTAGTGCGCCGCCGCCGGTGTGTTGCCGCCGCCGCCGACAGCCATGTTGGAGCACCCCGCGCCGCCTCTTCACCGACCAGCGAGCTCGCCTCATAGTCCTGGTGCTTATGCGCTCGCAGGAAGGGGAAGATGGACGGCCGACCCGCCGCCGTGCACGACCCTGCCGACGCCGGCCATGCCAGGGCAGTGCGCTGGGCACGGAATGGGGATGGGGATGAGAACAGGGTGCTGGTGATGTAGAAATGGACCTGGTCCATGCGGACCGAGCCCCTGCTGGTGGGTCCGCGTGCGCCTGTCCACCATGCGCCAAAAGAGGTAGACCAGCAGCACCCGGAAGATAGCCGTGGACCTGGTTCTGGTGGACCGAGCCGCTGACAGCGGGTCCCGCTGGTGCCAGTCCACCGTAGACCGAGCCGTACACCCAAGCCCGGTTCGAACCCAGTGGAGTGACGTGGCAAGCTCTGGTGCCGCCACGTGTTGGGCCTAGACCTGGCCCGGTCCGGCCCATCGGCCCGTTAGCGGCCCAGTTACGGCCCACTACCGGCCCATCGGGCCGTTGACTTGGTCAACGCTGACGTCAGCAGGTCCCACGTGTCATGCTGACGTCAGCAGCCACATCAACGCCACGTCAGCCTTGCTTGCCCAGTCAGCCGCCCCCTCTGTGCGACACGTGGCGGGCCCCTGTGATGCCACGTGTCAGCCCCTGGATTAATCCCTGTTTAATCTTTTTCTTAATATGTTTCAGCTTCAGAAATTCATAACTTATTCATACGAGCTCTGAAAAATATGATCTTTATATGGAAATTCATCTAAAATCGAGATGTACAGTTTAAGCTTATGTTTGAGTGCATTTGATTCTTCTATATTTCATTTGCTTCTTTGTGGATTCTTTGTGGATTCTTCTATTACGTTTCGGTTTCAGAGTCGATTCGGGAAAGGAGCGACCTAAGGACGTGAGGTGGAGATCCGCTGTACGACTACGGAGGAGGACTTGTACCACTACTGTCGAATTTGTACCACTACTTCCTCGACATCGCAGTGTCATGGCAGCACCTTTATTTTAGAGAATCCTATTAGACATTGCATGTTTAGAATCGCTAGCGCTTTATATTTATTCCTTTGCTAGTATATGATGCATGATATTGCCCGAGCTATATTTACCTTGTTCGAAGCCCTTTTACCATGTTACCCAGCCTTGCGCTCGCACTTATATATATTACCGCCCTTCTGCGTGCTTGCATTTATTATCACCATACTTATTATAACTCCACTTCGCATTGTATATGTGGTGCGGGTGGTGAACCCTTGGGAATGGTTTGGCTTGGGATGCCGGACTTGTGGTTATGGTGATGAGTGGTGTCTTTGCGTGAGTCTTGGGTGTGTGGTGAGGGTTGAGTCGGCCGGACGAGGGATTACGACGAGCTTCGAGCGAGTCTTGCCGAGGGGATACGGCACAGGTATCCCCGCTTTGTGAGTACCGTGGCGGGTAACTGGTTTGGATTGAGGTGTCCTTGGTGTGAGCTCCTTGGGGTGGAGCCTTGGAAAGGGGGTGCCGTGGCAGCACGATAAAGATTAGCCCATACAGGGGAGACATCGCTGTCTGGCCAAAACCTAAGGACTTGAGGGCTAGTGACCGGATCATTGGACGCTTACTTTCCACTCGCTCTCTAATGGGAAGGGAGACGGTCTAACCATGCGGTAGAACGAATGCCATTGCATGCTGGAGTAAGCGGATGTGTCGGGAGGTACGGGCCGAGAGTGCTCACACCCTCCTTAACCAACATAGTGACCCCCGAGGCACGGTACTATGTCTCACGGTCTCGGCGGCCGGGGTCGAGTGGCGGGGATGGTATTCGCTCTAGGCTTATGGCGACCGATATCTCGCCTAGGTAAATCGATGTACCGATGATGGCTATCTTGTGGAATAGTGAAACCTCTGCAGAGTGTATGGTTGATCGATCGATACATAGCTGACTCGTCAGCTATGGACCAGTCCCGTGTGATGCTTGCTTGACTAGGAGAGGAGTCTTCTGCCTTTCTTGGGTTATGGATATGTTACCTCCGGCCGTGAGCCCGGGTGGCTGCGGGTCGTTGAGGCCTGACGAGAGGGAGTCGTCTTGCCGGCCACGTGAAGCGTGGTGGGGGTGGGTGTGTGGTGTGTGGGATGGATGGGATGGTGGATGGATGTGTGTGTGGATTTTGGGAATGTGTTAAACTTGATTATTATTATTATTATTATTATACTTGTTGCTACTTCGCATGCGCTAGGATGCAAACCACAGCCAAATATAGGATCGCCAGATCCCTTTAATTTCTCTTTTCCACTAAAGCTCATTCGGTGCTGACCATGGCCTGCACACATCTGGCGGTGTGCAGTTTTCCTGTGATGTTAGGATTGAAAGGATTAGAAGGTCTCGTGCCTGCGCTCAAGTTGGAGTTTGAAGCTGCTTCCGCGTTTTCTTCCACCTTCGCAAGCTGTTCTGGATGTTAGATGTACTTTGATTGCGCCAGTGTGGCGTTGTAAATATTAATGTAAACCCTTCTATTGTACTCTGTATTCTCCGAATTCGATGTATGGAATTGATTATCAACTGTTGTATATCATTCTGTGGATTTTCCCTTCGCGGAAAATTGAGGATGTTTCATTATCTTTGAAAATATTAATTCCTGCATGATGAGTTCCTTTATGATGAGAGTTCAAATTCCTACCACTGACCATATATTCATGCTTACTAGATTAGGAAAATCCATCTGTTTATATATATCATATTGTAGGCTTGAGTGTAGTCTTTGTAGGCATTGAGTGTGGTTATGCTGTGGACCCATAAGGAATCAGTCATGCAGTTAAAGTCAATACTATGTGCTCTCCATCCATTGATCTATGCTACTTCTGTCCTCAGAAGCATGCACCCATTTTATAAATGTTATATTCATTCTGTGCTACTTCTGTTCCTCGAAGTACCACCCACATATAGATCTATATCCACCACATATTGTGCTATCTCTACCCTAGAGACACGCACTTATGCTGCTCCTACACTGGGAGTACGCATCCATCCATTCATCCATCCACATATACATACGCCATTCATTTCACATCATCCAGAAAAGGTTCTACTCCTATTCTGGGAGTGAACATCTAGAAATAATCATTGCCATTTCATAGCCTACATAAAAAGCTCCAGTCATTATCATTTCAAGTTATACACTCCCTATGCTAAAGTTTCGTTTTCAGAGGATTGGTTACTCTAAAAAAAAAAAAGAGAAAAAAGAAGAAAGAAAGAAAAAGAAAGAGTAGCCAAGTCCTTCCATTCAAGAAGTTTTCAAGGTTTCCGAATAAAGGGAGTCATGTTATCCCCAAAGGAGCGAGTGTAGAAGTAGATGTTCACCAGTTGAGTACCCCTCATAATCATTTCCTTATCACCATCATCCTATCATCATCTCATCCATTCCATTTCCTCATTCACATGCACATATGACTTTATTATTATTTTAGTTCCTATTGGATCCATGTCTTAACTGTGCAATATATGCAAGTGAGTTTGAGTGTCTCCCACCTATGAGCTCCATATAAGCCTATTAGAAAGTAGGGTGAGAGAGAGAAGGCACTTTCCACTATGCCTTAGTTCCACAAATACCATATATTGTGAGAGAAGAGAGAAGGCATACACTACTCATGCCTTAGAAAGGATCCAAAAATACTACAAATGAGAGACTTGAAAGGTTCATACAAGGAACTCGAGTTTTATTTCAAACCTTGCAAAAACTCCGGGATAATAGTTGATCAAAGAGCGAGAAACATGGCGCTTGACATGATTGTTCTATCTTTCAACTACTCAAGACCCAAGTGACGGTTACAAGCCCCATGGTGAAAGGTAATATGAGTGAGTTTTGAGTCAGAATAGTTCACTCTAATCCAGAGGAGAGTTCTTGTTTGAACGCATGTGTACTTGTGAGGAGTGAAAGTATTGTAGCAACTCCCGATCCATCACGAGTCTATCTTTGCTCGGGGACGAGCAAAAGGTAAGCTTGGGGGAGTTTGTTGACGGTCGTTAAGTATCAATTTTATACCGTCAACGCAGCAAGAGAAAGGACTAATATGAGTTCACTGTTAGATATAGGGGTTACACCGATGAATTCCACGAGTTTTGGTGATTGTCTATTTACGCGGGGGTTATCGAAAAGAGAACCAAAGGAGGCCCACATGTCATGATTACATAGAGATAAAGACCGAACGGGTAAAATTGTATAATCTAGAAGACTCCAGAAGGCAAACCCTGGAAGCTGGGGCCCACCTGGCAGGTTGGCCAGTCGGCCGACCCAGGGGGGGAGTCGGCCGACTCCCCACCTCGACCAATGGCGTCGAGTCTCGCGGATCCTGCCTCCACCGCCTTTGAGGATGAATAATTATCGTCCATTTAGGTCGGTTTGATCCGAGGGCTGTGGTTCATCCTAGGGGGCTATATATTCAGAGCCCCAGGCCCCTGGGTGAAACCCTAATTCATTCAAGAGTTCATTCTCTCATCAGAATTCAGAGAAGCCAGAGCCACCATCTCAATTAGAGCTCCATAGTTTAGTAGCATAGCTACATAGGAATAGATCTAGAGGGAATCAAGCCTAGCTTGGAGTCCGGATCTGTCGGAGTTCTTGGTAATTCCCCTCTACATTCTTGTAATATTCATCATTGTTCGTGATACTATGAGTAGTACTTTATTCTATTCTATTATATCGAGACTTGACTTTGCTCTATTTGATTATGTTCTCAATTATATCGTTCTTAGTTTACTTTGATTATATGTTTAGCATAGTTGGACTAGAATTATGTTTATGCATAGGATCGTATAGCGCTTGCTCATTAGGCCAATGGGTGAGTGGTAGATATTGTGTAGGCATGGTGCCTATACCGTATTTATCTGCGATTGCACCCTATATTCCGGATCGTGAGGTAGATCGCGGAAGTGACGGTCTGTTGAGTCCTTTGTAGCCCTTCTCCCGAGTATAGGTCTAGCGAGAACAAACCTATTACATTGAAGTCATTGCTATGTCTCTTGTCTTCTCTGGTAATATCACTATGCATAGATGTAACCTTTTCCCGCCATGATTGCTAGATGTTCTTGCACTAATCATTGTATGCTTTGACTTTATAGTTAGAATAACATAGGATTACACCCTAGATCGTCCTAGTCCATGCTAGTGTTATAAGCTTAGAGTGCTAAGTTGAGATGGCTTATTACTATTATTTTATGTGGCTAAATGCTCTCATTTATCTTATGTCATTTATCATTCATTCCTATATTTTATGTGACACTTACCCTGTATGAGATGATTGATACAGACAAGGTTAAGCTCTCCATTATAGCATGTGCATTGCTCATCACTCATTATCCAGTGCATTCCCTTCCCAGTGGTAAAAATATAAATAACGATACCTGGATTACTCCCGGTTAAAATGCTACGATGATATATTCTGTGAGCTTGCGGAACCTTCTTTATTTCAGTTGCACTTAATAGACATCAACAGTGGCGCGAGAGCGAGGCACGACGACGGCGGGTGCACGGGCGACACAGAGGAGGCGGAGACGGGGTTGGCCACCGGTTCTCCACTCTGGGGAGGGATAAGGCGAGGCTGGCGGTGGAATGGCAGGGCGACATGCGCGAGGATGCTTCCAGTGCCGGGCACGAGCTGGTGACGGCCAGCAAGCCGGGATGGGCAACGACGATTTGGCGACGACGAGGAACAGAGAGAGGATAAAGTGATGGTGACGTCAGCAGGGGGTTTTTCCTAAATTTTGCAAACTACTCTCAAAAGTTGAACTGAACTCAAAAATTTCCAAAAACAACATTGGCCTAATTTTTCAAGATCTACAACTTTCTCAAAAGGATGATTTTTCAGATTCTCGAGTAGAAATTTGAAATTTGAATCAAATTTGAAAAGAGGATAAAAACCCTAGAAACAAATATATGAAATTACTTTTGATTTTTTCGAATAACTTGAAAATCTTCAAATCTATGGAATGCTCAACTTTTCAAACCAAATATTTTCCATATAAAGAGTTTTCCCAAATTATGCATAATTTTTGAAATATGAATTTAAAATCAAAGGGGGACAACTCGCTTGGAAAACCGTATTTTCAAAATCGTTTGAAATTCTCCATTGAAACTTGAAAAACTTTGTACATAACCTTTGTTGGTCTCATCAAGCTCTACCAAAGTGCTTTTTGAACCAACCCCAAATTCTTTGTAGATTTTGAACTAGATAAAAGGGAAGAAATTAGGGTTTTCGAGAAAGCGAGGTTTTGAAACAAAATTGGAGCTCGATTTAAATCAGTTGGTCATCAAGTGATCACAAACATCATCTTAGGAACACAAGCAACTTAGAATGTAAATTTATTTTAGTTAATACATATTAAGGTTGATCTAACATGAATGCTTTGCAATGATTATGATGACATGTCAAGTTTTAGTTACCGTAACATCAGAGATGTTACACGTGCTTATAGTTCACAACTACTTTGGCTAAACACCTTCTTTGAGGCCAATAATAGGGCATAAAAGTCTACCATTAAAACTGTTTTGACCATTGCTTTTGATCCAATTATCAAATTTGAGTGAAAACAACCTTGTTTGAAAGGAAAAAAAATGAATCTTTAACTTTTGTTTTAGAGAAATGTCGAGATTCTGCACTAATCAATCCCATAAATTCATTGAACGATCAGCCTAATTCAAGAGTAATCTAAAATCGATATAAGGGTAGCCATGTTTTTTACACATCCTCGTTTCATCTACATGCTTCTTTTCACAACAAATACCCTAAATTTGCAAAGAATTAACAGGTTCACATAAACCTAACATTTATTTTCTTTCCCCAATTCGTCTTATGCTATTTCACCATTCACCAAGCAGCTTCACATAACAACAACCTGCCTTTTATTCTCTATCCCCAACTCGTTGTCTACTATTTCCCTTGTTTGCCTTCCTGACCATGACGACTACTCTAAAAAGGTAAAAATGCTGGGTTTTGGGAAAAGCGCAGCCTTTCTTCTAGTTCCCCTGTTGATACAATTCTAAATAGTTAGTACAGAGCAATTGAGAAGTGAAGAGCTTAGTAGAACATTAAACAGATGAAATATTTGGCTGCAAGTACGGAGTGCAATGAAGCCTAAATCGCTATCATGTTCCACTCTTGGTTTCAAAACATGGAAAGAAAATTTGACCAAAGTCACATCAGGGAAAACAAATCAAGTGAACTATAAATGAATTATTATTCATTCTTCATGTAAGCAGATCTTTACCTATAAGTACTGTAGAGAGAACATCCCGAGGGCAATATTGTTCCTAGTAATAAAAGTTTGCAACCACTGTCGGCATATTGTTTTGGTCAAATTGGAAGCAATTTTAGACCAGCAACCTGATCATGCCCGGAAGCAGCCATAACCAAAGGTTAATGTTGAGTAACAGGACTGAGATCTTCAACAGAATTCAAAATAAAGAAAGGTGCCAATGGCTAAACCACCAATCACGGTCCCGCCACTGAATCCTAGCCTCATGTTGCGATCACTGTCTTACCTCCTAGATAGCATCTGCACACTGGCGAACTACTCTTGTGACCTTACAGAAACGCAGTGCAGTAGCATATTACAATACAACAAAAGAGTTCCAGAAATTCATAGAACTAAAATGAAATAAGCACTGAGATTGGCCATGCTTTTTTTTGAAGGAAAATAAAAGTTAGCCATGCATTGATTTCTAAAACAAAACTGATCTGCCTTGGTAATACTCTTTAAGGTTTAAATGTTTAGATTAAACCTACAGTACTGCAAAAAGTGAACCATGGATAGCATCATGGAAACAATACCTATACAGTACTGCAAGAAAGTGAACATGGGTAACATCAGGGAATCAACACTTTATTTTATCTTAATTTTGCTAGCACCCATGCTTGGTAGCAACTTCATGTTTGACTATGAATAAAGCCTACTTTTTATTATCTTTTGAGAAAATGATTTATGGACTGATGGTTCTATTGCATTCAGTTTGGGGAATGCTTGAACATATCATAGCCTGAACAGAAAACAAATCAGCTATTCATATCGCATTGGCACAAAATATAGGCAAGATCAACATTAAATAATGGAAACCAGCATAATCAATACCAGACTCCTAAGAGAAGTAGCCATGACCAATGCTAGTTTTTGATACCTTCTCAAGCGCAACACAATGATATTATTTGACTCAGCAATGCGAAAATAATGATAGGAGTGAATCCCACTCACTGCTTGCAGTGGCGCCCTAACTACCATTCCCTTCGACCAAGCACATCAGTGGTGAGTGGTCAGCGCTGGTGAAGCTGCACAATCTGACCTGTAGTAGAGAAAAATAATTTCAATATTATTTAGACTGTTGGATCACCAAGAATGACAAATCAATTATATGCTCAAAGAAATGGATATGAAATAGTGAATATCCAAATCAGCACAACCTCCATGGTGATGGGTACATACTCCTTATCCTAACCACTGGAGATATCAGAGATAATCTAGAGTGACATTTTCTATAAGCATTTTCACAAATAGGTGGTGAGCATGAGACATTGGCATCCATGAATTCAACAAATAAACCAGATCAATCGCAGAACATGTAGGTTAGGATTAAAAAAATTGTGAAAAAAACCAACACGCATGTGTCAACTAATCCATGGAAGCAAGAGGGTTGCTTATGACAAAGACACCCATACACCAATTCAATGATCAGCTGCAACTTTGCATGAAAATACTTCATGGTATTAACTGACTGTGTGAAATTGCGGTAGATCCGTAGATGAATGTTCGCTTCAAGGGTCCACGACCTTCCTTTGCTCTCACACTGGAGCTGTAGTGACCTGTGACGCGAGTGCGGTGTTGAGGTCGAATAGGAGGGAGACGGTGCAGCAATTAGTGGTTGAGTCTTCCAGTCAGCATGTAGATTAAACATTTATAATACATTAACTGAATATTATCAAGGATTTGCCAGTATTCATAAATAATTGATCGACATGTCTAATGTTGGATAGCTAGCTCTGCTGATTGCACGTAGTACTGGATGATCGATCGACCGATCAATCAGAAGACAAGAGGCATTTGACAAGTTTTGATCTGTGCTAAAATCAGGGATATTGTTTCTGCTACAAGCAACAAACCAATATAGATGCCCCTATAAGAGTAGTCGAGCTGCTGCTGGCTGCTGCCACATGGTAAGAACTTCAATTTCAACATCAGGGAAGAGAAGCGGTTGGCACACCTGGTAGCAACAGGGGGCGATGGTGTAGGAGTTCAAGAAGTTGGGGTCCGCCGTGAAGATGCAGAGCGCGAGGGCGAGCTGGATGTGCGAGGCCTCGCTGCGCCTAGATCTTGCTGCTGCTGCTCGCCGGGCTGCGGCCGCTCATCGCCGGCGATGACGTCGGGCCCTAGGGTTCCGGCCGAGGTCTGAGGCTGAGCGGGCGGCGGGCGTCAACATTCTGGCGGTGGCGCGCAGTTCTGAATCCTTGAAGCGCGCGATGGCTGGTGCTAGTGCGAGGTGGCAGGGGAGCAGTACAGCGGCGGCGCGGCAATGTGGCCGGGGGCGGGGTAGCCGGGTAGGGGCGGGGCGGGCGGGGAGGCGATTTTTTTTTTTTTGATCGGGGTCGCGAGTGTACGGTTGTGGGAGCGCCGGGCGGACTTTCACCTGCGGGGCGAGGTGAAATGGCGGGTGGACGATTCCATTCGGTAATTTTTTTGTGGTAGATAGAAGATAATACGTATATCTACTCCTATGCACCATGGAAATACAGGCGATTGAGATTCTCTAACTTACTGAAGGTAAGTCAGCCGTGACTTACCAATGCTCCCTGTCGTCCATTCCACATCCAAAGGCTGATAGATAAAACAACTTTCCCACTAAAAATTGAAAGCCCATCACCGATGATCTGGTCCAATATACAACAGCCACGGAATTTTTCTTTTTTAAGTAATAGCCGAAAATTTCTTGACAGAAATGAAAGAATTTTTTAACCGTTTCATTGAAAATCCAAAGCTGGATGTTATGCTCCACTACAAAACTGGTGATCTACAAGCATTTTTGTCCGATTCATAAAATGTTTAGCCTAATGTTCAACAAGACGGGGACATGCTTAGTGAGTAAAGAGGGTACCATAGCATTGCTAATTAAAAATGCTTAGTAAAACACTATGTTATTTCTTTGTTCCATATATAAATAATCCCGAATTAGGCTATATTTAGGCTAGAACCAGGCTTTCCTATTTGGGGTGGAAAAGATACTTCTTCTATCAACCATTGGATGTGGAATGGAGGGCATCTGGCACGGGGTAAGTCACGGCTGACCTACCTTCTGTAAGTTAGAGAATCTCTATCGAAATACAGGGTATGCTGAAGCATATACAGCGTACCCTGCACCTCCGCGAGGTGCGAGCAGGCTGGAACGACTCCGCATACCCTCCACCGGAGCCGCCGCCGGATCCACCAAGTTCCTCCTCGCCTACGCCGCGGCCGCCGCCGACCCGGACGACCCGGAGGGCATGTACGCGCTCTCCGACGCGGAGGACTCCGACCCCACCCCGCCGCATCCCCGCCGCTCCCCAAGCCGCTCTCGGGCCTCTTCCGCCACACGCTCGCCGGCGACGTCGCGTACGCGGCCTTCGACCCGGTCCCCGCGCCCACCCCCGCCCACCTCGGCCACCACGCGGGGAAGCAGCTGGTCCTGGACCCCACGTTCGCCGCCTTCTTCCACGAGCCCGTTCAAGCGCGAGCAGCTGCCCGCGACCGCCCGCGACCACCGAGCCAAAGGGGGAGCCCGCCGTCGTCATCGCGTTCGACCTCGACCCGCGTGACTTGGACCCGGAGCGCGGCGACTCTTCAGAATCCAAGCCGTTCTACCGCCACTACCACGTCGTCGTCGCGTACCCGATCGGGGACGGATCTACGCGTTCGAGTCGTTCTCGTCCCGGGCGTGGAAGTGGGCCGTGGGCGAGGATGTTGCCGACGCCGAGGCCATCGAGCCCGGGTCCGGGGTGGGAGTCCTCAGGTGCGCGTTCTGGCGCACCTCGCTCGGCCCGTTCCTCTGCTACGAGCCCGTCTCGCGCTGCTCGGACCTCGTCCCGGCGCCGGCCGAGGTGATGCCGTGGCGCTACTGGGAGCTCGGCGAGATGGAAGGCACGCTCTGCGTCACGTGCATGGACGACCGCGTTGAAGCCGTCGTCGTTATCCGCCTCGACTTGGCGCGCCGCGGCGCCATCTCGTGGGCTCTGGCAGGCCACTTCGAGGGCGGCTGCCTCAGGGGACGCCAGCACGTCAAGCTGCTCCGCTCGCAGGGCAAGGCGGAGGTCGTCATGTGGGACCCCAGCTCTGAGACGGTGGTGGCCATGGACATCGAGGGCCGCACCACACGCACCATCAAGTTCATCCCTGGCAGCGCCTACTACGCCGATTTCATCCCCTACGTCAGGTCCTTGGCTGCCGTCTCAGGCTCCGGGTAAACAACCGATTCACTCTCCCCTGTTTTTCTTTTTTTTTTAATAGATCTGTTTGTTGATCGGTAACTGCAATATGTTTGACCGATTGATATCTCCATGCCTGCTTCCACAACTGCAAACTAGTTTTGGAAATACTAGCACATCAATTTCAGTACTGCTTGCCATGTTGGATGAATAGATGATTCTGAATATGTAAGTTTTGCTGGATTGTTAGTACTCTGAGAATGATTGTTTTCTGCTGGCCTGGTCCTCTGTTCTGGGCATAATGTGATTGATATAGATAAAAAGAGTCCAGTTAATGCAAATTATATCCATGTCAACAATGCAAATTACTTCAAGTCTGATTGCTAGTTTGGGATGTATGTTTGGTAGGTAGTGTTATATGGAGAGACTGCTGTCCACTGAAACTGCAAGTGTGACTTGGTCCATATCTTATCCTTTTTAGTGCTGGTAACTTGTCTTTTCTAAGAAGTTGCAAACCAATGATAAGCTGCTCCCTGTTTGACCCATTATTTATTTTCATTCACATGTATTCCTTTTGCTGCTTTTCATATTGGTGTTTTGTTAGGTGTACTGTTACCTCACTTTATATTGTTTTAGGAGCAAAACTGGATACTAGCTAATTTTTTTTGGGGAAATGCTACTGTTTTAGTCTGAAGGATGTCATTATCCGAAAAACCTAGTTTAGTTTTGTGGCTGATTTGATATATATATGCTTGGATGCACCTGAATATAATTTGTTCTTGCTGTTTTCAGCATAATGTGTTTGTTACTGTGTTAGATGGAAAATTTTGGTTGCCAGGCTACTTGCAATTGACTGGATCAAGTTTCTGCAGTTATCATTGCTTATATTAAATGTATGACGTAATGTTGAATGTAGATGATCCATGATTAGCTTTCACAAATATGTTTTCTTTTTGTTGGACTTCGCTTAATTTATTTTATGTAGGGTTTTTTACTATTACCTCTGTTATTATGTCAAAATGTGCAGAGCATTTCAATTTGGCTAGCAATTTAGACTAGTTTAGCTACCTTGAGAAAATTACGAGCTTGTATTCACTGTGCTAGCAGATTCATCTTAGGATTTATTGTTCTGTGCCTAGGGTGCTCTAAATTTGGATGATATAGCTTCAGTTTTACATTTCACTAAGAATAGTGTAAAGAATTGTGCAATTCTGTATCATAATCTTCATATATGATATGATGTTACTGATATGTTGGTATCTATTTTTCTTGAAAGCACAATTTCTGTCGGCTTTGCTTTGCTATGCAATTTGCATATCTTAGTAGTCTTAATAACTCACAAACTCTACAACAGCATATGCTTATATATTTTTATTTCTTATCATCCAGCAAACGTGCTAATGCTGAGCGTTCGACTGCTGCTACAAATAATAGGGGTGCTGACTTCCAGGCTATGGCTGTTGATGCTGAGGCATACTAGACTAGTGGGTAACAGCTAAATCTGTAAGTAATCAACACCCTCGGAAAGCACAACCTCATGAATCTACATTTCATCTATGATCATTTTTTTTTTCTTTGGACAATGTCATGCCATTCCATCTGAGACATTGTGTACCATTTTTACGGTGGCTGCATGTACAAAGCTGGAGTAGGTCGTTTGTTACAAAGGAATAATCAAGCTTCCAGAGTTGTGCAGCCTAAGGGAAAGCAAAGAAGCAGCATTCTTTGAAGCGTAGTTTAGCTCCATATAAGCAATTCTTTTGCAGTGCCTCTAGCTGTGGGACAAGCACGCACTGTCCCATGTCTTCTTGTACAAATGTAGGTTTCAGACTTAGTAATATCTGGTGTGTCAGACAGTCAGTCAAATACTGGTTTCAGAGAGTAGCTTAACACAGGTGGAACTTAAACGTCCTTGTGTGCGACCGACTTTTGGTTTCTGGAAGAGAAGCTGAGCTCTTTGGTTTTCCCTGCCTTTGCTGGATGTCTGCGATTCTGATCATGAGCTAATATGTCTGCCATATTTTTGTTCCAGTGTTTCTGATAATGTGGCCTGATGGATGGTGCTGCTTTCTTGTGTGTCACCAAATCATTTGAAGTGCATTGCTCTGCTATTTTATCCTGCTTGATTGTCAAATTCGACGTGACTGACACCCTTAGCTTTGTACGTAGTATGTACAGTGTTATTTCAGAGACTGAAGGGGGACTTTAGTTTTCCCTTGCATGTGGTGTCAGTATTGCAACGGAGCGAATGACCCCCAAACCCGTTTGCATCTGCCCTGCTTAAGATTCAAACACAAGCTGACGTCGTGTTCGGCAGGCAGGAGGGGTACGACGAACGTAACTGTCTCGGCGACTCGAGTTTTGCTCCCAGGACGGTTATGGCTCTGCATCTTCTTCCTCCCGATCTCTCTTGTTTCCTGCCCTGATCTCAGGGTCTAAGTCCACTTTCCCATTCCCCATTCGTGTCCACGGTTCGCCTCCTGTGGAGAAGGTGGAGAATCTGTTGACGGGACTGCAATCATCGGCGGCTGAGAGGAAGACGACGGTGCGCATTGGCTCGAGCTTGGAACCCATGGGAAAGACTGCTGCTGCTCCGCACAAGGCGTTTGGCAAATTGTTTTCTGAACGGGGAGTTCGCCCGAAGGTGATTGAACAGGCGTTGGGGTGGATTTGGGGCGCCTCCACTAGCAAGATTGATTTAGGAAGTTAGGATTTTAACCATTTTCCAGGAAATGTAGGTGTGGTGCTGGTGCTATATATTGTGCTGTGTATTGCTAACCATTCTGGGATCTGTTTGATCGCGGCTCAAATGGCAGCACACAGCCTTCACGGCTCGGCTAGGATTGTGTTTGTGTCCCCTCTCCCCTCCCTCCTCCTCCATGCACAAGGCCCCCATGCAAACAGCAGAGTGCGCTAGTTTACTGCAGTATCACGCTGATTCAGAGCGTTCCCTATCGCCTTTGCATCAGATCATGTTCTGAAGCTTGAGTGATGTGGAATTCAAACTCCAGCAGAGATCACAATGCAGCCTGCCAGCTCATGTTTTCCTGGGTGCTAATCTGACGTGATTGACATAGTTTTTCTTTGTATGTTTGTACAGTGTTGTTTCAGCTCATGTTTTCCTAGGTGCTAATCTGACGTGATTGACACCTGACCTGATTGAAGAAATACCTTGTTTAGCTTCTCCCCAAAAACTTTACATCATGTCACATCGAATATTTAGACACCTGCATGAAGTATTAAATATAGACTAAAAAATAACTAATTGCACAGTTTGCGAGTAACTTGCGAGACGAATCATTTAAGCCCAATTAATCCATGATTTGACAATAAAGTTCTACAGTAATACATGTGCTAATGACAGATTAATTAGGCTTAATAGATTCGTCCCGCTGTTTACAGACGGATTCTGTAATTTGTTTTTGTAATGGTATCCGAACACCCAATGCAACACCCCCATATAACACCCGACGTGTCATAAACTTTTCGTGGAGGAACTAAACAAGGCTTACAGTTTTCGTTGCATGTCATGTCAACGGGCGAATGACCCAAACCCGTTGGATCCGGCTAAGATTCAGACACAAGCAGCGTCCTTGGGCAACTTGTGGCCCACCACACTTTACCTGTCCGAGAGCCAGGTCCAGTGCAGTTTGCGTGCTAAGACTACTCGCACTTGCGGTACTCTAGATCCATCCTCTAAATGGAATATTCCGTCCTGGCCATTGAGATTCTCTCCTCTATATCACTTTCTCCCGCACTCGTCCATCCTCTATATCTCTACTCTATATTAATGGGGCCCACGCGTCATTTTTTTTTATTTTCCTCCCCATTCTCTCTCATCCCTCTTCTCACTCCTCTATCCTTTCCCCTTCTCCCCAATCGTGATTCCGCCCGCACTCGTCGTCTCCGCGCGCACACCTCCGCCCGAAGTAGAGGGCGAGCACGAGGTGGCGCCCGAAGCTGCCGGCGACGGCGGACGCGAGGCGCTCCCCGTCGGGGGAGAGCACCTTATCCAGCACGCGGTCACGGCCTGCTTCCAGGGACGCCTCCGGGCCCCGGCGTGGCGGCGTCGGAGTCGGAGTCGGAGCGGAGGAAGGCCGCGAGGTCGGATGCCGCGGCGGCGGCGGCGTCCGCGAGGGAGGCCAACGCGGAGGCGAGGCGCGCGAGGGAGGCCAGCGTGGAGGCGAGGCGCGCGAGGAAGGACGCGAGCTCTGCCGCCGCGGGCTTGGCTGCCATGATGGGGCCTCCTGCTCCTGTTGGCACAAAATGTGGCGCGCTTGTGCCTCACACATAGCAAGCCGGAAAGCGTGGTTTCAATCGGGTGCCCGGACGGCACAAAATGTGGCGCGCTTGTGCCTCACACACAGCAAGCCAGAAAGCGTGGCTTCAATCGGGTGCCCGGACGGTTTGGAATCCGAAGACGTGCCAGTCGGTTTGACCTGAAAGCCGACAAGGGATAAAACTGTGAGATCAAAAAACTGGAACATGCCGGGTGGGACCAGACAGTTCCATATTTACGGCCCTGAAGCCACTTACGACGACATACAGCTATAGAAGCTGTCTGCCAATCACACTTGTAAGTCATTCGGCTAATATGAAATAATACTCATAAAACCCGATTGCCGAAGATATGTTTGAACAAGCCTAAATTGATCATCATGTGTCATGTAGAAACATAAATTCTAGACCAATGACATCATCAAGGCATGATAAATATTAAACAGATAATTCGTGAATATAAATCTATTTAAATAACGCATGCATAGGCTAATTCAGCTAGTCTGCCGCACGTCTAGCCTTCATAAACCCGTCAAGCATAAACCCAAGCAAGTTAATCCACCGCATGATACCGCTCGCTATGAATCTACACCACTTCTTACGACCAGATTAATCCACCGCATGATACAATCTAATAATCAGAAGCTAAAACCATGCATATACCCAAACAGATCTACAAATACTCATTACTCGTGTAAGCACAGCCATATTCGGCAAGATTGCCGAATTGGGGTCCATGAAGAAGGAACAAACAAGCCAACGTGATCTAAACCTAACAAAACCTGCATCTGCCGCACGATACCTAGTTCTCTTAGGGTTAAATACACTTTAACATGCATGAACCCACAACATGTAGCAACCTAGATTGATCTGATTCGGCTATACGAGCATAAGAGCAGATATGTCTATCAAAAGCCGAAGCATATCAATCTAGATTGGGCAAAAGAGTGTTACAAATATATAAAACATTAAAGACAGTGTAACACGTGATAACTTGATGAATCTACTAGACCTTGCCGAATCTAATAGAGCCGATAACTATCTTGCTTCGCTAAGCTATCAAGCGGACGCCTGCCGCACGGGCATCTAGTCGAGATAAACAAAGCATAAGCAAAGACTTCTTGATCGTCAAGCAGACGCCTGCCGCACGGCCATCCAGTAGAGACAAACAAGACTACTTGCACCATGATCTAAATCCACCGCATGATACTAGACATGATGGCAAGGTTGTCGATACTTACGGAGGTCGACGGATCGATGGCTCCTCTCGAAGAACTCGTCGACACGACGAAAAGGACTCGAAACTTAGCACGGGGCCGGTTGTATTGATTTGACTGTGTATGTCTTTACAATGGCTGGGGGTTTATATTTATACCCTGGGCTGAACACGAGTCCTAAAAGACTACGAAATACTAAACAAAATTTGGAAACTATGACTCTTAGCTCTAATTCTCTTCGGAGTCCTCTATTATTACGTCTTTTCTCCCCTGAGTCGTCTCTTCATGCCATCTTCTTTTTCCCGAATGGAATCGCCTTCCGAGATAGCTGACTGCATGGGTATTTGCCGAAGCAACGAGAATTAGCCGACTGCTGAGTCGTTTGCCGAATACTCTTCCTGCCGTGTGCTGGGTCCACCTGTCATCTTCTCAATGTTGACCAAAATCCAGTGTTAACACATGCCCCCTCAATTTCAGGATAAAAGTGATTTTATTCTGAAATTGACCACAAGTCCTCTTCACCTAGGTCAACATTGCCCATAGTCGCAACCGCCGCTCAAGAAATCCGCACTGTCTCAACTCACTCCGCTCCTTTAATGGCGACCCAGGAGGAAATTCCAGAGGTAACCCTACTCATTCGGCAATTTCCAAATCGATTCTTGGCTTTTCCTGATTCAGTTCCTCCCTGTTCTTTTCTGAAGGAGTACAAGGATCAGATTTTGATTCCTTACGCTGCGAGTCCCGATTCTTACTTCCTTGGTCCAATGGGAGACCCTAATCCGATCGAGTTTGTTAGAAAAGAGACTTTGAGGATCCCCTTCAAATCAGGAGTAGCCCCGCCAAGCAGATGGCCAAGCACTTTCAAGACCTGGCCGCTTCCTCCAATCGTAGGATGGCGAAATTGGTATCGGAGGATACTAGCTAAGAATAGCAGTCTGTGGGAATCCCAAGATATCCATCACTGCTTAGAATTATCTTTAACCGAAATGCCCAGGAATGAATCTCTCCTAATAGCAGCTTCTCACTTTTGGTCTGATGCTGTCAACGCTTTTATTTTCGGCCATGGCCCAATGTCTATGACTCTTGCTGATGTGTTCATGATGACTGGTTTGAATGTCACAAAACCGGTGTACCCATTCAAGTATAAGAGCACCAGCAGCCAGAAGGCAGTTAAATCGGGAGGTGGATGGACAAAATACATTCAGAATTAATGTCATCTGGTGCTGTGGCTGAGAAGGAATACAGAGTCTTCATGAATATGTGGTTGTGCAGATTTATCTTTTGCAGCAAATCCAATGAACCAACTCTGAATCACATGGTAACGGCTGAAGACCTAGCTGCAGGAACTTTAATCCCCTTGGGTAAATATCTCTTAGGGGCTGTTTACCACATGATGCATCAAATTACTGTCCAGATGCGCCAGCATGGAGAGATACACTGTGTTAATGGCCCTTGGTGGCTGGTTCAAATGTGGCTACAACTGTATATGCATCAGATAGTTTCTGTGGACCTTCACAATTTAGGCTTCCCTTCGGTTAACTATCTTTGAAGATGATGAAGCAACTTGAGAAAAAGCTTGCCAAACATATGGTGAAGCAAAGACATCATCCATCATTATCGACATAGACATTGGCCATCTTTTCAAGCTCTTTTTCCGAGGCTTCAGCAATGTGATCTGGCTTCCTTATAGGGAAAATGAAAATTTGACTCTACCATGTAAATTCAGTTATGAGTCTGGTTGTTCAGATCAAGTATCCACAGAGATCTTCAATTCTTTCATCAAATCTTGCACCTTGCTAGCAGAATTTCATCATGGAAGGCTATTATATTCTACCTATGAATTTTATAATCCAAACATGGCAGCCAGACAATTGGGATGTGGCCAGTTGCCCCCAAGACTGTTCTTCTCCAACATCATAAGGCCCAGGGAGAAAATAGGAGAAATCATAGAAGCCAGCAAAGTCTTTGAGCTTGGATGGGACCTGCCAACATATGAGCCTTCTCCACTTGGTTTGATAGAGGCTGCCCATCCTCTATTCGACTCCTGGTGGCAAGAATGGCATGCTCACATTTTCAATGTGCTAGTGCATCCTCTATGCCAAAATCTGCAACTCAGTTTTGCTTCTGACAGTGAGGTAATTTTCTTTGTGATCATGATCTTTTTCTTCTGGATCCTCTTTTCATTTTGAATACCTTGTCTTTTACAGGATATTGAACCTCCCCTCCCTTCAGAAGTCCAATATCACCAAGCTGGACCCATCCCTGCTCTAGGATTCAATGCTCCAACTCTGGCAGCTTTTATGAAGATCCCTGCATCTGTGGACTCAGCACCCTTAAAGGAGTACAAAAGGAAAGCTCCTGTTGATCCAAGCAATGATACTACCACAACCAAAAAGCCAAGGTCCAAGAAAGCCAAATCTCAACCCAAGGTATGAATCCTTTCAATCTCTATCTGGCAATAATCTTGATTCCCCTATACTTATCATTTTGTAACAGCCACAGGCCGGTCTCCAAGGATCAGCCAACATGCTGATAAGTGTGGTGGATTCCCCTGAGGGTCCTACTGACAATGCAGAACATCATGAGGCTACTGGCCAAACTGGTATTTACCTTCAATTCATCACTTTCCTTCTTCTCTGTCAATTTTATTTACTGCTCTTTATCTTTCATCACCTTCTATTTAGATGATCCCATAGAAGAAGCAGTGGAAGGACATTCTTCTTATCAGGTTCCAAGTCCATCTTCAGATACACAGAATCCTCAAGCAAGCCTAGATACAGCTCATCCTGATGAAGCTCTTATACAAGAGGTAGTATCTTGCTCCTTAATTATTTTGTAGCAAACTGACTCATTCGGCTAAAAGTTCCCCTTCTTTTGTTTCAAAAGGACAATACTCAGCCGATAGCCAGCTACTCTCTCATTGTTGAAGAATATATTGGAGAGAGAGACGAAGAAGCTTCATCACAGCAGCAGTTGTCAGCAGAAAACCAGGCTCGGCTAAGGGATATAATTCTTCTTCTTAATATAGACATCACCACCTTGGTTCAAGATGCAGACCAGATAAGGGACATCGTTGAGCTTATTGATCAAGAGATTCCTCCTACTCTTAGGGCTTCCTTGGAATCTATAGCTCATCTTGATGATCACTTTACCACAGTCAGGAGAGCAAGCAAAAGCATAACTGTTGGAGCCACCTTGCAGAATGACAAACTGGCGACAGAACAACAGGTCAAGGAACTACATTCTGAGATTCAGTCGGCTAAACACTCCCTGGAAACTCTGGAGCCAGAACTGAAAGTCATGGAGGAAGAGAAGACCAAATTGGAAGCTCAATTGGCTCAGTTAAACGCCAAAATTCAATCTCACAAAGCCAAAGTTGCCGATCTGCCAGGCTCCATAGAAGTAGCCAAAGCTAAGATAACATCTGTTATTAAAGAGAATCAGCAGATCAAGAATAGGCTCGCCAAAATTCACAGCTCCGAGGAGGACGACCAGAAGGTGCTTGATGACGTTAGCCGAATTAGGACTGACGCTATGGATGTAATTAACCTCTTCTTGAATGAGTGATTCATCAGCTTGTGACTAGATGTAGAACTGTGTTTTTCTGAATAATTCGTACCTTTGAATGCCTGTACTTTTCTTCTTTTAAAAGGAAAGCTTTATTCCCTTATTTCTTGATCTTGTTTTAGCCGAATGCACCGACTTCCCGATCACAACCGAATCCTCCTCGGGGTAATGGCTCCCAACTTGGCTGAGTCTGGCCCGGTCCAGTAATGGCCCAAGAGTGTGAAAACCCTATTTCGTCGCTTGGCTTTCCCGGGGTACGCTCTTAGTATCCATAAATACGACCCCACTCCATCTTTCATAATCACTTCCAATCGAGCAGTTTCCATTGCCATCTCTTCATCTTCTCAGCCCAAATCAAATCAGAGGGCAAACCTAGCTCGCATTTCATCAATGGCAGACGGCGACAACCGCGGCAAGCGCCCCGCTGATGAGGAGGCGGAAGGGAGTCATGCGCGGAACTGCCGGCACCTTGGGTGAGAATCTGTTTCTTGCCCCCTCGCGGTTATTTTCCTGTTCATTTTCTTTGATCTTGATTTCTTCTGCTGATCTTCTCAGGGAAATAAGGGCCTTCTCTAGCCAATACCGGCTCCTCCCTCCGGCAACGGTGACCTAATCGGGTGCTGGCGAGCCTGCTGCCGATCCGCCGGGCTCCCCTGAGTCTGACGACTCGTATCACTCCAACCCGTGGGGTCCGGCGGAGCCAGAAAGCCCTCGGTATGCTCATGCGATGTGGTCATGTACCGCCAGGAGAGGGACAAGGCCCGAAAAGAGCTGGAAGACGTCTCCAAGAAGTACGGCATTGAGCAAGCCGAATGGGAGGACCAGAGGAAGCAACTCTGCGATGCCGTCACTGGTTTGATGTCCTTGACCAGATTTCTCGTCTTAGTTTCATCTGCTTGTCGACTTACTTCATTTTTTCGTTCAGCACTCTCTGCAGAGGTCGATCGTCTGAAGGCGGCGGCGAACGAGGTTGCCGACAAGGTGAACGCCCATGGGAAGACGGCCGAAGCACGCCTTGAGGCTGTGCACGGTCGTGTGGATCAGGCCGTCATCCAAGGTGTGCACCTTGGCGTTTCCCTCGGGCTGGCGGTGATGTCATCCTGGACCAACGAGGACTACTCCGTCCAGCCGGTCGGGTTCCGTGGTGGACGCCCAGACGAGATCGACAACATCAACGAGCGTCTGGAGGAATATGATGATCATGCTGCCGCCCTTGCTGAATCCACCAACCCCCAATCTGTCCTCAACAAACTGTTCGATGATGATGAGTAGTTTGTATTAGGACGGATTGATGTAAATAAACTATCTTTTTGAAGAATGCTCGTTCGTGTTTCTTGATTGTCTTCAGCAGAATTTTGATTGCGATAGTTTTTCAAAGGATAGCTTCCCGAACGCATGACGTCACGTTAGCCGATTAAATGTCGATCTGGCATCGCAATTGATATGTCATGTCATTCGGTATTTCATTTATTGCACTTCACCTTTCTCTTCTCCCGATAAACCTACCAGTGAAAAATGCTGAAGCCACCTTGATTATGCACAGATATTTTTGTACTAAAGGCGACACAAACTATATCGGCTATTTTGTGCTAGAGGCGATATGAACAATATCGGCTATTTTTAGGCTAAAGGCGATTTCCCCTTCATCGGCTATTCATATTCAAACTCTGATCTCCTTTCATGAACCAACTTCAACACTGGGATAATACTTTTTAAGAAATCTTCCATTGATAGCTCTAGTAAACTCCTCTCCGAACAAGGTCTTCAATATATATGCATTGCCAGGCACACATTTTACTACCCGAAAAGGTCCTTCCCAGTTTGGGGACCATTTACCGAATGCTCTATCTTTTGTTCCAATCGGCAATATAGTTTTCCAAACCAAGTCTCCTTCTGCAAATTGCTTCACTCTAACCTTCTTGTTATAATATTTGGCAACGCGCATCTTGTTTTTCTCAATATTCTCCAATATCCCGAGACGAATCAAATGCAAATCTTCTAGCTCATCCATCATCAGATTTTTGTAGTCTTTTTCCACTAAATCTTTCTGCAACATGACTCGTCTTAAACCTGACTGTAATTCCCATGGTAATACGGCATGATGCCCATAAACCAGCTCATAGGGAGATGCCTGAGTAGACCCATGACAAGCCATTCGGTAAGCCCACAACGCTTCACTGAGGACCAAATGCCACCTCCGTGGCTTTTCATCAATTTTCTTCTGGATGATCTTAATCATGATCTTATTTGATGCCTCTGCTTGGCCATTGGCTTGTGCATAATATGAAGAGGAATTTAATAACTTAATTCCCATGTCTTCGGCAAAATTGTAAAATTCTGAAGAAGTAAACTGAGTTCCTTGATCAGTTGTTATAGTCTGAGGGATCCCAAATCTGTGAATTATATGCTCTTTGACAAAACTGATCATGTTTTCTGATGTAACCTTCTTTAGAGGGATAGCTTCAACCCGCTTGGTAAAATAATCTGTGGCCAACAGCACAAATTTATGTCCCTTGCTAGAAGGAGGATTAATTTGACCAATCAAATCTATACCCCATCCTCTGAATGGCCAAGGTTTGATTATGGGGTTCATAGGAGATGCTGGAGCTTTCTGAATATTGTCGAATCTTTGACAATCGTGACACCCTTTGTAATATTCAAAACAATCTTCCAACATAGTCGGCCAAAAATAACCAGTTCTTCTAATTATCCACTTCATCCGATAAGCCGACTGGTGTGCACCACATAAGCCCTCATGAACCTCATACATAACCTTTCTGGCCTCTTCTTGACTCAAACATTTGAGCAACACTCCATCGATAGATTTGTAGTACAGTTGATCATCAAGAAGTACAAATTTGAGGGCTTTGTACCTGAGCTTTCGGGAAACTTTTTGAGATGGATCCTTCAGATAATTGGTAATATCGTACCTCCAATCACCATCTACTTGATCAGCATTGAAAACATTTTCTTCTATAGCAAAAATTTCCCGATTCTCTCTATATCCAGAAGCAGTTTGAGCTAACTTATTTGCTTCTTCATTGTGCTCTCTAGGGATATGATGCAAGGTTACTACCAAAAAATTTTGCAAGAGTTCTCGGCATTCTTCATAATATTCTCCTAATATGTCGTTCTTGCACTCATACTGACCAGTCAATTGATTAATCACCAGCTCAGAATCCCGAAAGATTTCAACAGCAACGGCTTTTACCTCTATAAGAAGCCGAAGCCCTCTAAGTAGTGCTTCATATTCCGCCTGATTATTAGTAACATGAAATTCAATAGGAAATGCATACTCAAAAGTTACTCCTTGTGGAGAAATCAAGAGAATACCAGCACCACCACCTTTGCTATAGGATGAACCATCAAAGAATAAAGCCCAAGGTGCAATGCTTATCGCATCAACAGAAAGATCCTGATGCTGGGTAATAAAATCGGCGATAATTTGACCTTTTACCGCTTTTGCCGATTCATATCTCAAATTAAATTCTGACAACGCTAAAATCCATTTGCCAATTCTTCCATTCAAAATTGGCATTGATAACATATGTTTGATCACATCAAAACTAGAAACTACCAAGCATTCGGCATTCAACAAATAGTGCCAAAATTTGGTACATGAGTAATACAAACATAGGCAAAGTTTCTCTGTAGCCGAATACCTCATTTCTGGTTCCAGCAGCTTTCGGCTAAGATAAGCTATCACTCTTTCTTTTCCCTCAAATTCTTGCATGAGGGCCGATCCTATTGTCAGGCTATCGGCCGCCACATACAACTTAAAAGGCTTGTCAAGTTGCGGAGGTACCAGCACAGGTGGTGCCTTCATATACTGTTTGATTTCATCAAAAGCCTTTTGCTGTATGTCACCCCATACAAATTTTTGATCCTTCTTGAGCTTCAAAAGTGGAGAAAAAGGCAAAACTCTCTCTGATAAATTGGATATGAACCTCCTCACAAAATTGATCTTGCCCAAGAATGGTGCAAGTCGTGAGATTAGTTGGAGGTACAACTTTGTCTATTGCTTCCATGCTCTTTTTCCCGACTTCAATTCCTCCTTTATGAACTAAAAATCCCAAAAACTCACGGCCCGAGACTCCAAAGGCACATTTGTTTGGATTCATTTTCAAACCATGCTTTCTTGTGCACTCCAAAGTCTTCCTTAAATCAGCTAAATGTCCTTCATGGTTCCTGGACTTGACCACCACATCATCGATGTAGATTTCTACGATTTTGCCGATCAACTCGTGAAAGATATAATTCATAGCTCTTTGATAAGTTGCACCGGCATTCTTTAACCCAAATGTCATGACTATCCATTCAAACAAACCAATATGACCAGGACATCTGAAGGCTGTTTTTGAGATATCTTCTATTGCCATAAAGATTTGATTATAACCAGCGTTCCCATCCATAAAACTAATAACCTCGTAACCTGCTGCTGCATCCACTAGTAAATCGGCGACTGGCATCGGGTATCCATCCACAGGAGTGGCTTTATTAAGATCTCTCGAAGTCTATACTGAGACCCTCATTTTTCCATTTTTCTTGTATCTTTGGTACTATGTTTGAAATCCACTCGCATACCGCATGGCCGAATGAAGTTTGCCTCTATTAATCTTTCAATTTCCTTCTTCACATCGGCCAATACCTCCTCTTTGTAGATCTTCCGTGGAGGTTGTTTGTATGGACGAAATCCAGGCTTAATAGGCAATCGATGCTCAACGATAGAACGATCCAATCCAGGCAACTCTGTATAATCCCAAGCAAAAGAATCTCTGAATTCTTTCAACAGTTCTACCAACTTTGATTTGTACTCTGGGTCTAAATTTGCACTAATATACATCGGCCTTGGCTTAGAACTATCACCAATATCTATTTCCTCCAACTTGTCGGCCGACATAAAACCACGACCCAGCTTTCCTTTGTTGTCATCGATTGGATTACCCATTAAAAATTACTGTGAGAGCCGACTACTTGGATCGGCTGTTGATCCCTGTTGAAAACATTCACAGGACCTTCTTCCCACTTTTTACCAGAGAAACAGTCAAGGCCATCATACTCCCAATAAGCAGGTTCTGAAGCAGCAACACTTACTGAATCATTAGCATGAACAATCTCAATGTCATCCCCAATCCATTGAATAAGAATTTGGTGCATGGTTGAAGGGATGCAGCAATTGGCATGGATCCAATCTCTCCCTAGAAGCAAACTGTATGCCCCCTTGCCATCAATGACAAAAAATGTAGTAATCAAAGTTTTTGAGCCAATCATCAACTCAACATGCACAGCTCCGTGAGTGTCAGAGGGGTTGCCAGCAAAATCTCTGAGAATCATGTCAGTCTTCAGCAGGTCCTCACTTGTCATCCCAAGCTTTCTGAAGGTTGTATATGGCATGATATTGATAGCAGCTCCTCCATCAACAAACATCTTGGTCAGGGGCTTGCCATTGACATATCCTTTCAAATAGAGTGGCTTCAAGTGACGATGCTTGGCCGGTTTGTCAAAAATTGCTCGCTGTGTCAACACAAGTTGAGCCATCAAATCTTGATACTCACTCTCATCAAAATCAGAGTACACCTCTTCTTGGACCTCTTGGCTTTCGGGAGCTATAAACTCTGAAGGGAGGAAGAAAGCCATGCAAGCGTCAGCCGAAGGACCATGTTCATCGGGCTTCTTCTTAGGACGCCATATTTGCTTCTTTTCGGCAGCTGCTTGTTTCAGTTCCTGGTTCCTCAAGCGTTGAACTCTCCTCTTCTGGCTTTTCCTTAGACCTGGAGGACACCACTGTCCTTTTTGCCATACATATCCATAGGAGTCTTCTTCTTCATCATGCATCCTATTATGAGTCCAACCTTGATCTGCAAATCTCTTCCTTTGCTGATTCTCAAAATTATTTATTTTAAGCGCCGATCGTCCTCAGAAAAATGTGTTCCAAGCCTTTCATGAACGGGACGGCGGTTGGCTCGAGGTTGCCTATACTCTGAGTATTGGGCACTGCACTCAGGACAATTGTTCCTAGCAGGCAGCTTCAAACCTTCATTCCAACAATGCTTAAAGAACGAACAACCCCAATGAGACTGCTCCTATTCTTTTATATATTCTTCTTGTTCCCTTCGGTATACCTCTTCTTCATACCTCCGGCGTTCTTTCATAAACCATCACTCCTCTTCCATAAATTGTTGCTCTTCATAATATTCTCTCTCTTGCTCTCTCTGCCATTTATTTAGCAAGATGCGCGATGTAACCCTGGGTTTGGAAGTTTCTTCCTTTTCGGTTCGGCTATTCGGAACCGAACTCGCGCTTCAGCTCTTCCCGGAGACTTGCCGATCGGGATCAACGGCACCACTTTTCTTTGCCCTGTCGGAAGTCGGCACTTTCATCTTGCCTTTTCCCTTGGGATCATTTGCGAGACCATGCTTACGAGAGAAAGAAACCAAGTTTTGTGGAAAAGGTTGATCATCAACCTTCATCTTGCCATCGAATCTTAGGTGTCCCTCTTGAATAGCTTTTTGGATCCGTACTCTGAACACTCGGCAATCATTGATGGAGTGAGAATTAGTGTTATGGTAACCACAATACTTTTTGTCTTTTACTCCTTCAGGACGCAGCATGGGATGTCCTTCTGGCAACTTGATGCGACCTTTCTTCACCAACAATGCAAAGAGCTTGTCCGCTTTAGTAACATCAAAATCATAAGCTCCCTTTTTTTGCCTCAACCCAGCATTGATTAATTTGAGTAGGCTCTTTTGCCCAATTCGGCTCGGCTGACTATCTCATCTTCATCAACATATTCGAGTTGCTTCTTCCGAAAGCCTTGATACATCTCATTTGTGGCATTGTTCTTCTGAAAGCGACCATCTCTCCTAAACCCCTGAGCTTGATTACTCATAGCTGCCAATCGCTGTGAAAGTTGGCCAAGGTCTTCAAACTCCATACCGAATAATTTCTCTCTGATATTCGGCAACATGCCTGCTATAACCATTCCTGTAGCTGATCATCGGTATATTCGGGGAATAGCACAAGTTTTTGGTCTCCCTGAATCTGCAAAGATATTCCAGTGGTGTCTCATTTGCTCTCATCCTCAGAGTCATCAGATCAACCATCTTCTTCCCATTGGTACCCGTGTAGAAATATGAATGAAACTTCTGCTCTAGATCTGCCCATGTACCAATGGAATGAGCTGGTAAATATGTGAACCAAGTGAAGGCTGGTCCTGTAAGAGACAGAGGAAAATACCGAATCCTCCAAGCTTCATCTGCAACAGCTTCCCCAAGCTGCATCAAGTATCGACTGATGTGCTCTACAGTGCTGGTATCATCTTGACCAGAAAACTTGGTCAAATCTGTTGGAGGCTTTACCCTAGGAGGAAGTGCCACTCTATTGTACCACTCTGGATAAGGAGATTGGTATGAATAGGATTGTTTCTTGGGCTTCAAGCCGGACTGATTCTGCATCATATCGGCCATCTTATGCACCAACACATCAATGTTTGAATCTTGAGCTCCCTGCATCTGTCCTCCAGAAGGCAATCCTGAAGCACTCTTATACCCTGGATTCGGCATAGCATTGAGAGCACTGTAATCAGTAAACTCCTGATACCCATCTCCATACATGCTCTTTTGCAACCTGTTTGCTGCTGGAGACACCCTGAAGGCTGATGGTGGCACTTCTCCTGTTGTATTAAATGTAACCTGGCCATAGGTAGGATGCGGTTGTTTCTCATTAGGAACCGATCCACCTTGGTTTGAGCGACGCATTTGCTCCTCCTCCAATGAGGCTTCTCTTGATGCTTAGGTACATTGAAAAGCGTTGATCCACTGATTGGGCCAACATTTTCTTCAAAGTATTTATCGGCCGTTGGACCGAAAGTGCTGACCATAATTGCCCGAAAGGTATTAAGAAAAGCTGTATGATGATTTGTCATGGTTTCTCCCATAGCCTTGTAGATCAGTGCCGTCATCTTGTGAGCAACCTCTTCTTCAGTGTAATCAGTTTGATGTGGAAGAAGAACCCTTGGTAGTGACTGCTTCTGGATGACCTTGTTGCTCTTGTTCTTGGAAAAGGACATCAAACACTTCTGTTGGAATTGCTCACATGCCTGCTGCACCAAATCCCTGAAGTTTTCTGGCAACTCTTCCATAGTCACATCCAGAATGTGATTATTGCTGATGTCAGCCATCTCAAACTAATGGAGTGGGTCCCACCGGGCGTGCCAAAAAGTGTGTTGGCACAAAATGTGGCGCGCTTGTGCCTCACACACAGCAAGCCGGAAAGCGTGGCTTCAATCGGGTGCCCGGACGGTTTGGAATCCGAAGACGTGCCAGTCGGTTTGACATGAAAGCCGACAAGGGATAAAACTGTGAGATCAAAAAACTGGAACATGCCGGGTGAGACCAGACAGTTCCATATTTACGGCCCTGAAGCCACTTACGACGACATACAGCTATAGAAGCTGTCTGCCAATCACACTTGTAAGTCATTCGGCTAATATGAAATAATACGCATAAAACCCTGATTGCCGAAGATATGTTTGAACAAGCCTAAATTGATCATCATGTGTCATGTAGAAACATAAATTCTAGACCAATGACATCATCAAGGCATGATAAATATTAAACAGATAATTCGTGAATATAAATCTATTTAAATAACGCATGCATAGGCTAATTCGGCTAATTACGCACGTCTAGCCTTCATAAACCCGTCAAGCATAAACCCAAGCAAGTTAATCCACCACATGATACCGCTCGCTATGAATCTACACCACTTCTTACGACCAGATTAATCCACCGCATGATACAATCTAATAATAAGAAGCTAAAAGCATGCATATACCCAAACAGATCTATAAATACTCATTCCGGTGTAAGCACAGCCATATTCGGCAAGATTGCCGGGTGGGGTCCATGAAGGAGGACCAAACAAGCTAACGTGATCTAAACCTAACAAAACCTGCATCTGCCGCACGATTCCTAGTTCTCTTAGGGTTAAATACACTTTAACATGCATGAACCCACAACATGTAGCAACCTAGATTGATCTGATTCGGCGATACGAGCATAAGAGCAGATATGTCTATGAAAAGCCGAAGCGTATCAATCTAGATTGGGCAAAAGAGTGTTACAAATATATAAAACATTAAAGACAGTGTAACACGTGATAACTTGATGAATCTACTAGACCTTGCCGAATCTAATAGAGCCGATAACTATCTTGCTTCGCTAAGCTATCAAGTGGACGCCTGCCGCACGGCCATCTAGTCGAGATAAACAAAGCATAAGCAAAGACTTCTTGATCGTCAAGCAGACGCCTGCCGCACGACCATCCAATCGAGACAAACAAGGCTACTTGCACCATGATCTAAATCCACCGCATGATACTAGACATGATGGCAAGGTTGTCGATACTTACGGAGGTCGACGGATCGATGGCTCATCTCGAAGAACTCGACGACACGACGAAAAGGACTCGAAACTTGGCACGGGGCCGGTTGTATTGATTTGATTGTGTATGTCTTTACAATGGCCGGGGGTTTATATTTATACCCTGGGCTGAACACGAGTCCTAAAAGACTACGAAATACTAAACAAAATTTGGAAACTATGACTCTTAGCTCTAATTCTCTTCGGAGTCCTCTATTATCACGTCTTTTCTCCCGAGTCGTCTTTTCATGCCATCTTCTTTTTCCCGAATGGAATCGCCTTCCGAGATAGCCGACCGCATGGGTATTTGCCGAAGCAACGAGAATTAGCCCGGCCGAGTCGTTTGCCGAATACTCTTCTGCCGTGTGCTGGGTCCACCTGTCATCTTCTCAATGTTGACCAAAATCCAGTGTTAACAGCTCCACCGGCGGCCACGGCCCCCTGGTCCACCGGCGCCCGAGGCCCCATGCTCCACCGGCGCCCGTGGCCCCTGCTCCACCGGCGAGGCCCGGCGACCCCCTGCTCCACCAGCGGGCGCAGCCATGGCGGCCTCCTCCATCTTCTTCGTCCGGCAGAGGCTCCGGCCTTGCCGGGAGGGCGAGGCGAGGACGGGTGCGAGGGCGAGGCGTCCCCGGGTAACGCGCAGGGACCTCCGCGAGCGGCGGCCCTTCTCCTCGCCGGTCTCTCTCGGCGCCGCCGCCGCTCGCCGCTGCTCGGAGCCGCCGCGGCAAGCAGGCCGAAGCTCGCTGGCCTCGCTCCTGGCGGCGCGGTGCGTGTGCAGGCGGTGGAGGGACCTCACCGATGCGCCGTAGTTCCTGCGGATGCGCTGCCGCGAGGGAGAGGGCGGGCGGTGGTGGCGAGTACTGCTCTGTCCCCATTCTCTCTCTCGCCCTCCACATTCCCTCCGACGGCGAGGCGGCTCCCCTTCCCTTCCTCCGCCTCCGTGCTCTCCCTCTCCCCTACGCGAGCGGCGGGTAGGCGAGCGAGGGCGGCGGGCCCCGCGCCACGTTGGATTTGGTGGAGGCTCGCTACCTCCCCCAGGTTTGGCGGTTTGACCGGCGTCCGCCATTTTACCGTAGGCTGTCCAGGACCCCGCTGCAGGCTTTTGAAGCGCTATGTGCGTTTACAGGAAACATTCACAGGTCCCAGTGCGGACGGTCTAGTGCACGAAACTAAGCCTAGTGCGAGAAACTCAGTTTTCATGTACCATAGCTCAGTTTTTACTGATGAATGGCGTCGACGTTGCTACCACGGAGCTGGCCGGCACCGGCGAGGTGGAAGCCATGTAGCACCCGCTGGAGGGATGCACTCGCTCTGGTCTCCTCCGTATGGGGGCGGGGCAGTGTTGCGCCGAGGCAGCAGTGCAGGCTCCTGAACTCCGGACTATCAGGCTCGGATGGCGCTTAGCGCCATGCACGCGATCGCGGTGCTGGCGGGCAGGCGCGCCAGGATGGTGCCGTCGATGTCGCTTGGATGGCGCCGACGAGGGTGGCTGACGCTCCATCAGTGGCCGGCCTCTTCCTCTTCCTCTTCCTACGGCTGGTTGGACCTGGAGCGCCGGCGATCGGCGGTGCATTCTTTTCAGCGATCTCATGTTCCCCTGGCCCTACCGCCGTCTCCGTGATCGGCCCTGCTATCGTCGGCTCGCGTGGCTTCTCTCTGTATAGATCACGAGGTGGATGTCGATCTGCACGTCCCCTGGCACAATACGATGCGATTTTATTTCCGTTCTTGTTATGTCATACTGGAGTCTTACGATTTTAATTTACTACTCTACTAGTATTTGTTTCATTTTATTTAACTAGATAAATGCCCGTGCGTTGCACCGGGACCATGTATTTTTGTTGACACCTATGATGATATATTTGTAGAAAATAATAAAAATATATCGGACACGGACATGCGGATCCTGTCTTCGTATCGAAACCGTGTAGGATGTGGATGCATGAGCTCCGAGTAGAGGAAGGTTTGTATCATACACAGACACAGAAGCAGAGATCAATAATTGGTATCACTAGGTAGATGATAACATTACAATATTTTAGATGTATATATATAGAACAGTCGATAGATAGATAGCGAATTGAGCCTAGCTCAATTAGCTAGGTTCCTTATGGTGGAACCTGTCCACCCGAGTTTAAGTCATCGACTTGGCACAGGTGCTCGTATTTTTCTAGATTTATTCTAGAATTTAATGTCATTGTGCTTTCGTGGTAGACGACGTTCCTGCCGACGGCAAGACGCCTATGGTGTGACTTTGTCAATCTCGAAATGTGCCGGCATAGTCCTTCGGTGGTGCTCATATGTGTAGAGTTTGTGTACGTGTGAGTGTGCGTGTGTGTTGAGTGTCCGCGTTTGTACTTGTGTAATTCACAAAAAAAAAAGATAATAAAGATAAACATTTTTTAGTGGAAATTAAACATTTAAAATTGAACATTTTTTAGTGGAAGTTAAACATTTAAAATCGATCCAATCCATCGGACGCTCCTGCAATAGTAGAAGTTGGCCCGAAAGGCCCATCTTATTACCTCAGTTCTTCCACTTGTTCATCTCAGCGTCTACCAAGGTTTTAGATTGAGTTTTTCGCGCTAAGAAATCTGATGCGCTCATAGCGCTGTTTAGCCGGAGATTGCCGCGAATTTGGTCTTCGTTTAGCGGCAGGCCGGCAGCTAAAGCATTGCTGGGCCAAGGAGTCAAGGACGCAGCCGGCCCAATATACCTCCAGGTCAAATGCCCAAACCACGTAGCCCCGCAGACTCCACTGCTTTTTTTTTTTTGAGCAACCCCCAGACTCCACTGTTGTGCTCGCTCTCCACCTCCAGAAAAACGGCGGCGGCAGTTGTGCCCTGTGCCCGACGCTGGGCGTCGGCTGTGGATTGAAGACGTTGGCGCGGGGCAGCTCTTCGGTCTTCCCCAGGCGCGGCTCCGAGGGGCAGCTTCGAGCGGAGGTGGCTGGCGATGGCGTCGGCAGCTGTTGTGCCGTTGTCGGCTGTGGATTGGAGATGGTGGCGCGGTGCGGCTCCTCCGATCTTCCCCAAGTGCCGGTTGCGACCGCTTCGAGTAGAGGCAACTGAGCCTAGCTTAATTAGTTAGGTTCCTTGTGGGCTTCAAGCGGAGCGGCCGGCTGCGACCGCTTCGAGCAGAGGCAGGCAGGCAGCCGCTTGAATCGGTGTGGAAACTGCCATGGCTAGGAGCACTTGCAGGCTGCAGGTGGATTGTTTACATGCTTACTCTCTTCGTTCCAAGAAATAAACGCAATTGTAGGGCTAGACACATGTACCAATGTAGCTGGCTAAATTACCAAAATGCCCCTATGTATAAGTGAGGTGGTAGCATGGTAGTGGTTGTTGGTGCAAGTTCCACCCTAGGTTAGCTCTGATACCTAAATGTACGTTGTTTCTGGGACAAAATTTGAACTTGTAGATTGCTTTTTTCTGAGACGGAGGGAGTACACTTCTATTGAATCATAGATTTTGGTCTTTCTATCTTTGATTTTTCATCTTTTTTCTTGAATGCCTACGACTCTACGTTTGGATTGCAGGGGCGGCGAACTCGTTTGAAATTTGAATCCGAGCAGGGCGACGTCCGAACAGGGCCGCGTGGGGCGATGTTCGTATTGGATCCAGCATCGGGGTGTGCTGTGGACGAGGGATTTGGGTCTGCCATGGTGGATGATTCCCTGACTATAACTGTGTGCTCTGCAACCTCAATGTAGAAGAAACTTGCTTCCATTTATTCTTCACCTGCCCTTTTAGTACAAGTTGCTGGAACAACTTAGGCATAATTTGGGATGCTAATTTGGATCCTCTGGACATGATCTGCCTAGCAAGAAACATCTTTGGTGATAGAATTTTTAGAGAAATCACCATAACTGCATGCTGGATAATCTGGAGCACAAGGAATGGAATTATCTTTGATGGTAAAAGACAGTGCCTGGTCAGATGGAAAAAGGAATTCAAAGAAGAGCTTGGCTTGGTTTGTATCAAGGCCAAGAGAAGAGTTAGAGAGAGACTACAATTGTGGTGTGAGAATTACGACACGTGATGTATTTTTCCTTTTTGCTTTGGGTCTTGATGACCTTGTATTTGTACTTTATGCTTGTAACCCCCCTTTATATATAATACCAAAAATATAGGTAGGGGCCTCCCCTGCTGATTTTTTTTTTTTAAAATGATTCCCTGACTAAGCATGAAATTGCAGAATCTTGGATTTCAACCGTCAAAAGCAGATGCTTTGCTCTTATTAAAAAAAAAATATGGTCTTCATGAAGGTCTGCCTTAAGGTACCAAAGAGAGGACGAGTCAGGGCTGACTGAACGATCCTGGGAGGAGGTACCTTGCCATAGTGCCTTCATGAGATCGGACTCGAGGGAAGGTGAGACATCCCGCCGGGATGCCACTAGGGAGTTGAAGGGAGGAAATAGGGCATGCGTAGTTAACAAATTAATAATAAGTGTCAGCAACATTACAAAGTTAACTTAATGTATCTTCTCTATTTTCTCTTCTATAATTTTTAGGTAATGTACATTCTTTAATATTAGTAATGTGGTACACCAATATACGTCAAAATGGAACAAAGACGGAATGCTTAAATTAATAATAGTACATCTCGAGCAGTGTCACCACATTACAAAGTTCATAGCAATTAATAATACATCCAATTATTCATTTGACAATGACGGCCTCATCAATGTCGGTTGTCACATACTCCCTCTGTCCCAAAATAAAAGTCATTCTCGCTTCCCAAGAAATCAACATTTTTTAACTTTGACCAATTATATATAAAAGAATATTAATGTTTATAATATATAATAAGTATCATTAGATAGGTCGTTGAATATACTATCAAAATAAATTTATCTAGAGACATAAATATTGCACGTATTTTCTACAAATCAAGTTAAAGATAAAAAAAGTTTGACCTGCACGCATCTCATAACGTCATCTATTTTGAGATGGAGTATGCCGGTTCTTTGCCCTCTTCGAGCATACCTAGGTCAATATCCGGTCCGAGCGGAGGCATGTCCTGAAAACCATTACCATCTTCTTCTATTCTATCCTCAACACCATCGATCTTCCTCTTCCCTTGAAGTGCCACATGTTTGGCCTCGTTTGCTAGGTCGGGTGCGTAGAAGACTTGGACTACATCTTTAGCCAATATGAAAGGTTCGTCTCTGTAGGCGATGTTTGCGAGATCCACGACAACCATACCGTACTTGTCTATGAACACCCCTCTTGGAACTTTGACCCACTGGCACTTGAAAAGAGAGATCTTCAATGGTCCATAAGTTAGATCTCAGATCTCTTCTATGAATCCACAGTATGACTCCAAACGACCGTAGCTGTCATAAGCATCTATCCGAACGCTGCTGTTTTGGTTGACACTTTTTTCATCTTGTTTTCTTGTATAAAATGTGTACACATTTATTTCATATCCTTGGTATCTCAAAACCGTAGCGGATGGTCCCATGGCCAGTAGGTCCAGCTGACGACATCCCGTATCGGCACCTGTAAGCTTTTCTTGTAGCTAATTGCCAAAGTTGAGTCTATGTTGCTTCGCGAGCCAGACCTCGGACCTGCCACCGTTTGTTGCCAGGAGTTTTGCCTTGTGCACATCGACGTACTCTGAAACTACAGAAACTTGTTGGAGTACAGTGAAATGTGTTTGCCTGAAAGCCTCAAGGTCATCAGCATGGCCTGTTTTCTCGCCAATCGTCCCTTGCCAACGAGCCTACCCTCATGCCGAGATACGGGGACGTCGATCTGACAAGGCCAAGGTAATATGTGCAGAACTCAATTGCCTCCTCTATAGACCACCATTGTACCATGCACCCTTCCGGTCTATATCTATTTCGGACATACTTCTGCAGGACACTCATTAACCTCTCAAAAGGAAACATCGGATGCAAGAACATTGGGCCAGGTGCTCTTATCTGGTCAACAAGGTGAGTAAGGAGATGCATCAAAATATTAAAAAATATTGGTGGAAAATGCATCTCGAGCCTAGCAAGAGTGTGGACCAGGTCTCTTTGCAGCTTGTCCAAGTTGTTTGAATCTATAACCTTGTGTGAAATTGCGTTGAAGAATGAGCATAGCTTTATGATTGGGTCCCGTACCTTCTCAGGGAGAACACCTCCTAATTGCAACTGGCAGAAGTTTTGTCACGATAATATGGCAGTCATGGGCCTTAAGGCAGCTCATGTTGAATTTCAAATCTTTCATGTTGACCAGCCTCCTGATGTTAGAGCTGTAGCCAGTAGGCAGTTTAAGTTGATGAAAGAAACGTATGAGCTTCACTTTCTCCTCCTTACCCAAGGTCCATGATGCCATCGGAAGCTTCTTTGACCTATCAGGTTGGAGTAAAGGATGCAGCTCAGCCCTGACATTCATCTCTTGTATGTCCAAATGAGTTTCTAGTGAATCTTTACCCGTGCCCGCCTTCGAGCCCATTAAGAAGCCAAGCATCCTCTCGCACACATTTTTAGTTAGGTGCATCTCATCAAGTGCGTGGCGAACAAGCATGAACTGCCAATAGGCACTACCCCAAATCTGACATCACTGTCGGTTCAAAAACCCCCTTCACTATCGGGTTTTGAACCGACAGTGGCATACCGGCAGTGACGGAGGGTTGACATCACTGCCGGTTCTTATAAACCGACACTGATGTAAAACCGGCAGTGATGTGGAAAGCCAAAAAATACACTGAAAAAATAGGAAAACAATTTTAATACCGGGAGAGGTAATATCGGGCAGCTACAAGGTCACATGTCACGCGATTTTTCGCTTTGCGGCCACCGGCACTCGAACCTCTGACCTCCTGCTTCGCGTCTTCGGCCCCTAACCACTCCACCTACAAGCTTTTTGTGTCCAAATAAGATTTTTGTCCTAGCTATTTTATGTTTATCTGATTTTAAAATGAGTATTTGGGACCATAAAAAATTCAAATGAAAAAGTTGTCAACTACAAAGTTTTATAACTTTTCGAGATCTACAACTTTCATTTGGTAGTTTCTCCCTCCGAGGTCCTTTACAAAATTTGAATTTCAAATTTGAGAAATTCAAACGTAGTTTTCTATGACCAGATGATTTAAAATGAAAAGTTGTCAACTATAAAGTTTCATAACTTTTCGAGATCTACAACTTTTGTTTTTGTTGTTTGTCCATCCAAGGTCATTTAAAAATTTAAATTTCTAATTTTAAAAAATTCAAACATAGTTTTTCTTGACAAGATGATTTCAAATCAAAAAGTTGTTAACTACAATGTTTTGCAACTTTTTGGGATCTACAACTTTCATTTTGGTAGTTTCTCCATCTAAGGTGATTTACAAAATTTGGATCTCAAATTTTAGAAATTCAAACGTAGTTTTCTTTGACATGATGATTCCAAATCAAAAGGTTGTCAACTATAAAGTTTCATCACTATTACATATCCCTCTTATAGTGATATGTAAATTTTGTGAACAATATTACTACCACTATATTGGATGAAGAAATGATCAAAATAAAATTTATAGATCTTGATAAGTTCTATAACTTCTATGTTTATGACTTTTTCAGTTGAAATCATTTAGTGTTCCAAAATAACGTTTGAAGTTACCATTTTTTTAAATTTAAAATTCAAATATATAAAACATAATCACATGAAAAGATGGATAAAATAATAGCTATAACAAAATAATAAATTGATAGAGTATATTTTAGAAATTTTTAGGAAAAAATCATCAAATTTAAAGTTAGTATGAGGGAGAAAGACTAGTTACAAGTTATAACCAGAGATTAAAAAGAGAAATAAGAATTCTTCAATAATTTTAAAATTTAATTTCAATCAGCATTTTGAAGTAGTAAGTGATTTCAAATGAAAAAGTTGTCAACTATAAAGTTGCATAACTTTTCGAGATCTATAACTTTTGTTTTGGGCGTTTCTCCATCCGAGGTCGTTTGAAAAATTCAAATTTTAAATTTTAGAAATCAAACGTAATTTTCGTTAGATAGATGATTTTAAATAAAAATATTTGGACATCCAAACAATCTTCAATTAAAAAGTTTAAACTACAAAGTTGTAGATCTCGTCGAGTACTACAACTTTGATATAAGTCTTCATCGGACATAATATGAGAAACTTATGAAGTTTTTCGGCAGCATATCCTGTCGGTTCAAGCCACGAACCGACAGCGATAGTATCAGTGTTAGTTTTTGGGTAAAACCGACAGTGATGACCTAATATTCCTATCAGTTCTTGGCTAAAACCGATAGTGATATAAACCGGCAGTGAAGACCCGAATATTAGTATCGGTTGGGCTATCGAGTGTCCTATCACTGCCGGTTTTAGCCAAAAAGTGATAGTGATGGGTTATGTCGGTTTTTCAAAATCCAGCAGTGATGAGACCAACAGTGATGTCTAATACTGTAGCGTGAGGCGAGTCTGAATAGTAGCGAATTCTTTTTCCACAAAGATTGTGCCGGTGCATGAACGCTTCCCTTTTTCCGAGGACAACTCTAAGTTTACTTACGATTTTAAAGATCTGCATCCCATTGAGGTCCGTCCCTAAATAAGTGTTGCTTCGCTTCCCGAGAAACAAATACCGGCAATTTTTATAAATAATAAATATCATCGATTAGTATCATAATTAATATCATTGGAAAGATCTTTGAATCTAGTTTTTTAACAAATTTATTTAAAGATACAAATGTTGCATGTATTTTCTACAAATCGAGTCAAACTTGTGGCACGTTTCCCACGGCGACACTTAAAAAGGGACGGAGGGAGTACCGTGGAGCCGGACGGTCATGCCTTGTCCCGTCGAAAGACTTTTATTCCTGCGGTACGGGTGACTAGTGGGTAACACATGCAACTAAACGTGCCCCAACCCAATTCACGGATTCCCACAATGCACCCACGGTTAAGAAAGATATCTCGAATCAAAAGTACGGGAGAATACGTGAGTGAATAGCAACGCATAAAGTTTCCAATATAAGAGCATATGGACAGCAGCTTGGGTAGTCAGTTGTTTAATTTGCTCACATTTGAAACCTACTCTCTCTCTCCTCCTCCATCTTGGTCTGCTTAATATATACAAGAAATTCAGGTCTTATAGTAACATTTCCAGGCTACACTTCGGGCCCGACAGAGGAGAGGCTCAACTCGGCTAGGAGCAAAGAAGCAGGAGCATGGTATGAGACTGTCACAAAGACTAACTTATTCTTTTGCCCACAATAACCTATTTCTTTATTGCAACAAAAACTAATTTATCTGTCGCATAAATAGAGAAGCGCAAAATCCGTGTCATAAAGTTTGTAGATCTACTTGGTTTGAAAATAATGCTGCTCGGCCCTCTAGTTCTGTGTTTTCATATTATTTGTCGTTTTGGGAAAGAATCGATCTCTGACTTTTCAGAAGGATGTACTAACCCTTTTTTACTTAACTGATTCAGGAATTTGAACATTTGTATTAGCATTTGAAATCGATTTCACCTTCAAGTTTGACATGCATTTTATGTTTGAATTTTGAGTTGGAACCCCCGCTGAGATCTGAATGTGGTGTTAGTTGCTTTTGTTAAATCATATCAGGAACATCAGTGAAATGGCTGATTATAAAAATATGCATTTACACAAAATAAACCGAGAAAGTTCTATTCATTCTGATCGTTCTTTTCATAGTGGGCCACAGAGTGCAATCTAATAAATGGTAATGAAAAAAAATAACATGATAAATTCTAGAGTGACAACTCATATGTTGATGAAGTCTGACAATGCTCTAGGAGGCGTCGTTCCTTACACAATGCCTTGTCTTCTTTCAAGGGTGATTATCGCCGCATGGGGAGTGTGGTGCAGCACATTGGAAACGCAACGTCAACAACCTTGATGCATAAGCTGAGAGGTCTGTGGATGAATCCTAGGGGCACAGTCCTCCGTATTGAGGCATTAGCATTGGTGGCTATTGCAATCTCCTTCTTCCTTGCAACCTGTGGGTCCTGCCGCCGTTGGTCCAAGAGTTGGATCCTCCAAAAGGGCTTCTTGGCTGCAAATGCATTATTTTTGTCCCTAGGGACATATAGCATTGGCCTGATGCAGTCTTCGCCGGTGAAGAGTGAGATGTATCCCATATGGGCCGTATCCTTGTTCGCCCTCCTTTGCTGCATCGACTCGGTCACCATGTTCAGCTTTGACAACAAGAGCCAGGTCTGGAAGATGTTGTATCAGCTTTTCCTCTACTGTGGATATGTCCTGCTGATGAGTATATCAAGCATTTCTAGTGATATTGGTAACATAGCCATTTGCGTTCTATCTGCCATCACTTTGCTCAAGGGCTTTCATAAGTCAATGGCTCTTTTGCTGCCAGGCAGAATGCGGAACGTAATCAGAGACACTCAAGATAGTGAGCTATTTATTGTGGGGCTAAGATATTTTTCTAGGGAAAAGAAGTTGATGGTCCATTTACCCCTTGATGAAGATAATGCTGCCAAGGTCGCCAAAACAGATGTAGCAGTCAAGGTGCATGCTATAAATTCCATGCACAAAGGTGGTGAGCTAAGGTCCGACATCCGTGATGTGTGCCTCTCCTTGTCTCTGTCTCATATGCTGCAACTGCGTTTACTTGGGGTCAAGGAAGATGATGACTCAATGATTTTTGACAAGTCCGTATCATCCAACTGGTCTGAGTTGAAAGGGGACGATGATGGCGTCATGGAGTGGGCCTTCAAGGTGGTGGAGGTCGAGTTGGCTTTCCTATATGACATCTTGTTCACCAGCAACGCGTTCCTGCATTACTATGAGGCAAAAACTGCTAGTGTTTGGGTGTTGGCTTCGTTGGTTGGGATATGTTTTGTTGGGGTGGTTGCTGCGGTGCCTGGGATGAGGACCGTCCGCTGGGCTTCTTCTTCTTCTGGTGGCCATGGCGCCGCCGTCGTGGGCACCACAACAGCAGACCTTGTTATCACTGGAGTCATCCTTGTGTCCCTGGCTTTTCTGCAGGTGGTTCAGCTGCTGCGCTGTTGGACCTCGAATTGGGCCAGAGTTGCCTTTGCGTGTGATTGCGCAAGAAAGAGGAGGAAACAAGAGGAGGAGGCAGAGGTGAAGCTCAAGAGGAGGAGACAAGAGGAGGAGGCAGAGGTGAAGCAGCAGCAGAGGAGGGAAAAAGAGGAGGCAGAGGTGAAGCAGCAGCAGGGAGGTGATTCGGTGCAGGGGATCCATTTGAAAAGGGGGTGGTGCCTGAGGTTGAGAGCGCATCTTCTCAGGATCAATTGGTTTGAGAGCTACCTATGGCAGGACAAGCTCGGGCAGCACTCAATGGTGGAACCAACCGGCGGCTGCCTGCAGTGCTTCACCAGGCCAGCAGAAGAATCAACATGCGCGTCGGCGTCGCGCAAGTATTGTTCCATCGTCTCGGGGATGCTTGGGCTGCGCTGTGTGGGGCGAGAGCTCCTGGAGGCTCTCTGCGGCAGCGGCACAGGGGACACCACCATTGAGCTGCACTCTGATATCAAGGCATCCGTTGCTGGCTTCCTTAGCGAGATCAGGTCTGACGACGCAAGTGCTTGGCCATCTCCAACGGTTGGAGATGAAAGGAGGAAGCTTGAACAGATAAGCAAGCGTTCGGATAATGAATCTGCTCGCCTCGGTTCCAAACATAATCCTGCTCTCCGTAAGATGCGCTCTCGTGTTTATGATGATCCTGCTGTCCTTGAATCTGGTGCCCGTAGGATGCTCTCGGTTGCTGAGAAGTACACATCCAGCGTGCTGACCTGGCACGTTGCCACGTGTTACTGCGAGTTGGCGCAGCGGCACGACGACAAGGGCTTCCTCAAGGGCTGCAGCACAGGCGCTGAAAGGGCAGCCGTGGAGAAGGATCATCGTGTGGCCACGGCTCTGTCCAAGTACTGCGCCTACCTGGTGGCTTCAGTGCCAGAGCTACTCCCAGGGCCGCCGGTGGACACCAAGAAGGTGTACGATGCGGTTGCACGGCGGGCAAGGGAAGTGCGGCGAGGCGGCGGCGGGGAGGACAAGCTGTTGGCGGCAATGGACAAAATGGATACTCGCGACCCTCTGGAGGAGCTCCGGGCCATGCTAGATCAGAGGTTGTGGATGGACCGCCCGTTCGACGACGGGGTGCAGCTGGGGCAGGAGCTCCGGCGGAAGCCGCCGTCCGAGCGCTGGAAGGAGCTGGCGGGCTTTTGGGTGAAGGCGTTGGTCTACGCCGCGCCATCTGAGAACACGGAGGAGCACATGCAGCGCCTCGCGCAGGGCGGCGAGTTCATCACCCATGTCTGGGCCCTGCTGTCTCACGCCGGCATCCGCAGGTGGCAAGGTGGACTGGAAGAACCGGCGGTAACTCCTGGGGCCGGAGCTGGAGCCGGAGCCGCCCACGGTGCTTCTTCCAGTTACAGGCCACGCCACGGTCTGCGGCGGTCTGCCTCTGCCTCCTAAATAACAGCCTGCCACTGCGTCTAGCCCTCAAGCTCTTGCTGCTTCCTCCTGCTTTGCTTCATTACTATTCCTTTCATTAATAAGTCAGTGTTGCTGCGCTTGTAACACCAGCTCCAGTGTGTGTATGTATGTATGTATTGTTCCTTCTCCTTGTATTTATGTACAATAAAACTTGAATTTATACTTCATTTGCTTCCGACCTTCAGTGCTGCTGAGCTCTCAGTCATCCCTGTAGGTGCTTCTGTTTGTCACATGAAGAAAAAGAAACACACAATTCCCAAACCACCATATGCGCGGCCTTAGAGCAGAGGTCTGGCGGTGATAATCTGATAATTGACAATTCGGTATGCTAATTATGTCTGACCATGCTTAAATTAATAGGCGTCCTTTCTAATGTGATGCTACTTCTTTCAATGGAGATTATCGCTGCGTGGGGAATGTGGAGCAGAACCTGGGTAGGTAACGCAACATCAACAACCTTGATGCATCAGCTATGGAGGAGCCCTAGAGGCAGAGTCTTCCGCATCGAGGCACTAGCACTGGTAGCTACTGCAATACCTCCACTACTACACATATAGGCTTTTCCAGCGCCACCTTCACTGTCGGTTTAGTAAAAACCGGCGGTGAAGGGGCATCACTGCCGGCTCGGATTGAAACGGGTGGTGATGGGGGCATCACCGTCGGTCTATGGCTTGAGCCGGAGGTGAAGGTGGGTCTTCATCACCAGTTCTAAGCCACGGTGCACATCGATTTTTTATTTTTTAAATCTTTTTTTATATTTTTTTCAACCTGGAGCACGCAAGGGAACACTCAAAAAAAATTTCAATCCAATCGGATGTAAGGTGCGGCCTACTGAAAATAATGTATTTTCTCATGTTTTTTTTTTTTTTTTGAACACGGAAAATTTTTCTTTTTTCTATGATTTTTCTGATATTTTTCTCGGCACTAGGAGCACACAAAAGGAAACCACACCAAGTTTTAGCTCAATCGGATGTAAGATGTGGTCTACAGAAAATCGGACGTTGGCTTTAAAAATCGTGCACAAACTTTGAACTTGGAATAGATAATTTTACAGGCTTGACGTTCTCGGAGATGTTGCATCAGCTTTGCCTCTACTGTGGATTTCTCCCATTAAACCAATCGAACACCGCGTCTGTTTGATTGTTGGAACAAAGCGAGTCATGTACCGTCCTGGATTTTTGCGGACGGATCGGTTCAAGTTTCCATCGAAGTATCCGCGAGATTTGAATCGTCCCGTCCAGGATGCGCGGTCTAATCCAAGTAACCAATCGCATGAACTCCCTTGACATAGGACCATCTCGTGCTTGAATGCAAGCCGGTGGAGAACGCCGACGCCATGGCGACGCGTCTGGACAAGAGGTCCGAGTACGAGATGGTGAAGAGAGGGGTGAGGCTGGCAATGCAGCCGAGGGAGCTGGTTCCGTGAAGAGAGGGGTGAGGCTGGCAATGCAGCTGAGGGAGCTGGTTCCGTATGAGGACACAAGGTGGCCTGAAGCTCCTCCAACACCATATGAACACTAGTCAATAGCGCGCGCGAACGCTGGCCGCCCGTGATTTTAGAAACACACAGCCATTACCAATTAAGTCAGCATATATTACACTAGTATAGTGCCCGTGCTAACGCTACGGCTTCGTTACAAGGGTGTCATTCGAAAAATGAAATGGAAAGAACAAACTCAGAGATGCTTACATACATGGCTTCGACAATTGGACTGGATCGTGAGCAGCAATCAATACTTTGCCAAACTTATTTGCAATGGTATCTCGTGAGTTAACTGCAGATATCAGTGCATGGGAATTAATAAATTCATAATGCAATGTTGTAACATATGCACTTAATTTAAGCAAAATTTCTAGATCTATTGTTACACATTTTTCATACATGAGAGAGTGACTCACTAAAAAAATTTCTAGGTTACTAAGCTGCCCAGCTAAACTAAAATAACAATGCTAGGAAGTCCCATGCAGACTTCTCATTCAAATAATCCTAACAGTTCAGCACTCCAAGCAGAAGAAGTACTGAGTCCAATCATTGCAGCAGCAATGCTGGATATGCCAACAGCTTCCCTGCAATATGATCTTTCGAAAAAACGCTTCCCTGCAATATTAGAAGCAGGACAAGCCTTGCTCCTCATCAATTGGTTTGGAACCATATTGACTCTTGGCCATTAAGATCAAAGAATACTTTAGTTGTCACCACAATCATGAGTGGAACAACAAACTAATAAAGGAACTTTTCAGAGGGAAAAAAACACATAACAATGCTGCTTACACCAATCAAGTGCTGCTCAGTGCTATGTGATGTGAACATTATTACCCGTGAAGAAAGATATTTGTGCTTTTGAGTTGTGTGTATATATATTTACCTGGGTAATTCCAAGAAAAGTGTAAACGGTGATACTAAATACAGAAGTTCAGTTCCTTCAGATTGCAAATCAATTCATGGAGGAAAATCCTCTTTAAAAATCAAAATCTTACCCAAAAATACATAGCTGAATCGCAACATGCTCTAGCCATCAGCTCGTGGAGGCTCAAATTTTGCATGTCCCAAGCTGCACAAACTAACTTTTGGAGTTAGCGATCACCAAATAATCATCAAAGAACTTCCACATAGTGCAGATTCGTGCCTAGAGAGGCAGACCATCGCCATCGCCTTTGGAGCCGTCCACCCTGTGTCAGCGCCAGCGCCACCCAAGGTGCTCGACGCGATCTATGAGTCACTCGCGTCCAATGAGATGGCCGCGCTCGAGGTGCTCCCACTCTCGGAGCAGCTCGTCCTCGCCCGTACTCCACCAAACATGATATATTTTTATCACGTAGCTTCTCTGATAAGCTGCAGCTGAGGAAGCTTAGCTTTGTCATCATTTTAAGATATACACTGAATTTCATGACAAAATAATCAAAGGTCGATTCTACGGTAGTGTCTACCAGTTTATACTTTAGACATGTGTAATTAAGTGTGTAGGCTGAAATATTTGATAAAAATATCCAGGGTCTTAAAGTTGTCATTCAAGATTTTGCAGCAAGCAGATACAACTCTTAACAAAGCAATGATGTTATGAGGCAGACCATCATCAGAGATACCTGGTAATGAATTGCCATAACCTTAATTGAAAATATGCAAGTTACTGCACAATATTTTATTTCAAAATGAGCTGAATGCTTCAGAATCTTCACCGTCTTGAGGGTAATAATTTATAAAATGGAGTGCATTGCACAGTAGTATGGAACCAACCTGCAGCGGGACTGCTAGAGGTTGAAGCTTTAGTGCCTATAGCATCGAACCGATACTCATAGCTCATTATAGCTCAGTAACAAGGAAAATATCCAAAGTTGACCAGCGGTTTACCAGACTGCAATCAGTAAAAGGAAGAACTGCTTGCTGAAGAATTAATGAAAGAGAAAAAGAAGAACATGTCTGTATAATTATATTACCTCATCTAGGGAAAGAATGCCATACCAAAAAGTTGGTCGCAGAAACTTGTAGTGGCATAAGGATGACATAATGAGAGGATAGATCACCGGTCTAAACAGAGTACAGTTGGTCAGTGTCCACAATGTTATAGATTCTTTGACAAAACCACATGTCCGCATATGTGAACCAAATTCAGAAGCCATCCATCCAGTAGCATGCCTTCGAGGAACCTTCTCCAACACAAAAAGAAAAATATGAGGAAGACTCTGAAATTTGCTCCAGGTGACAAAGCAAGAAACTGGAATAGGGGTGCTGAAAAGAGACAGAAACACATGTTAATGTTGACTAACAGATGTAACAATATGGCGCAGTGAAAGAAAACAAAAGGTTGAACCAATTATAAGTTTATAACAGTGATGAGTTTTATTTGAGTTTAAAAAATATAACATTTCACAGTGGGAAGTGGGAACAGAATCCATCTTCTGCAGCATAAACAGTGGGCCAACAATGTAAATGGTGAATGCAGGAAACAAGGAGCTTATCATAGCTAGCTGACTATAACCCGAAAACCAAATAATAGAACGGTGATGAACTGATGATTGTATAGATAGCGTACACTTGCAAGGAGCATAAGAGCATTACATCAAACTACAGCCTGTTATCAAAGTTTCACAAGATACAATAACAATGCAGCACATGATGATTTTATGTTGGCACCTGACCTCATGCATGATGTAATAGAGCACACCAAACTGCGTTAGCTCTAGTAGCCAATTCAGATACTTTGCTCATTCAAAAACAAAATTGTAGGAATGGAATTGCAAAGCAACTCTACAGCTTCCAAAAAAAAAATCTGTAATTCCAGTCAAGTATTTGTTTCAGAATGAAATGGTTTAAAACCAAAATGTGCTCAGTGGATAGTTGTTGCCAGTGCAGTACATGATGATTTGGCTACAGATGTTCAGTTCTCCACTCAATAAATTTGTCGACACTGAATAAATTATTACAGTATTGCCTAATGCTTGACTACCGATCGCCTAATGATTTGAGTCCTTTTTACTTGCATAATCTCAGAAGATGATCAAATCACGTGAGGCATATGATTTCCACTGTTCCAAAGAGTTGAATAAGCAACGAAACGAACCTCAGAAGACTGGGAAATCAATCTACCCCAGGCGTCAAGAGATTGCCCCCATCCGTTGGGAACACCCTCACCGGTGTAGTCTTCTTTCTCATCCCTGGAAAGTGGAAACCAAGAAACCAACCGGATCAAGGACCCCCCAACCAATCCCAACCTACATTTAAGATACGTCGAGTCGAGGCAGCACGGCCGCCCGGGCGGAAACCCCGACGCACATGGCACATGCAGAGTTGGACAGGGTGGAGGACGTGGCCACGTTGACGGCGGCGACCGGCGGCCTGGCCACGCCCTGCAGGTTCTCGACGGAGCTGTCGAGCATGTCGACCCTGGCCGAGGGTCCACCCGCGCCGCCTTGTAGTCCCCGGGGTCCTCCGCCCGTGCAACCTAGCACACGAAAAAGCGGTGGCGGCGGCGGCCGTGTCAGATCAATCAATCCGTCGATGGACCGTGGCCCCTACAGAAACCCCGCACGAATGGGCGAACGAACGAACCAGTCGCTCCGTACCGCGACCTTGGCGCGCTTGCTGCCCGATCGGCTCCGTGGTGACGGTGGTAGCGGCGACGGGGTTGACGCGGGCTCCGCTGGTGTCGGGGCCGCCGCGGCCGCCTCCTCGAACGGGGCACTGCCGGAGAGGCCTCCTCGGACGGGGCCCGACGCTTGGCCGCAGAGCTCCGCCGGGTGTCCACCATCGCGCCTCACCGCAAGCGGAACCCGTACCTACCTAGGCTTTGGGGAATTTGGGGAATGGGCAGGCCAGCACTGCGGCGGATCGGGAGTCCTGGCAAGATCGGCGGCTGTCCAGGGTTAGGGATTGCAAGGTGGTGCAGCGAAAAGAAAATGTCGAGTATTAAAAAAATCCAAGCAGCGGGATTCGATCCTCCGTTGCCGAGCACGCGCGGGGGCGGAGGGCGTGCGGGGTGAGTTCGCGTGGGTGAGTTTGAAGCATGGGTGAGGAGGGTGAGAGACTGACTGTGGGGTCGGGGGTGAGATTCAGACTTCCCACTCTTTTAGAAGAATTGCATTATAGTAGAGATGGAACAGAGAGTTTGTTCAAATACCATCCAGAAGTTTCAACGGGTCAAGCTACAGCACCACAGCAACTGTCTTACATAATCTCACACAATAGCGATAGGCGATGGAGAGTTCAGCAAACAGGCGATATAGTCTTACACAAGCCTACATAAAAGTTCAGTAGGCGCGCGAGTGCTGACCAAGCACAATTTTTTAAAAACGAACGAATAAAAAAGCTGAGTATACATAATATACATAAAAGTCTTGGAACAGAGCACCACCGAGGCAGTCACTAAGATGGCATAATACAACACATTGCACATAGCAGAAGTCATAGTAGCGCATGATTAAATATAGGTCTCAAGGTTGTTCAAAAAAAAAAAAAAAAAGTCTCAAGGAAAGCAACATCACCTTTTGAAGTTCGATCCTTATAGCGCTATTAAAGTTTCCATGCGCCGGCGCGCTGAGTACCGTGACCTAAAAAAAAAAATCACCCGAAAAACAAAGGAGTGAACTGAGGATCGATTTTTTTGACATTGAGCAAGTAGTCACCACAAAAAAGGCACAGGGAGGTCCCGCTCCCCCACGTCGTCTCCCCCGGGAGGCGACCCGGGGGCCCCAGCGCCGCCGCCTCCGTCCCCCGCTCCTGCGCGCCGCCCGGGCCGCCGCCGCCCCTCAGCTCGCCGGCGGCGGCGGCCTGAAGGAGGGAGGCGCTCAACAAGGCGCTCCCCGGACCTCCCCGTCGCTCCCCCCCGTTCCCGGAACCGGCGTTCCCCGCGGGCGGCGGGCCGGCCCCGCGCCCGCCGGGGTGGATCCGCACTCCGCGCCACCGGATCCGGCTCTTGCGGCGCGGAGGCGTCCGGCGGCCCTAGGGCGGGGCCCTACGGTTCCGCGTCGGCGGCGCGGGCCGTCTGGCGGCCCCTGGGCCGCGGCGGCGGCGGCCGCGCGACCGTCCGGCTCCCCTGTGCCGCGGGCGGGGCGGCCGGGGGCCTCTGGGCAGAGGGCCGACGGCGGCGACATGGCCTGTGCGGGTGCGGCCAGTCTGGCCCCCGCGCGGTTGTTCCGACCGCCGGCGGTGGACGGTGGCCTGGCGCCTGGCGCCCCCCCCCCCGGCTGCCGCCCAGCGCCAGACTCGTTGGCCGCGCCGTTCTGGCGGCGGCTAGGGTTTGGGCTGGGGTGGCGGCGCCGTGGGCCCCGGTCTGGAGATGCGGGACACCTCGGCCGGGGAGCTGAACGCCACTGCTTCGCCGCCGTCACCGCCGCCTGCGCCCAGGTCGCGTCAGGCGGCCGTCCGGCCCCCCCTCCCCTGTGGTGGCCGGCAGGCGTGCACTGCGCGCCCGTGCGACGGTGGTGACCTGCAGGTGGTGGAGGCGAGGCCTCCTTGCCGGCAACGGCCCTTTCGGGGCCGGCAGCGGCGGTCAGTTGGGATGCGCCATGGGGCGCCCCACCCAGTTCGTCTTTGGCAATTGAGGTGGGGGGGGGGGCTCGCGCACCGCGACGGCTCCGTCCGCACTGCTCTGGTGCGCCCCGCGCCCGTTGCACCGCAGCCTTGAGGCGGAGAGCTTCGGCCGGGGTCGCTGCGGCGGGGAGGCCCCCGCCCACAACTCCGGCGTTCCAGAGCAGCCCGCGGCGGCGGCAATCGTGTGCGCTTGCCCCCTACCACCCGCGCTGTGTGGCGGCAGTGGTGGGTCGTTGCCGGGGACTGGCGGCCTCCGGCGGCAGTTCCGGCCAACCCCGTCTCCGGGGTGGGCGACAGGACGGCCGTTTGGCCCCTCCCTGGCCTCCCCACGCACTTCACCGGGGCCTGTGCTCCCGCAGACGTGCCTTGGCCCCTCTTCCCCTCCTGGTGGCAGGGTGGGCCTTGGCCGATCTGGCGGCGCCCTCCCGTCAGCACTCGGGGTGAGTGCTCTGACGGTGACCAGCGGTCGTCCGGTCTCCTGCCTCGATATGCGGCGAGCCATGACCGACCTGGCGGTGCCCATGCGCCGGCATTCTGCTCACCTCCACCACGACCATCCAGTTGATCAGCACCGGCGGCAGACTCCATGAAGACATCAAGCTACGTCACTGACGGCAGCGGCAACCCAGGACAGCATTGGTGAAAACCATGTCCTCGGGCCTACGGTCTAGGACTGACGACGGTGGCGAGATCATCATCACCTTCTTGAAGGCGTCGTCTCCACTGTCCCTCGGGCGCCACTGACGGAGCCAACTCGGGAACGAAAGATCCCATGGGTGCATGGTCCGTTGGAGTTGGCATCTCGCGGCGTCATTTCCTTCCCGAAGGCTCCGTTGGCGCACCAGAGCTCTTCCGACGTCTAGTCGTGCCCCGTTTGCCCCGTTGGGCCACCGGGGTTGTCGCTGTGGTGGTGGTGGCCTTTCTTTCCTTTCTTTTCTTGTTTGTTCTTACCGGAGGTGGCAGGGCTTGTTTCAAATCTTATTTCCACCCCGGTTTCATTTTATTGCATTGCATTCTTCTACTTAATGAAAAAGATGTGCAAGTCTTTTGTGTATTCGAAAAAAAACTGAGGATCGATTTTTCTAACTAATTTCCTAGGCAGCGATCCGATATGTTCAAAGAGTACATCCCGTGAGTCATAGAGTATATAAATCCTAGCACAGTAAAAAGTTCCAATGGTTCACAAAAGGGCAAGATATGGCCAAATTACCAAACTTCACCACATGATAACAGCACTAAGTTGACAAGCGTAAGATCATATTAGGATTAGCCTCATCAATCGACATCGATTCATCTATGTGACCTCCATTGGTACCAGCTTCGCCTTCTATAAGCTTCTCAGTAGCAGCACCACTGTCTATAGGGCCTACATCTGATCCTCAAGATGTGCCCTTCATTTTCAGAAGAAAGTTAGATCACTGAATTTGAAAAGCGACACTGCAAATCTGATGAGATGATCCATTTTGTGATGGCAGTATGGAGGTATTGGAATATTCAGCTGTGTTTGAATGATCTACATAAAAAAAATTATAAGTGAATATTGGTTAGCTAATTTCACTTAATAAATCTCATACACATGAAAACATGCAGGTATGTTATACAGTTTTTTATCCTGTTAGGCTAAGCAGTAAGTTGCAGAAATACACACTACTATTAATATCATAAAGAAACAATTATTTGCATTATTCGAGCAAGAGGCAAATTACCATGGGCAAATCAGCATAACCTCCTTTCACACAATGGAAGAGTTATCAAGGCAGTAGCTGACCATGGAAGGCTACTCCTAAATTTCTCTTCAAAAGCCTATAACTGCAAGCACAAAGACACTAAGAAGCAGTTGTGGTATTAATATATATTTGAAAATTAGGCCAAGACAAAGCAACAAGAGATGCAAGAAAAGAATGACGCAAGGCAGTAGCTAACCATGGCAGACTACTCCCAGGACGCATTCCAGAATATAGAAGATGTATATAAACTGAGAAATAAGCTAAACTTGATAGCTCAAGTCATCGAGAACAATAAAAAACATATAGGTGAATCCATGCGAATCTATGAGACAGCAACGTACATGTGGGGTAGTTCTATCCATGACATGTACGAATGTAAACATGGCTGCATTTTTACCAAAAAAATTATCAGCATTTCTGAACAGAATGAAGACCAACTGAGCTCAAGGCTCAAGATTGATTGAACTGTAACCCAAGCAGCGGATAAAACGGACGTACGTAGTAAGATTGATTTAATCGCACATTAGGGATCAACAAATGACCAGAGCAAATTAACTTAATCAAGGCAAAGCACACCTGATTGGATTACAAAGAGTCAGTGGCGGATCCACGGGAGGGGCTGGGTGGGCTGCAGCCCCTCCCGTGAGCCTCAAACTCAGGCAACATCTCTTCTTATTTTACTATTTTTAGTATACAACTAATGCATTTTTATGTCTTTTTTTCTATTATTAGTACATAACTAGTGTACTTTTTATATTTTTTTATTATTAATATATAGTTAGCATAATTTTTTATCTGATAATATTGTTTTAGCCCCTCCCTTAGTCTGTTTTTGGATCCGCCACTGCAAAGAGTGAAGAACCCGGGGACGGAGAAACAGAGCAAGCATGGCCACCGGGGTGAGGGAGGAATACACCCTACGTGTGGGTGGAGCGCAGAAGCGGGTTGCGAGGCAGTCAAGGCCGCGGCGGATTGAAACCACGAGAGGGGCATGCCGGCCACCAGGTACGTATATGAGCGTTGCTCTCCTGCTCCTCAGAATATGGCACATAATATAAAGTAGAGTAGGGTTGCTCCCCCTCCTGTTTCCCTCAAAAAATAATATGAAGTACTCCCACCATTCTAATAAATTATAATACAGTTTTAAATTTTGTAGGACGTTTTTATTGCATATGTAAGCATCAAGTATAACATATATCTAGGTGCACATCTCTAGAAAAAGTTGAAATGATTTATAATTTGGAACGGAAGGAGCACAAAATGGTTATGGGAACATCTCTTTACATTATTATTGACAAAAAGGCATAGTTAAATTTTCCACAAGAAGATAACTGATTTTAATGCACTGTTTGGTAGGGCTTTTCCGAAGGAGCTTGGAGCCAGCTAAGCTAGAAATACTCACTTTATTGGCTCCTAGCCTATTTTTTAAAAAGAGGAACTTTTTTCCCTACATAGTAGAATATTTTTTTTACTCAAATAGGACCGAAGTTGAGCTCAATAGCATATATTGGGAGGAGAAACGGCCCAACAAACTGGAAATGTGTACCCACATTTTTTGGAGCTAAAACACATGAGTGTTGTATAACATTTCTGTTTATTTTTATTCTTTCTAAAAAGAAGCTATTCTTGGGTTTTTTATGAGCCAAACAATTCAAAGTTAGTTAAATCTATAAAAAAATACTACAAAAATATAGGTACCAGTAATATTTTTTTTATAGATTTGATTTTTTTTGAAATGATCTATTCTAAATTCTTTTTTTGACGAGTTATTAGTAATTTATAACCTCATATAAATCATAACACAACGGTTAGAATTTTCCAAAAATCCATGGAAACGAACTAAAATTCCGCCGTCCCCGCCCTTTTCGTTGGCTGGTTCTCTTCTCCCCTACTATCCCCCAATCACTCTCTCTCTCTCTCCTCGCGATCTCGCGGAGCGGAAACCCTAGTGAAACCCCCCGCCGTGGGGGGACCGAGCCGCCGCGATGCTGCACGAGCTCCTCCTCGCGCTGCTCGGCTTCACCGGCGACTTCGTCCTCGAAGCCTCCCGCGCCGCGTCCCAGGAAGCCGGCGGGGACGGAGGCGGCGAGGCGGGCCCCGCCTTCCGCCTCGCGCCCCGTGATCCGCGTGGGGGTGGGAGATCGTTGTGCCTTTGTGGGGGGATACGGAGTTAGGTGTGGTCGGGTGCCACCGAGTTCTGGTGAAATTTATGCGGAATTTTACCAGTAATTGGTGGTTGTAGTGCACGCCTAGGCACAGTTTCGTCGTTTGATGTTTAGTTCCTCATCCAAACTATCACCATAGCCACATCCTATTTAAAGTTTAAATCATAGTAAGCGTGCTTTGTGAAATTTGTAATGCAACCAATGCTCTGGTTGAAATTTGTAATGCAACCAATGCACAGGTTGGTGTGCTAAATGGCTTTTATTCTGCAGGACTGCTATTGAGAGGCTCTTATCTCTGGGATTTTACTACAGAGAACTGAACCGCTTTGCAACCGAGTCTCGTGACCTGAGCTGGATTCATTCTTCTGTAGATGTTTCACCACCTCATTCTGATAAAACTCAGAAGGGAAAAGTGAGAAAAGGGAGTGTGTACAGGAGGGCAATTGCCAATGGTATTACTGAGATTCTGTCAGTATACAGATCAGCTGTTCTACAGGTCGAGCAAAACCTGTTGTCAGATCCGTTGCCTATCCTAGCGAAAGTGACTCATGGGTTAAATAAGGTATGCCCATGAATATCTCAAACAGCATTTTCTGTTTACAATTACTCATCTTCTAATTGACAAATCTATGTTGTATATGATCTTTACTGTGCTTATGTGTTTGGTGATTTCTTATTGGCATTTACCATAGTCTTTGCTGCACTTAATTGCAGTTTGAGGTCCTTCTACCTCCACTTTATGAGCTTGTTATGGAAATCGAGCAGAAAGACATCAAGGGTGGACAACTTCTTAATCTTTTGCATAAACGGTGCCATTGTGGGCTTCCAGAACTGCAAAGCTGCATTCAGAGGTATAACTGTACCATTATTTATACATGTGACATTTAAAGACAATAGAGCTGCCATTTTGATTTCTTTCATGCTTTGAACGGAAACTTCTGTGCTTCCATCTTCATTGCAGTTACTTTGCAGTGTGTTCTCAATTCTCTTGCATATGGCCTAACTGTTGTATTTTATTTGTTCCTTTCCTTTTCATGTTGTTTTTAAAAAAGGATAGATTACTTTGGCATGGACACCAGGTTATGTTCAACCAGCTGACATCTTGGATGGTTTATGGGATTCTTCAAGATCAGTACAGTGAATTTTTCATTAGAAGGTCAGCATGTCTACAGGGCTCCTATTCATGCTACTTCGTTCATGCTTCTGATGTCTCATTTCCATATTTCCACTTGTCAGTTGTAATCTGGTAGATATAATGCTAATGCTCAAAGTTGAGCTTCCCAAGTTCACATTGCTCGCAATATGATACATTCCCTTAAGATGACACAAATTTTCTTTTGTCCCACACATTGCAAGTATTTTTTCTATAGTGTTTTTAATACAGATCATTTGCAGCCTAATGCTGCTGATCTGAGGGATACATAAAATTGGTTACGAATATAAAATTCACAATTGGACTGGAATCTGTTACCTTTCAGACGATGACAAGTAGTCCTAAATGGCTAAATGTTGAATGTTAACCCATGGTTTCTACTTTCTTTCGTAGTAAATAAAACTTGAGCTTCTCATGTTCATTTTCAGGCAAGACGACTGGGATGGGGAGAATGAATCATCTCACCGTGATCTTTCTGATAAGTTTAAGCAGAAATTAGCTAAAGACACATCCCTGGCTAGTTGGCATACAGGATTTCATGTATCATTGGTATGCTTATATTCTTAAAATGAAGTGCCTGTGTATTATGTAGTAACTGTTAGCAAGCATAGTCATGTCATTTTTGTGTTTGACCACACACTTCACAGGACATGTTGCCTGAGTATATCCACATGCGAGTTGCAGAGTCCATTCTCTTCGCTGGCAAAGCAATAAGGGTGCTTCGAAATCCAAGTCCTGGTGCTACGTTGCAGGATCCTCTTAACCAAAGCCAGAACTCTAAAGGATCTCATGGAATGCAAAGCATTCTAGGAGGTTCTGGTGCTCCCAAAGAATTGGCATACTTCTCTAACATCAGCGCAGAAGAACTACTGCCACAAGCTGAAGCCGATAAAATTGATGCTATGCTCAAGGAGCTAAAGGTTAGTTGTCAACTAGGCAACTTCTGCATGCTCAAAAAAACTGGGCAACTTCTGCTTGTGCTGTTTATGTTACCACCATCTTTGGTTGCATGTGCGTTTCCCTGCTGTATTACAAATCTTTTTCATGCTAACTTCATAAATGACTATACTAATTGGCATATGGTTGCTTGCGTTTCTGCAGCATTCTTCTGAATTTCACAAACGGCCTTTTGAGGCTGCTGTCGGCTCAATACGTACAATTGCAGCTAATCATCTCTGACAGGTACTGATGTTTCAAAGCATTATATATTCTGCCAATATTTGATTACAAAGGAACATCACCCACTGTTAATTTTTGTAAAAGCTAGTGGTGGTACGTGCTGATCTCAACGGTCATTTGAAGGCATTGAAAGATTATTTTCTTTTAGCAAAAGGTGACTTTTTCCAGGTAAGCATGCAATTCTTTATCCATGACATGTCTTTTCCTTTCCTTTACATGCACGTTTCTTAATTGTTGCATTAAGATCATTATATGGATTTTGTGCAAAATTGTTGTTTGTCTTGTTTTCTGACATGAGTGATCATGCTTCTCACCTAGTGTTTTCTTGAGGAGAGCCGCCAATTAATGCGCTTACCACCTCGTCAATCTACAGCCGAAGCAGATCTCATGATCCCATTTCAGCTGGTGAGTAACATGTTGCCTACACCCCTTTGTCTTCCAAAGTTTTGATGATACACAATCTTATGTTCTCTTGCTGTTGATGTTATTTTCATCCACTTACCTGGTAGCTTCTGTAGTTCTCTTATGTGTCGTGATGACTTATCTCAGCAAATAGATTTGATTGTAGCAGTGGTAATTTGCTGTTAATTCCTACAGGCTGCACTGAAGACTATCGGTGAAGAAGACAAGTACTTTACCAGAGTCTCATTAAGGTTGGCATTTCGAATAGCTTCACACTAATTTATTTCAGGGCCTGCCTAGTGGATAGCTCTGTGGTTGTCAACTGATTTTATTTCTATTTTGTAGGATGCTATCATATGGTATGAAAAGTAGCACATCTCAGAAAGATCTCCAAAAATCCAATGCTTCAGAGCTTTCTTCACAAGGAAAAGCTACATCAGAATTGGCACTTGATGGGTGGGATAGTATTGCTCTGGAATATTCTGTCGACTGGCCTCTGCAGCTCTTCTTCACTCCTGATGTTCTGTCCAAGTAAGTATCATAGCACATAAGCAATTTTCAATCTCGATAAAGGTTAGACGGTTTTATTCTGAGTGTACACATATTTTAAAAACGTTATGAAACAGGCTCTGTTGGACTTCTTTTTACTGTTTGCTTTCCTTTTTTTCCCCTAAATATGTGTAAATGTTATCCAGGTATCGCAAGGTTTTCCAGTATCTCATCCGATTGAAGAGGACACAAATGGAACTTGAGAAATCCTGGGCAGCTGTAATGCATAAAGACCATGCTGATTTTTCTGATTACTGCAAGGATCGGAAAAATAACTCTGCAACACAACTGCGTCGACAACCCTCTAAGCCTTTGTGGCGAGTAAGGGAGCATATGGCATTCTTGATCAGAAACCTACAATTTTACATCCAGGTAAAAATAAGATATGCTTATGTTTTTGGTTCAGTGGTTGTAGCATGTGAATGGATCACACTGAAATTGGATTCTGCTCTTGATGACATCAATGCTGGACATTTCTTATGTCATCTGTTTCTTGTGCCTTTTCCACTCCAATACTCCAATGAAAATAACCTTGTCCTTCCAAATTGAACTTACTTTTCAGGTTGATGTAATCGAAGTCGCAGTGGAATGTTTTACAATCTCACGTGCAGGATTCACATGATTTTACAGAGCTAGTGAGCTTTCATCAGGAGTAAGCAACTATTTTTCAGTTTGCCCTGGACACAACCATAAAACTTGTTTTTTGCTGAGAGGAATAACCTTTTTCCTTTTTAATTTATTTTCAAAATGCTTAGATAAATGATGAGTCAAATTTGCATGAGTTCTTCTTTTGATGGATACTTGCGTTTACTGATCCATCCATCATGCGTTAATCTAATATTTCAATATGATCTTCCGTCGAGTTGCCATGTTTTGCTGTGTGCAGTCTTGTTAATAAACCCGGCATTTAATTTCTACTATTAGGGAATTATTTTTAACTTATGGTGTAAATGAAGATATTCACGGCGTGTTACCTTGTTTAGCTTGATTATTTTACATCGCTGAATTAATTTCTATTGATTACTAACAAGGCTCTTGCACTACAGATATTTGTCGGCACTGGTTTCCCAATCGTTCCTGGATATTGGATCAGTTTCTAGGATACTAGATAGCATAATGAAGCTTTGCTTGCAGTTCTGCTGGAGCATTGAGCAATTTGAAACTCGGCCAAATATTTCTGAGATTGATCACATAACTGAGGTATTTATGTTCCCTTCTACTCAATAAACTTGATGATACCAGTACATAGCATGGCATTAGCGTGCTCAAAAGTCTCAGTCCTAGTAAACCATACTTCATTCTTGCCATGTTTTGATGATAACCAGGAATTCAACAAGAAGTCAAATTCGCTGTACACTATCTTGAGGAGTAGTCGCCTCGCGGGTAGTCAAAGAGCACCTTTCCTGAGGCAATTTCTAATGAGGCTAAATTTCAACTCTTTCTTTGAGGTAACCTCCATCCAACTAGGGCACTTTTACTTTATACCAGTAGACTTGTTTCTTTCTTATTAATTCGTTGGATTTTGTTTCTGGTAACAGACCACTGCAAGGGGAGTGATGAATTCAGGAAGGCTGCGCCCAAGCACTGCAGGTGCTCAACTGTAACAGTGACTGTTGATGTGTGACTTGGGCTCTCGAGTTTTACAGTTTTACACGGGAGTGATGGTATGATGGTGGTAGTGCCTGCAAGAGACTTCGGGGGAGTTTTCGTAGTTGAATGTAAATTCTGATCGGGTGGTGGTTGTCTGTCATGAAAATGGATTGCAGATGATTCATGCTTGCCATTGTGTTTTTCTGTTTGTTGATGCTATCCAGTTCGTGTGGCTTCAATTGTACGTCCTACAAATTGTACACTCATTCACCGTGGGAATCTAGTTGACAGCACAGTGAAATGCAATTACACATTCTTTCGAATGGGCTGTTGCCACTCCTGAGCTGCCATGTTTTAGAATATGTTACCTCAAGCAACAGGTTAGGATCGGAGTCCGGTTAGGGCTATTGTCCTGTTGGACCAGGACTAACTCCTTTGTATCTGTAATGATCGTTATATAATGATGCTAAGGCTAATCTAAGGGGTTAAATAATAACAGTTAGGAATCTTCTACAAGATTTTGTTCCTTGCTGTGGTAGTGGCCAGCGATTGGAGGTGCTGTGTTTTAGCATCAAGTACAGGGGTTGGTATAGAGAGAAGAGGGATCGGAAGTAGAACAGCAAGCGAGGCTGAGGAACAGATAGAAGACAGACGTGAATGTTTAGATGGAACGCGCAGTTTATAATTCTGTTGCTATCCCCACTCTCATCTCCAAAGCTCGTGCAAAAACAAGGACTCTTTCCATGTAAACATCTGGATAAATTTTGAAAACTTAATTGTATGGTATTTGGATATATTTTTAAAAAATATTTTTATATTCAATTTACCTCCTTAAACATTCAGTTTAGTCTGATTTATCTCCCTTATGTATGCGATTGCGCGCTAGGCCCTTGCTCCCCCGTTGTGTTCTCTGTCTTGCCCTCATCTCCGCGCCCGCACGCCATCGCAACGATCCTTCATGTTATCGGCACTGGCGTCTCCATGGTAGTTCTATAGAGGTGAGATGTTTTGCTTTGTGAAGGCTAAGGAGAGGAATGTGGATTGTTGTTTGGGTGTAAAGAAGGCACAGCTTCCCTTTTGGGTATCTAGGATACCAATGGTATTTTTGAGGATAATGAATAAAGGTCATATGCCAATTGAATAACAATTTTGTTGAAAACTTAACAACTGGATGAACAAATTGTTATCAATATAAGGGATAGACTGGTTTTGATAAATTTTATTTTATAGACTCCCTATGTTCACGATTTTCTTTTTTAGCGATCCCTAAAGGAATAGCTGGATGAAACAATTGTACAAAAAAAAAAAAATCTGAAATTTTGAAACGCCCGCTCGTCCCTACCAAAACCCCTTTCTAGAATAGGCAAACCAAACCAACACCCTTCCCAATTCAATTCGCCCCAATTCTCCGCCGCCGCGCCGGCCGGCTCCTCGCCCGATTGCCGCGGCGAGCTCTCCACCTTCCTGCCCCCCGTTCCCTGCTCTGCTCGCCCGCAGCAGCGGGGAACTGTCAGCAGCCTGCCCGCTCCAGCGCCCAGCCTGCCAGCTCCGTCGGCCGCCGAGGCGTCCGCGAACGAAGGCCCACGGCCCAGGAGGCCCAACAACAAGTTCATAGGCGGTAACTGGGTTTGAATGATCGCCCCTGCGTGGGCCGAACGAGGCTGAGCCCCTGTAAGCATAAAAGCTCCGCCCGCCGGAAGGGGGCGCAACTTTTGAACACACACACAATTCTGAACTCGAACTAAGATTCATCCGCCGTTCCTCAATTCGTCTCATCCGAGTTCATCTTCTTCCCCAAGTTTCCTTTTCTTCTCCCGTTCCCCAATCCAAGTTACTCACATCTGGTATCAGAGACACCGTCCTCGGCCTCAATTTCCCGTCGGATTCGATCCGCGCATCCCATCGGCAGCTTGATTCCAAGGGATTTGGTTGGTCTAACCCAGAGATTGCGCTGTGAGCTGCAGTTCATCTCAGGGATTCCGTAATTCCAGTCCACGGCGTCGCTGTTTGTGGAGTGAATCGACCGATCTGGAGCCGGCCTCCCACGAACACTTCACCCGCCGTCAGAAGCAGCTTGGTGTCATGGATCCCAACCACAAGTTGCTGCTCGAGGAGCTTGACAAGCGCTTCGCCGCCCACAAGCTTCGGCTCGAAGGTGTGGACAACCGCATCGACAAGTTGGAGAAGAAGATCGACTCCACCGCGCAGGCTTCGGGAGCTCGCATCGAGGCTCTCGAGACCGTCGCCAAGGTGTTCGACGATTGGCGCCCCGGCGTCGATGGCTTCATCGAGGATCTACGGGGCGAGATGATTCGCTTCAACACCCTGAAGCTGGAGGTTGGGAAGTTGACCAAGTGCATGGAGCACGCCATGGCCGAGGGACCGTCGCCAGCCCCAGGAGTGATGGGCCCGGCGCCGCAGATGCCCGCAGCGACGTCCTCGCCACGGCTACCTTCTCCGCGCGCGCCGCCGTTGAAGTTTCCGTCGGCGCCGACTACGCCGCGCGCGCATCCGGTCGACATCAAGCCTGCGTACGTTCCTTCCTCGTCCGGGGTCAAGCATGAAATGCCGGCCAACTTCCACTACACCGGCCTCGGCATGCCGCCGGGATTCGGCGAGCAACCGGCTGCCCCGCGCCCATCTGCGGGATTCGCAGCCACTCCGCCCGACGGGCACCGCGTTGAGAATGGTGGTTTTGGAGTGGTTACCACTCTGAATCCACCACCAAACAGGGGTACGTTTCCATTGCCGCATCCTCCACCTCGTCCTAATTCGCTGAACACTAGTTCTCATCATTGGGAGTCTGATTATTCTGGTGGTGGTCATCATGGGCGGCTTCCTAAGTTTGATTTCCCTCGTTTTGATGGCGAGCATCCTAAGCTATGGTTGAAACAGGCTACCCACTATTTCAAGTTGTATTGTGTCGAGTCTGAGGTTTGGATAGAGGCTGCAACAATGCATTTTCAGGGTGCTGCTAAGCGTTGGTTGTCGTCTGTTGAGGGGAAATTAGAGTCTATGCAGTGGCCAGCTTTTTCTGCTTTGCTGTTAGAACGCTTTGCGCGCGATGAGCATGCCTTGCTTGTTAGACGCCTCATTCAGCTTAAGCAGACCGGTCCAGTTAGTGAGTACATTGAGGCTTTTGTGTCCATAGTTGATCAGCTTAAAGCGTATGATGAGCATCCAGATAAACTTACTTTCATAGGCCATTTCATTGATGGGTTGAGGGATGAGATTAAAGTTGTGCTGTATGTTCAGCGTCCTTCTTCGCTCGATGCTGCTTTCGTTCTTGCTGAATTACAGGAAGAAGCCTTGGGGCTGGCTCGGCGTCCATTTCGCCGTGGTGATTCGGGATCTGGCTCTCGTCCTCCATGGAGTTCATCGTTGCCTCTGCCGCCACCTCCAGTCAAGCTGGCGCCTCTGGACACACATCGCGTTTCAGACTCTGCTGCCACGAAGGGCGTTTCTGCTGAAGACAAGTTCAGAGCACTCCGTGCTTCGCGCAAGGCAAAAGGATTGTGCATGCGTTGTGGCGCACCATGGAGTCGTGATCATCGCTGCTCAGAAGTGGTGCAGCTTCATATGGTGCAGGAGCTTCTGGACATCTTTCCTGATCATCAAACGGATAGTGAGCCTTCTTCTCCACCATCTCCTACTATCACTCCTGCTCAAGTCATGATGCAATTGTCTCTAGCGGCTGTGGCTGGTACCTCTGCACCCAAGACGCTCTGCTTGTCTGGCTTCATTCAGGGTGTGCCACTGTCAATTCTGATTGATTCCGGCAGTTCTCATAGCTTTATCAGTTTGTCTGTGGCTCAGTCTCTTTCAGGGGTACAACCATTGCAGGATCCTCTTTCTGTACAAGTGGCTAATGGAGCAACGCTGCAGTGCACCACACACATTCCTAGTGCAACATGGACTGTTCAGGACCACAAATTTGTTACTGACCTGAAAATATTGCCCCTGTCTGCATTTGATATTGTAACAACCCGAAAAATTTACCAAACACAAAAATCTGAACTAGAAAATTTTTTCTAAACAAACCCCTCTTTATTGCTTGTCATGTGGAGAATCCTACCTAGTGCACAAATAGCACTCGTGATTAGTTGCTACTCACTACAATATATTATCCACAAGTGTCTTAATATCCCCTGAAGCCACATGTGATTAGGACCACCATAGCTTAAGCACTAGTGGGACCTACTTCATCTATAATTATCACCACATGTTTAATTATAGGGAGTCATGCATCATTTTCTTGCACCCTATGTATTATGTTTGATTTGGATCTTATTGGCTTTTCCGTTGTATTGAATAATAAATCTACAACACACATATTTATTTATATGATAAATAAATATATCAATATGGGAATAATATCCAAACATACTCTATGACCATAATGGCACTTGGCCTAGCTCCTCTGCCCTTCCCTTTGGCCCAAACTAGTGACCGCAACAACAGCTAAGACTCTCGGACCAGGCTTGCTCCGTTCATAAGCTGACGCCATGATATGGGAGTTTGTCACGTCATCGCCCTCAAGACCATGCCACGACATGAAGCCGCAACCTCAGCCCATTCCCTAGAAGTCGCGAGAGCTTAATTAGGAAAAACCTTGCTCCTTAATCCCTTAGTCAATAGGCTGCACGAGTGTGCATGCTAGTGTACCCTATTGTACTGAGATGCACGTAAGAGATAACCAAGAAACAACTCATATTTAGCCTACTGCCTAAATCACGTATCACGAAGGTGCATGCTCCTGTGCACGTCCCTTTGGTTGTATATATACTCGTACATACGTGTATGAGTGCCGGATCGCAAGGACAGAACCCAGCTCCCTTGCCGGCCCAACGCCGCAGCTCGCCCGGCCCAAGCTGCCTCCGATCCCCGAGTGGCCCATCAGTCCATCACGTGAGCACGAGAAAGTAACTCGCGTATGCTTCACGCAGAAGGAAGCCGCCGCCGCAAGCCTGTCCCATCCTCGCGCCTCGGCGTCCGTACCACCGCCCGCGGGATGAGCGCCGCGTGTCCCGGAGCCCGCCGAACGTCTAGGATCACCGGTGCCCCTTGGAGCCCTAGAATCACTGCTATAAAAGAGGAACCGCCGCCGCAGCTCCTCGCTTCATCCGCCGCCGCCGCCACTTTCTTCTTCTTCCTCCCTGTAGCGCGCCGCCACCCCTCTTTCTCCCCACTCCGCTCTGCTTGCAGTACCAGAGACGCTAGCCACCGCGCTCTCCCTCCCGCCTCGCTGCGCGCGACCTCGCCGTGCCCGCAGCGCCTCGCCGCTCTACCTCGCGACGTCGCCCATGGACGCCACGCTCTCCGCCATGGACGCGAACCGCCCGTGCTGCTCCTTCGTCGCGCAGTAGCGAGCACGGAAGCCGCTTCTTCGTCGTCGACCAACGACCGCGCCACGCCGACGCCGTGCTGAACGACGACGCTGACCTGAACCACACCGAGCCGACAACGCCTCGACGACGGAGGTGCCCCCGACGTCGACCACCTCGCTGCGCGACGCCCTCGCGCTGCTCCGTCCCGTTCGCGTTCCAGCTCGCCGTGAACCGCGACCCGGACGACATCGTCGCCCGGCGCCCCGCAGCTGCAACCTCGCCGTCGACCTCGCCTCCTTCCCGGTCTTCACGAACCCACGGTGAGCAACCACCTACCCAAGCCCTTCCTCGTTGGACCAACTGTCCTGGCCTTCGCCGCCGGCAAGCCCCGGGTGAAAACGACCAAAGACCCGTCTTCTTTGTCCATGCCATGGATGCCTGTCTCGACCTTGTGCCCGCTTGTTCTCCCGATGGAGCGCGATGCCGTGCGTCGATTGCCTCGCGACCTCATCGCCATGGCCACATGGTTAGCCCTTTTCCCTCGCCATCCTCGGCTCGCAGACACGCACACACACCAGCACCGAACCGGCCTTAGGCAAACAGAGTTGGTGTCGTGGTGCACCAACATGGACTTGACCGCCATGCCGCCCTCGCCATAGACTTGGAACGCGCCTTGCGCGCACCGGATGTAGATGATGATGCCCGTAGGGATCTAGCCACCTCGCCGCCATGCCTCCGCCGTTGCTCCACGGAGCACTGCCGTGCTTGCCACCCTGGTGCCCCTAGCTGTGACCGACGCGCGCGCTGGACAGCGGCACATGCCGTGCGCACGCCCAACCGAACGGAAGGCCCCTGGATGTCCCTGGACCGTGAACACGTCGTCGCAATGACCCCTGCTGCTCCGGCCGCTACCCGAGCGAGACCGCGCCGTCGAGATGGATGTTGGACTGCGGCGTCCCGCCGTGTAGCCAAGCGAAGGAAACCGGACCGCCATGACCTATATCCGCATGGGCGCCTTGTCGTCGGAGCCGCCGCGCGCCCGCCACGGTTGTGCACCGCCGAACGTTACGGCCGCCACCGGAAAGCCAAAAGGGTAGCCATGGACGTGAACCCGACCACGAACCCCTCAATTGGGGCGCTGGACGAGGATATGCATCGCGCCGTCGCTCGCCGTTGCGGTGATGCCGTCGTTGTCGCGGCCGGCTTCACTTGAACACCGGACTTGCTACACATGCCCTCTGCGATGAGCCGTCGTCGTTCGACGCAACAGAAAACCATCGGACCTCTTGATCGCCCTACCGTCGCCTTGACGCCGTTGCTCGCCCGTCTGTCCTAGCCTTCGTGCCCGCATGCCATCTCGTGCACTATATGAGCCCCAAAGCACGCCATTGTTGGCACTCACGGCCATCACATGGCTAAAGCACGGACACGAGCACCACACGCACTCACACGGTTCCTTTGGAAGGCCTCCCAGTGTCATAGGCAACGCACGGACCACGGACGCTCTCGCCTTGCTCGCTGTCGCACCGGCCACGGCCGTCCGCCGAACATCGCCGAGGTGACCCGACCTGCCTCGCCATGTCGACGCACTCCCTCGCCGCCGCCATGCACACATAGCACGACTGCATTCTAGCCTCAGCTCAGCCATGGCACGGACACGCGCAAGCCCCGGACTTCCTGCTGGGCACCGTTGACGCCGAGCCCTTGAATCGAACGAGCCCGGAGCACTATGGCCACGCGGATGCCGCGAACACATTGCCGTGGATGTTGGCGTGATAGCCTCGACGTGTCTGCCTTGCCGCCATGCCCTCAGTACACCACCGTGGTCATGAACCTGCACAAGCACAAGCTCACGCTCTGATTGGTCTTCCTTGCACTGGTTCTTGCATCAGCCGGATTGCACTGACCTATACGCGCACACCCGAACATAGCACGGCATCACCACCGTGGCCTTACCTTGCTGCAGTCCAGCCAAGCTCTGGAGCCTCCCGTCGAGCACTTGGCCGGCATAGCATGTGTTGCTCCATGTACTGATGTACAAGACCTAACAATCCGGCCCATTAGCATCCCACACATGGAATAGTTGGCCTTAACGAACGAGCCCAACTCAGCTTTAACAAACTGATGAGGGGCAAGCCCACGTGAATGCCATACCTTTTTCCTTTATATATATTTTCAGCAAATCCTTGCCACATTCTAGAATTCATATTAAACCCATTCTTGCTCCAATAATTATGGAACTAGTTTCATAACTTTTCTAAAATCCTGCTCTACCTCTTAGTGCAGTTCTTGAATTTATTTGAGTTAAGTTTTTATTGTGGATTTATTAGTTCTTATTGTTAGCCGTTCTCGGCATTTTTCTCCGTAGTGACGACTCGAGCTTCGATGGATCCGATGATGCACCCGGAGATGATGGACCGATGATGGACCCTGCTGGTGGATGACCTCTACTATAGGGGACTTGTACCACTACTACCTCGACATCGCAGGTGTCATGGCAGCACCTTCTTTTAGAGAATCCTATTAGACATTGCAAAATTAATAGAATCGCTAGCGCTTTATATTTATTCCTTTGCTAGTATATTGATGCATGCTATTGCCACGAGCCATTATTACCTTGATTGAAACCCTTCACCATGTTACCCGCTTTTGCGCTCGCACTTTATATATTACTACCTCTCTCGCTTGCTTGCACTTTATATCACCATACTTATTATTATATAACTCCACTTCGCATTGTATCTGTGATGTGATGCGGGTGGTGAACCCCGGGAATGGTTTGGCTTGGGATGCTAGACTTAGGTGGACTTGGTGGTGAGGATCTGGAGGTATTGTGCGTGTGACTTGGGTGCGTGGAGGGTGAGGGTTGAGTCGACTGGACAGGATCCACGACGAGTCTTGGGGTGGACCTTGAGACGAGTCTTGCCGGGGGTGCATCCTAGGCATCCCGATGAGAGGTACCTGTGGCGGGTACATGAGACTTGAGAAGACCCCGCTGTGGAGGGCCCTCGGGACAGATGATACGTGACTTAAGGAGAATTTCCCGGTGTGGAGAGCCCTCGGGAAGGAGGTGCTGTGGTGGCACGGTAAACTCAAACCCTGTATGAAGATATCCTGTCTAGTCCTACCTAAGGACTGATACATCGGGAGAACCGGAACCACGGACTTTTCGTACACACCACTCGCTCTTGCTTCCACAAGAGACGGAAGTTCGACTAGTCTGGATGATGCCATTGCTGCTTGGAGTTGAGGGGGAATGGTATGTGGTGAGCCTATACCATTCTATTCAACAGTACCATTGGAGGGGTAGCCGGTTACTGTTGATCCTAGCCCCAGTGTGTTCTGGTAAGCCGTCACTTTCTAGGGCTGGGTGGCAGGATGGTGTTGTCCAGGTTAGAAGGTCGTCTGGCGTCGCCTAGGCAGTGCACATGCCGATGATGGTGATCTGGTGGGTACAGGTGTACACACTCTGCAGAGTTGATCGATCTATGCGCATACCGCGGCCTCGGTTATGGCCATTCTGTGACCTACGTTTCTGTCGACTAGTGAGAGGAGTGTTCTACCTTCCCCGAGAGAGTATTCAGGCCGTGAGCCTTGGTTTGTGGCTGCGGGCCTTTGAGACAGGCCGAGAGGGAGTTGGCCTGCCGACTTGAGTGTGAGTGTTGTGAGATAAGGTGATGGAGATGTGGAGATGGATTTGAGATGGATTTGAGATGGACTTGAGATGGATTTGACTTGAGATGGATTTGAGATGGATGGGATATGTGTGTGTGGGGGAATGGGAATGTGTTAAACTTGACTATATTATTTTTATTGTTACTACTATTTACTGCTACTTCGCATGCGCTAGGATGCAAACCACAGCCAAACTATAGGATCGCCAGATCCCTTTATTTTCTCTTTTCCACTAAAGCTCATTCGGTGCTGACCATGGCCTGCACACATCTGGCGGTGTGCAGATTTTTCTGCTTCTCAGAGGTGTCAAACGGATCAGAAGGTCTCGTGCCTGCGCTCAAGTTGGAGTATGGAGTTGCTTCCGCGTTACTTCCGCCTTCTCAAGCTGTTCTGGATGTTAGAGATACTTTGTTTACGCCTTGTGGCGTTGTAAATATTATTGTAAACCCCTCTATTTGTACTCTTTAGATTTATAGTTCGATGTATGGAATTGATTATCGACTGATGTATATCATTCTGTGAGATTTCCCTTCGTGGAAAATTGAGGATGTTTCAGATATGATTCTGGGCTTAGATTGGCTATCATCCTTTAGTCCAATGCAGGTCCATTGGGAACATCGTTGGTTATGTATTCCATATGAGGAGTCTTTTGTGGTGTTATTCGGCTCAGCCCCAGACTTGCCAGTTGGTGCTGTGGTACAAGTTTGCCTGTCCAACAGCGCTAGTAGTGATCCTTCTACAGTTCATCCTCAGGTTCAGGCTTTGCTTGATGAATATGCTCATCTGTTTCAGCCTCCTGTAGGATTGCCTCCCCAGCGGTCATGTGATCATTCTATACCACTGATTCCGGGTGCCCAGCCTGTTTTTGTTCGACCCTATCGTTATGCTCCTAGTTTGAAGTCTGAAATTGAGAAACAGGTGAATGACATGCTGCAGCAAGGCATTATTCAGAAAAGTGCCAGTGCTTTCGCCTCTCCAGTGCTCCTTGTTAAGAAGAAAGATCAAACCTGGAGGTTTTGTGTTGACTATCGTCAGCTTAATGCTATCACAGCAAAAGGCAAATATCCAGTCCCTATAATAGAGGAACTATTGGATGAGCTATTTGGAGCTAAGTTCTTTACTAGTTTGGATTTGCAAGCTGGCTTCCATCAGATCAGGATGAAAGATGGGGAAGAGTTCAAAACAACCTTTCAAACCCATTTTGGCCAGTTTGAATTCAAGGTTATGTCCTTTGGGTTGACTGGTGCACCAGGTACCTTTCAGGATGCTATGAATACAACATTGGCACCTTATCTGCGCAAGTTTCTGCTGGTATTCTTTGACGATATTTTGATTTATAGTTCTTCCTTTGAGGAGCATTTGCACCATCTTCGTTTGGTGTTTGACTTACTGTCCAAGGATCAGTGGACCTTGAAACTGTCGAAGTGTGCATTTGCTCAGACCAGAATCTCTTATTTGGGCCATGTCATCAGTGCGGCTGGTGTGGACACTGATCCAGTGAAAGTTGTGGCAATCTCTCAATGGCCAGTACCATCTTCTGTCAAAGAGCTCCGGTTATTTCTTGGTCTTGCTGGATACTACAGACGCTTTGTCTGACATTTCGGCATCATATCTAAGCCACTGACAAACCTTCTGCGCAGGGGTGTGCTCTTTGTATGGACGCCCGATCATGAAGCTGCTTTCCAGGCACTCAAATCAGCATTGTGCAATTCCCCTGTCCTGGCACTGCCCAATTTCGCCCGACCATTCACTGTGGAGACTGATGCGTCGGAAGCTGGAATCGGTGCAGTATTGATGCAGGATGGCCATCCTCTGGCCTTTCTCAGCAAGGCCTTGGGCCCTAAATCCCGGGGATTGTCAACATACGAGAAGGAATATATGGCAATCTTGTTGGCTGTTCACACTTGGCGCTCTTATCTGCAGTTCCAAGAGTTCACCATTCTGACGGATCAGCGCAGCCTGTCACAGCTCACTGATCAGCGCTTGCACACATACTGGCAACAGCGGGTGTTCTCTAAGCTGCTTGGGTTGCAGTACCGTGTGGTTTACAGACCGGGCTCTGATAATCGTGCAGCCGATGCCCTTTCCCGGCACCCGGCTCCTCCAGCGGTGTGTGCGGTAGTTTCAACGTTGGTTCCAACTTGGGTATCTGCTGTTCAGGCAAGTTATGCCAATGACCCCGCATCTTCAGCTATTGTTGCCAAGCTGGCTTTAGCGGCTGATTCTGTGCCCAATTTCACTCTGCAAGACGGTGTTTTGCGCTACCGCAACCGGATTTGGGTTGGCGATGACATGTTGCTGCGTCATAAGTTGATCACTCGTTTCATTCCAGCCCTTGGGCAGGCCATTCGTGTGCTCCTGTTACTATTCGCAAGCTGAAGCAATACTTCGGTTGGCGTGGGATGAAGGCTGATGTCACACAATTTGTGCAATCTGTATTCCGTCAACAGGCCAAGCATGATCGCTCTCGTTCCCGGGACCCTTCAGCCATTGCCGAGTGCCATGCAGCTTGGGAAGTGGTTTCAATGGATTTCATCGAGGGTTTGCCGCCAAGCCAATCTTTCAATTGCATCCTTGTCGTGGTGGATCTGCTGACTAAATATGGTCATTTCATTCCATTAAAGCACCCTTTCACAGCTTCTGTGGTGGCTGACGCATTCTTCCATCATGTCTACCGCCATCATGGATTGCCAACGGCGATTGTGTCTGATCGGGATCGCATCTTCACTAGTAATTTCTGGACTGACTTGTTTCAAGCCTCTGGGGTCTCATTGTGTTGCAGCTCGGCTTACCATCCTCAGTCCGATGGCCAGACCGAGCGCCTGAATCAATGTTTGGAGACGTACCTGCGTTGCTTCATCCATGCCTGCTTGGAGTAAATGGTTGACTTCAGCTGAGTTTTGGTACAATACTTCCCATCACTCTGCCATTGCTCGTTCTCCATTTGAAGCTCTGTTTGGTTATCCTCCTCGCTTGTTAGCTGTTGATCCTACTGCGGAGCTTCATTCCGAGGTCAATCAGTGGTCTTCTGATCGCCAATGGATGGATCAGTTACTTCAACAACACCTTCAGCGTGCTAAACTTCGCATGAAGAAGCAAGCTAATCTCCATCGATCTGAACGCTCGTTCGCTGTGGGAGAGCTGGTATTTCTGAAACTTCAACCATATGTGCAAAGTTCTTTGGCACCAAGATCTCATCAGAAATTGGCGTTCCGCTTCTTTGGACCTTTCCGTGTCTCTCACAAGATTGGGTCTGTGGCTTACCGTTTGGAGCTTCCAGCTCACTCTGCTGTCCATCCGGTGTTCCACGTATCTCAATTGAAGAAAGCTGTCGGCGCCACTCATCAGGTTACAGCTGATCTGCCTGCTGATTTCGCTCTCAATTTGACTCCAGAACAGGTGCTTCAATCTCGCATCGTGGCGCGTGGAGTTGAGCGTGTGCAACAAGTCTTCGTCAAATGGAACAACCTGCCGGCTTCGTTGGCGACATGGGAGGACTACGAAGCTCGCGTCCAAGAGTTTCCTCGCGCGCCGCTTGGGGTCAAGCAGCGGCCAAAGGAGGGGGGAATGTCAGCAGCCTGCCCGCTCCAGCGCCCAGCCTGCCAGCTCCGTCGGCCGCCGAGGCTTCCACGAATGAAGGCCCACGGCCCAGGAGGCCCAACAGCAAGTTCATAGGCGGTAACTAGGTTTGAATGATCGCCCCTGCGTGGGCCGAACGAGGCTGAGCCTCTGTAAGCATAAAAGCTCTGCCCGCCGGAAGGGGGCGCAACTTTTGAACACACACACAATTCTGAACTCAAACTAAGATTCATCCGCCGTTCCTCAATTCGTCTCATCCGAGTTCATCTTCTTCCCCAAGTTTCCTTTTCTTCTCCCATTCCCCAATCCAAGTTACTCACAGGAACCCAGCCCCGACCCCGCCGACGCGGCTCGAGGCCACCGGCGTCTTCCGGAGGAGGCGAGCGCCCATTCTTGCAGCCGGGGTTGGCCTGCGGCACCAGGACGCAAGCCGAGGAGGGAGGGCTGCTCTGCTCCAGGGCGATCAAGAACCCCTCCATCGGCGAGGGCCTCGCCACGCGCGCCGACGTCACCCGGCTTCTTTCCAAGGAGCGCGGCCGCCGGAAATCTTGGAGCCGGGAACCCATCGTCGACCGTACCGACGCGGCTCGAGGCCGGCGGCGTCTTCCCGGAGAAGGCGAGCCAAGCGCGTCAGGGCCTTGCTCTGCTCACCCGCCGGAAATCTCGACCGTACCGACGCGGCTCGAGGCCCGCGGCGTCTTCGAGGAGGCGAGCCGCGCGCGTCGGACTTCGGGGGTGCGGTGCGAAGGAGAGAGCAGCTCCGTCCCCGTTCTTGCGGCGGGGGCTGTTCGGCATCAGGACGCACGCCGAGGAGCGCTGCTCTGCTCCAGGGCGATCAAGAACGCCGCCATCGGCGAGGGGGCCCTCACCACGCGCGCCGACGCCACCCGCCTTCTTTCCAAGGTGCGCGTCCGCCGGAATCTGAACGCGCTCACCATCGACCAAAGCGGCGCCGACGCCACCCCGTCGTGGGGGCCTTGCTCTGCTCACCCGCTGGAAATCTTGGAGCGGGGAACCCATCGGCGACCGTCCCGACGCGGTGCCGAGGAGGGCCGCTCTGGTCCAGGGCGATCAAGACCACCCCATCCATCGGCGAGGGCCTCGCCACGCGCGCCGACGCCGCCGGCCTTCTTTCCAAGGGAGTGCGTCCGCTTCAACCTGAACGCGCGCACCGTCGACCGGCGACCACTCTACCGGGACCGTGCGTGCGTACCACCTGTTCCATTCTTGTCAAGCTTTGGTTATGGGGAACGTCTGCTACTGCCCAAATGGCTGCTGCCGAGGGCGCAAAAGAAGCCATAGAAGAAAGGGCAAGAGAGCTTGACGTTCTATCACGTTTTGCAAGTCCTCTAAAAGAAGTGAAATTTGCCGCAAGTTCAGGAGCTAGGGAAGGCTTGAAGGCCGCTGAAATAGTGCTCAGGCATGATGACATTGAAGGCAATGCTCGAGAGGTACATTCTGATAGTTTTATTGTGAAAATTTTTAGTTTGGAGATTGCTTACAAATGATTTCTTATCAACCGCAGAATATAAGCCTGGAGGTTGCCGCTGCCGCAGCAGGTGCCGGGGCTTGGGTGTCATGCTTGGTCGCAGCCCAGACACATCTGAGACCAGCCCACAATGTAAGTTTTTGAAACAACCGCGCCACTGAGTTTATTTGATTTTGTGCGATATACTGTTGCCATTAAACCAATTTGCACCTGCATTTTAAATCACAAAAGTAGCAATTGAGACATTTCATTTGATTTCACTAGATAGCAATATACCTTGTATTGATGCACTTAGTTCATTTAGGTATTTGCTTGGTTGCTGCGCACACACATCTAACAGCGGCAAGTTTCTGAAACAAGTGCCACTTATGCCCCGTTTGAATTGTTGGAATTGAATTCATTGTAATAAACTATAATTTACACACACATTTGAGACAGGTTATACAATTCTACAACTTTACTTAAGTTCGAGAGTACAAACATTGAATGGTGACCATTTCCCATCTCCCATCCTATGAATTTGCCTATACGTACATATATACTTTGTATTGATCTATGTGTCATATGTCCAGTGATATGTTCCTTGCATTTGTCACAGGCTAGCAAATATACACCTTTGCTTTGCTCTCTGCTTGGGGGTTCAATGCCAGCGTCTGCTGCCATGTATGGCCTCCTCCATAAATCAACCGATGTGGTAAAGCTATTTACCTTTGGCACTATTACACTGGGAGTTTTTGTAGTCTCATCTGGACTGATCGTTGGACTATTTGGCACAACCAATGGAGCCGTCAAATACACGAAGCTTGCCACTGTTGTGGCCATTTCGATAGTGTTAGTTTTTCTTACCGTGGTGCTGTGTTTGATTTTCGATTCAGACAACTACAAGTTAGGCTGTGCTTTAGTATTCGGGGGGTTTATCATCATATTTCTACTTACGGCTTTGTGGCATATGTATCGTAGTTGGTAGATGACATTTTGGTCACATGTAAGGGTGTGTATAAATGCAACCCTCAGGGGTCATATTTGGGGATGAGAACACTGTTCACTGATTCACTCTGTTATTGTCCTTTCGCTATTCATTTGCTTTTCCTTCCTGTTAGCACCACAACCACTTATCCTGATGCGGTTGCCTGGCATATTAATCATAGTCATAAGGGGACCAATATTATATCACCGTTCATGGCTTTTTTTGGTATATTGTATTTACTATCTTTCTCCCTTGCCATTGATTACGTCCACATAAAAATCAGCATAGTGTGTGACTGTGTAAAGTGTAACTGTAATTATCTTTCTTCCTTGTACGTTCTTTTCTTGGGTATATTTTTTCAATAGCTAGGAAATCTGTTTAATTTATTTTAATTTCAAACAAATTATTAATTCTAAAGAAAAGGAATAATCTTCTAACTTGCTTGACGAGGTAGACTATCAAATTTCCAGACAACTTCCAGGCTTCCATGTTTCCATCCAAAGAGGCGCTTAAGTATCTTGGGCCTTAGAAATCGTAGAGTAAATTGTTAATTAGTACTGTGTTCTCCTAATCTCGTCGGTCAAGGAGTGCTATTATTACCATAACTTCACTACAAACACACTGACATATGCGACGACTGGAGAAATTGTTAATCACATCTCGACAATGATAAAGTGAATATTCAATATTCGAAGCTAACCACTCACTAATTAATTACACAGGACAATATTTTCACATGGGACTACAGGGGCCTACGTGAACTCAGCTGGCGCTTTTTATAGAGTAGTAGTAGCTTGTCTAGCTTGAGTGATGTTACAGCAAAATGCAGGGACTGCGTGTGTGTCAACTGCACTAAAGCGCTACGGGGTTTATCACAAAGATTTTGATACTATATATAGAGAGTGTGCACTCGAACTCCCTACTACTTTCATTTACTTGTTCCCACTACTTCCATATACTATAGAGAGTGCTACACTTATCCATAACTTGAACAATGGACAACATCTTGAATTGCAAGGTTTGTGTGAATGGGCTTTTTCTCAAAGTCACACTAGTACTGGGTTGCCTAGTGAGAACATCTTTGCTTGTTAAAGCCAATATAACACACTAAGGCATTCGCCAACCTACCATCTCCTTAGTTTATCAATAGCTATCCTTAATGCGTCCTCACGGCGTTGTGAAGGCTAAGAGCAGTCACATAAGAGTGCTTCCCAAAAACCTTAATCGTCCTCTAACGGTGCATGATCGCAAGGACGGGGATTCTGGAGACCTGCTCACCCGACCACTGGTGCACGTAGACGGTCGGGTTAGGGAAACTATGGCAGCAGTGCAACTACGAGAAGAGGAGAAACCCTAGCTCAATTGGATGTATTTTGCCATGACCGATAGGATGCCTATAGTCTTGTTCAAGTTGATCTCATGTCATAATCACAATCTAAACCATTTATAGGACTCTACAAACTTGAAAGCCAAGAAACCAGAACTAGAAACTGCAAAAAGAAGTTGCACCCCTACAAGGCGAGGAGCCAAATTTTGGTGGACCATTCACGTAGATGTCACAAGCACACGCATTCTTACCCCTTCACAGTAGCAAGGACATCCTTATTCTTCAGAGAATGATATCTGAATAAATCATTAGCATTGGTCATCATGCTTTATTGAAGAGATCCCTTGGAAGGACGAAGGTGATACAAACAACATGTGGCGACATGCATTCAGAATTTTGTTGTAGAGGTGCTTGGAGTGATGAAAAGAAGTGGATGTGATGTGAAACAAAGAAACTTGGTGGTGGAATTGAAGATGTGCAAAAGGCTATCAAGGAAAAGAAGGAATGCTATAAGCACTTGTACCAGGACTGGTATGTAGATAACATAGAGAAGTACAAGGTGGCAAAGAAGCTGCAAAACGAGCGGTGGCGGAGGCAAAGGGGCAGGGTTACGTGGATCTGTACCGACCTCTAAATTCAAAGGAAGGAGAGAAGGACATCTATAGGACGACTAGGACTCATGATAGGAAGACGAGGGACTTCAACCAAGTCAAGTGCAATAAAGATGAGAGGGAACAACTCTTGGTGGAGGAGGATGAGATTAGACGTAGATGGCAAGTGTATTTTGAGAAGTTCAAATGGGAGAATAAGAACATCACCATTCGGTTTACGTGCTTTGTGCGGAGGATCCAAGAATAGGTTAGAAAAGTGTTGAGAAGAATGAAAGTGGGTAAAGCAATGGTCCTGATGGCATTCTAATCAAGGTGTGGAGATGTCTTGGGGATATAGCTATAGTATGGCTAACCAAGATGTTCAATGGTATCAATTAAACAAGATGCTTGAGTGGAGCAGAAGCATTTCTTGACTGCAATGGGGCCGGATGAAACTGCTAGCGCTAGAACTAGCTAAATTTTTTGAAAGAGTGTTCAGGGGAGGCCCCTACATATTTTTGATATTTTCTATAATTGTGGAAATGTACAAAATTTAAAAGATTCAAAAGGCTTTCAAAGCCCAAAAACAAAAGCCATGACAACTTAAAAGAAATTCTCACACCAAATTAGCTAGAACTAGCTAACTGACCTTAATCACAGGATCCAGTAGCCTACCTCCACGTTAGAACACCTAGGTCTTCGATGAACACATGGATTTGCACTAAACATAGATTAGAGTTGCCCATAGGGGATGCTGAAGTCGTCCCCTTGCATGTGCGTGATGCAGGCTGTGTCGATCTCCTTCTCCAAGGACATTATTGGCGATGACGATGTCAGCATTGGGGGTGATCGGCGGCTGGATCCTACCAGGAAGAGCATCGATCTTATCTGGACCAGTATGTTAATCGGGTGAGTAATCATGGTCTTAGCATCGCTAATCATTTAGATACTGTGCCCCCCATTTCTTATAGCTCGGACATCTAGTAATTGTTGGTCTGTTGTGTCCACAATGGTAATAGATAGTACTAGCTAGGTAGTGAGCTGATGTGGAGGTGAGTATAATTTTCCAAACTGGCCGCCCGACACAACATCAGCACAGGCACGGTGAGGCACGGCACGGTTGGGCACGGCACTATGCGGCACGGCAGCCCGCCGTGCCGTGCCTGATAGTGCCGCCGTGTCGAGACTTCGGCCCAGGCACGACACTATGGAAGATTATCCGTGCCATGCCGTGCCGATGGGCACGGCAGCCCACCGGGTCCGTGCCGGCCAGCTGTTGATGGAGCATCGCGCAACGCCATTACGCTACCATGTGCCGCCGCCGCCGCCGCTCTGCCGCTCCACGTGCGCTCTGCCGCTTCTCGCACCTCGCACCGTCGATCCGCCGTGCGCCCGCGACGCCCCCGCACCACTCCTCGGCCTTGCTGCGCGCATGTCTCACCCTCACGCAAATGCCGTCATGCCACCACCGTCGTAGTCGCGCCTCAAGTCAAGGAGAAGAAGAGCTGGGGAGTGAGTGGCTTGGGTCACCGGCCGCCGGCCTAGGGAGCGAGAGGTGGAGAGGGCTTCGACAATTTTTGCGGTTGGGAAATGGGAGTATACGAGTCGGGAAGAATAACCAGGGAAATGAACGGCAGCCAGGGGGGGGGGGGCAGAATGAGAGAAAATGAGGAAGAAGTTGCTTTTATACTTAGGTCTAGAGTGTTGCAATTCAATCGAATGGCCAGAAATTACTACAAATTCATCCAACGACTAGGAATAATCGGGCCACCGTCGTGCCGGCCCATTAGTCGTGCCGTGCCCGTGCTGGCCCATGGGCCGAATTGACAGCCCAGGCATGGGCATGGAGGCTGCCGAGCCAGGCCGTGCTTTCTTATTGGGCCGTGCCCGTGTGGGCCCATCGGGCCTGGCCCGTTTGGAAAACTTCAGAGGTGAACGACAAGAGAAAAGATTTTTTTACACTAATGGACCCACATGCTCATCTCACATGTTCTTGGACTACGTAAAATAGATAGATTATTTGCTCGTAGAGTCGTAGTTAGTAACTAATCTCTCTCCCACTTTTACTTGCCACGTCAGATTTAGCTAACTAAATAACTAGTTGTTAGGGACGGTGATATCACGTCCCCTGCGCCGCCTCCGCGCGGGCGGCTCGGGTGGAAACCCTAGCCGCGCGCCGCCCATCCTCCCCTCCCCTCCCTTCCCCCACGCCGCCGCCGGAGCAGGCCGCCGGCAAGGCCATCACGGCCGGCTAGGATGGCGGCGGCGGGGCCCTCGCAAGATGGTGTTGGCAGCGGGGCTCCTCGCAGGTCGGCGCAGGAGGTCCTTGGCCGGAGGGCGCTGCCCCACACGAATCGCGTGGGCTCGACGGGGACACCGTGGCGGCGCCGACCACGAGCTGGATTAGTGGCGGCGCGCCAGGGATGGAATGGGTCGAGGTCGGCAGTGGAGCCGTGACCTATATGGCCAGATCTGGCCCCTCCCTCCCCTGATCTGATTTGCGAGCGGTGTGTCTTCGTCAACGGCGGTGAAGGGACTCCGGGCCTCGGGCACGGTCATCTAAAAAGCCGATGGGGACCTTCCGGTGAAGGCGGCCTTCCGAGTTGGCTGGGTGCAGAGTCGACGATGATGGCTGCGGTTTGGGTGACCTTGCCTGGCGTGTTACGCCGGGCCAGTGGTGGTGGTACTGACTGTGCCACATACCTTGTCGAAGGCGTCGCTGAAGCTGTTGGTCAGCCTGCCCACTGCTACGTCTGCGGACGTTCAACAACTGGGTGAAAACCTAGCCTAGTTTCTCTGGGCCGACGGCTGTGGTGCAGGTGCGTCGTCGAAGTTCTTGTTCGCTAAGGCCGGGCTTTTCCCACGTGGTCACCCTGCTTGCTGTGCAGCTCAAGGTGAAGGTGGTATTCGATGGCGTAATAGCTCGACGTTTGTTGGGCATTTGCACCGAGTACTTCGTGCTGTTGTCGAGGAAGAAGCATTCAATCTTCAATAGTGGTCGGTGTCCAATGTTTTCAGTATCTTTATTATGTTGGGATATAGGACCTTCGCTATACCTCCACCGGCTGTGGTGAAGATACCTTCTCCAAACGTGGATAAGGTACCCTCTCCAGGGTGAGGGTTATGCTTGGTCCTAGTCCCAGACAGAAAACAAGGGAGATGTGAAATGAATCAGCCCCCCCCTTCTCCCTTGGCCTTGAGGTTCTATTTATAGTGTTGGTGGGAGGAGGAAATCTTCCTTCCTCCTCCTTTTAAATGAAGAATTTACACACAAGTCCTCTAGCCTATTTTAGCCCATTGGGCCTTTTTACAAACAGGGGGTGGGGCATGGCTACCCATCCCCCCAACATAGCCCCTTAGCTACTAGGTTCTGGAGGTACAACAGAGCTTAGTCGCTACATAAATTGTAAAAAGGCCTAGAACAAAAATATCTTAGTCGATCTTACGCTTCGACGAGTATCCTCGGTGCGAGACGTGCTTCGACGTTGAAGGTTAGAGGTTGTTGCGATGGTCTTCGCCTTGATTGGAGCGGCCTTCTGTTGCCTAGGTAGTTGCGGTGGCGGAGGTAGCCGGTCCTGGTCGCCGAACGTAGGTGGACGTGGAAGCCGCTATCGAAGGTCGACGATGACATATTTGACGGTGCGGAGGTCGGTGATTTGAGTTTTGGCCCGGCTCGGCCATTACGAGGGTCTTTGGCTTACTGGAAGCAGGTCTCCGTGGTCGATGTGGCCGTAGCAGCAGTAGTAGTCGTGATCGTCTGACATAGGCAGACGCCGGAGTTGCTAGTCTTGCTTGCTCTAGCTCATGAGCAGCGGACAAGACATATCATCTGGTTGGATTGGCCCTCCAATCCAACCCCCTAGCCCCTCTTGGTCGAAGCTTATGAGCGGGGAGCCGACTTTTTATAAGGACGGAGGTTTGCACAAAGCAATGCCCCATCTTTTTTCTTGAGTGAGGCTTGCAAATCTTAAGCGGAGGTTTACACACCGACACCCCGCTTTTTCCTTAAGCGAGGCTCGCAAATCTTATGCGAAGGTTTGCACACCGACACCCCGCTTTTTCCTTAAGCGAGGCTCGCGGATCTTATGCGGAGGTTTGCACAGCGACGCCCCGCTTTTTCCTTAAGCAAGGCTCGCGAATCTTATGCGGAGTTTTGCGCAGCGATGCCCCGCTTTTTCCTTAAGCGAGGCTCGCGAATCTTATGCGAAGGTTTGCGCAGCGACGCCCCGCTTTTTCCTTAAGCGAGGCTCGCGAATCTTATGCGAAGGTTTGTGCAACGACGCCTCACTTTTTCCTTAAGTGAGGCTCATGAATCGTATGCGATGGTTTGCTCCGGGGCGACCCTCGACCGGCGTCGGTTGTCGGCCCGGGGCAATCCTTGTTTTTGTATTCGGCTGCTGATGAGGGCGCGCGTTAGGCTCCGCCCGTTTCAGCGTATAAGGACTCAGCAGAGGTAACATGATGGGTGGTTTGTATTGATGAGCGTACAATAAGCTCGATGGAGAGCCCCTTGGCAAAGTATTTGTCCTGGCAAGCCCCTTGCCAAAGTCCCGGCAATGGTGTGATCGATATTCCAGAGGTGGGTGGTGAGCCCCTAGCCGAGGTGTTGGCGAGGGTGTGCTTGATAGCGAGTCCCTTGCTGAAGTGTTTGCGTTGGCCAGGTTGACGACAAGTCCCTTGCTGAAGTGTTTTATGAAGTTAGGGTCGATGGCGAGCCCCTTGCCGAAGTTTTTGTGTTGGCGAGGTTGACGGCAAGCCCCTTGCCGAAGTTTTTGTGCTAGCAGGGTTGATGGCGAGCCCCTTGCCAAAGTAGTGGCGAGGGTACGGTTGGTGTCATCAGGGTCTTTTGGCGAAGGTTCCTTAATGGAATTTCACTCATATGATAAGCTCATTGAAACTTCCATCAGAAGTGTTAAACCTGTTTTGCAAGGGTTACACACGAACAAGAATCCCTGCAAGATGAAGTTGTTTACATACCACAATGGACAAACTGCTTGTGATGAATTTCAACCTCGTGCCTCTCCTTTGTTGGAGGTAAAGGTGGTGTTAGCAAAGCGTAGAGTAATGGCGATGAACCTCCGTGCCTCGCCTTGAGGTGGAGTTTGCACAATTGTAAAGTCGGTTGGAGAATATTTGCCTCACCTTGAGGTGGAGTTTGCATGATTTGTAAAGCAAGTTGGAGAACCTCCGCGCCTCGCCTTGAGGTGGAGTTTGCATAATTGTAAAGCAAATTGGAGAACCTCCGCGCCTCGCCTTGAGGTGGAGTTTGCATAATTGTAAAGCAAATTGGAGAACCTCCGCGCCTCGCCTTGAGGTGGAGTTTGCATAATTGTAAAGCAAATTGGAGAACCTCCGCGCCTCGCCTTGAGGTGGAGTTTGCATAATTGTAAAGCAAATTGGAGAACCTCCGCGCCTCGCCTTGAGGTGGAGTTTGCATAATTGTAAAGCAAATTGGAGAACCTCCGCGCCTCGCCTTGAGGTGGAGTTTGCTTTTGTGCCCAGTCCCAGGCCCCAGGCCCGACTGGCGGGGGCCTGCTATGGAACTTGCTTTTGTGTCCAGCCCCAGGCCCCAGGCCCGACTGGCGGGGGCCTGCTATGGAACTTGCTTTTGTGTCCAGCCCCAGGCCCCAGGCCCAACTGGCGGGGGCCTGCTATGGAACTTGCTTTGTATCCACGGTGCTCATGTCTGCGGTGGTATGATGAATGATTATGCTTAATGCATTTATGGTAAGTGCTTTAACATGAATAAGTGCGAAGGTTGAGTGAACGAGTTGTCAAGTTGCGAGTTGCAATAGGTCAAGAAAAACTCAACTCATTTCATGATTTCATATTCGTTTTATGGATAAAAATTATGAGCATATGAAAAATATCAGAAATACTTGCGATGTGATTTTTCTCCTGCAAAATATGGTTAGTCTTTGTATGACAGAAAATCGTTACCTCGAGAGAGGGATAGAGACCTGCAATATAGAGGCACATTGGCTTATGTAGCAGAGGTATCTTTCGATATGAACTCTTTGACTGATAGGGCATATTAAGTCGAAGCTCGAGATAGTCAAAGGAATAAATGTCTCAAAAAATATGAACTCAAGTTGGTCGATTTTGTGCAATAAAGATTTATTGCCTCGATTGGCGCGTAGAGACCTGCAAGTGAGACGATGTACTTCATGGCAGCGGTTAGCATGGCTACTAGATAATTTTAAATTTTCATGAGCGCGTATAGAATGATAGTCAAAGGGTTTGTTTTTTTTTTTGTGCTAATCGGGTACTTAGCTCTTTCCAGACACGACGAGGGTTGTGACGAGCGTGGCTTGGACCCAGAGCGACGGTGTTCCTTCGTTGGCTTGCCAGAGTTCCATGGCCCATGGGCAGTGCTGAGCTCGGTCGGAGTAGCCATGAACTTGTTGGGCGGCACGCTGATGGCACTTCCCAGGCGGTATATGCTGGGGGTGAGGGCGAGGATGCTCCCTGCTGGATGCCACGGTTGGCCAGAGAGTAGCTGGCGAGGGTTGCTGCTCTGTTGTTTCTCCGTCGCCGCAAAACACGCATGCTTCGAGGTGTGTTAGCTGGAGATCAGGTGTTTTTCCTTGTCGTTCGATGGTTAGTGATATGTTTGAAAATATGAGTAGGAAGACAGATTAATTCTCCAACATATATGTATATACTGTGTTGAAAATGTTGCGAGGGTTGAGTGGATCATGGGAGTAGCTTCGAGCTTTTTTTTTTTTTTTTTTTTTTTTTGCACAGATTTAATGGTATACTTAGCTCTGTCCTTGCATGACGAGGGTTGTTCTGACGAGTTACGATGAGAGCGTGGCTTTGCTTGAGCGTGACGAGGGTTGCACCGTCTTGCCATGACGAGCGTTGCTGGTTTGCTCCGTCCGCTGGTGGGTGTACGTGGCCCGGACTTGGCGATGGTCGGCGGAGGTCATCGTGCATAGCCATCACGACCAGCCACGGCGAGGGTGGCGTGCCTGGCTGCGGCGAGGGTTGGCGTGCCCTGTTGTGGCGGAGGTCGGCGTGCTCGGCCACGGCGAGGGTCGGTGCCTGGCTGTGGCGGAGGTCGGCGTGTTCGGCCATGGCGGAGGCGTCGAGCCGGTTGCGGCGAGGGTTGCAGCACATGGCCATGACGGAGGTCGATGCCGGCGAGCCTGTCGTGGCAGAGGTTGGCCCTGGCGGAGGTTGTGGTCGTCGGGATGCCCAGCCATGCATGGCGGAGGTCGGCCATGGCTGAGGTGGTGGTTGTCTTAGCGGAGGTCATCGTCGTCGTGCCCGCCAGCGGCGAGCTCCACTGTGCCCGACTGGCTATGGCGGAGGTCGTTGTCGTCGTGGCGGAGGTCGTCGTCGCCGTGCCCGCCAGCGGCGTCCGCTGTGCCCGACTGGCTACTGCAGAGGTCGTCGTCGTTGTGGCGGAGGTCGTCGTCGCCGTGCCATGTCGGAGGTTGTCGTGCGCGATCCTCCATATGGATTGGCACCGAAGAGCTGTTGGTTGCTGCTTGCTGCGTTAGGACGAGAAAGTTACGAGCAATCTGCATCAGTCTGAAACACATTACTGTATATGTATATGAACATGCGTGATGCGGTAGTATGCCGGAGTCGAGGTTCGCTCAATTCTGATGCCGTGCTGACATATCCGGCCATGGAGAAGGTAGCCGTGGCCGGCCGCGGTGCCAGGACACGAGGGTTACTCTGATGAAGAAGTATTGGAATGCTGTTGAGGTACATGCAGCTTCTGATCGCTACATGATGAGCCGGACGAGGGTAGTTCAGCTTGATTACGGCGAGGGTAACTCGACGAGGGCTACTTAGTCTGGCCATGATGAGGGTCGTCGTGTCTCGCCGCGGCGCCATGGCGAGGGTCACCGTTCCCGGCCGTGGCGAGGGTCGTCGTGCCCGGCTGCGGCGAGGCCAGCTGCACCCGGCCATTGTGGAGGTTGTCGTACCAAATGGGCGGCGACGATTGCTCAACCCGGTCTTGGCGATGGTCTTGACTCGTCGTGCCCGGCCATGGTGAGGGTACTGCATCGCCAAAGTTGTTCCTGCCTCACGGAAACTCGTGGATCGAAGGTGCTCGGCCACCGCGGGGGTAGCAGCATGCTCACCAGGTGGAGGTGTAGCCGAGTTGACATGTTCTGTACTCGCTAAGAGATGGTATATGTTGCTCCGCGCGATTCAACTAGAATTAAGAAGCTGTTGCTAGGGCTGGATGCCGATGAGAGGCTGCTCGGACACGGCGCGGACCGAGAGGATTGCACCGAGCTGAAGGTTGTCGATCATCGAGGGTCGGTTGTGATTGATAAAGAGAATTTCCTGCAAAACAGGTGCTGGACAAAGGAAAAGTTTGTGCTTTCTCGAGCAATCGGTCAGACAGCAGTTCGTATATACGTATGTGTTAAATAGAAGCGAAGCTAAATTACAGTGGATCAATAGTTTTGTGCGGATCCAAGATGACTTATCCATGTCGAAGGTGAAAAGAACTGAGCTCGGATTAGTTTCTTGGCACCTGAAGAATATATAAAGGTGTGTTGACATCGCGAGGTTCCTTCGCGGGCGGAGGAGCGGACTGAGAGCTGCTGGTTTTGTCGATCCCGGGGGCGTGCTTTTCCCCTGTCGTGCGGAGATGTTGCCCTGCAAAGTATATGCAGACGGCTAGGATGCGAATGCATGACATATGTGTATGTGTATGTGTATGTACATATGGCAAGCGATGGTCAGCAAGTTCATCGAAATACAACTGTTAACATGCACATGATGCCCCGACATATATGTAAACATGAAGATGTTGCGAGGGTCCAATATAGGGCGCAGATACTATCCTCCAGCGAGGGTTTCTTCTTATGTGTGCATGAATTTAAAGGGGATGCCTGGAGTGCTTAGCTTTTTGTCCAGTCATGATAAGGGTTCAGCGAGGGTAGCTCCGCTTTGCTGCGACGACGAAGGTTGCAGCGCACTGACGACCGCGAAGGTACGGCGAGGTTGCTCGGCGCCGACGACGACGAAGGTTGTTCGGCGACGAAGGTTCTTCGGCGTCGACGACGACGAACGTTGCTCGGTGACGAAGGTTGTTCGGCGTCGACGACGATGACGAAGGTACGACGAAGGTTGCTCGACGACGACGAAGGTTGTTCGGCGACGAAGGTTCTTCGGCGTCGACGACGACGAAGGTTGCTCGGTGACGAAGGTTGTTCGGCGTCGACGACGACGAAGGTTGCTCGGTGACGAAGGTTGTTCGGCGTCGACGACGACGAAGGTTGTTCGGCGACGAAGGTTCTTCAGCGTCGACGACGACGAAGGTTGCTCGGTGACGAAGGTTGTTCGGTTGCTCGATGACGAAGGATGTTCAGCGTCGACGACGACAAAGGTACGACGAAGGTTGCTCGGTGACGAAGGTTGCTCTGCTGAGCGGCGACGAAGGTACGACGAAGGTTGTTCAGTGACGAAGGTTGCTCTGCTGAGCAGCGACGAAGGTACGACGAAGGTTGTTCGGTGACGAAGGTTGCTCTGCTGAGCGGCGACGAAGGTACGACGAAGATTGTTCAGTGACGAAGGTTGCTCTGCTGAGCAGCGACGAAGGTACGACGAAGGTTGTTCGGTGACGAAGGTTGCTCCGCTGAATCGCGACGAAGGTTGACCTGACTCGCCCACCATGAGGGTCTGTCGAGAGTAGCTAAGGAAGAGAAATGTTGTGCTTTTTGATCGATCCCCACGGACGGCGCCAACTGTTGGGATATAGGACCAAGCATAACCCTCACCCTGGAGAGGGTACCTTCTCCACGTTTGGAGAAGGTATCTTCACCACAGCCGGTGGAGTTATAGCGAAGGTCCTATATCCCAACATATTAGGTCTGACAAACGTGATTGACGGCTTCGTCTTGACGTTGGTGTTCTTATTCCAGTGGAGTTGACATCATGGTGCAAGTCATAGGTCATGTAGGACTACTTGAGGCCCTTGTTGGAGATGCATTTTCTTCCGTCTTTTTTTGTTTTTTCTAATGTTATAATAATTTGACCTGATTCTACCCACGAGTAGATGAAGTAGGATAGTTTGTATCCTTTATTAAAAAAGACGCCCTTAGATTGGCCATGTGTAAGAAGAGATGAATCGCAAGGTCGCAAGATGAGAGTGAGTGGTGGTTTTAATGCTTAGCGGCTGCTCGACTCGTATACGTGAACGCTTTGGTTTGTGGCGTCCAAATACAAACTGAACAGTAAGAGTAATTATATTGCTGACATGGATAGGCTGAGAAGCTAGGAAAATAAGCTAATGGGTTCCTTCTATTTAAATACAGAAGATGGAAGATGAATTTTTAAGTGCAATTGGAGACATAAACATCGCTGCATATATAAGATATAGATTATAAGCAATTATGCATATAGTCATGCACATTGTTATATAGACACCATTTAAATGGCACCAAAATTTCCCCTCCACGAGCAAACCCAATTTGGTTCATTCAAAATGTTCGTTTATATCATCCAAATTTTCATGGTTTATATCGCCTAAATTAAATAATCATTTAAACTTTAAAAGTAAAATTGTTTACACCCATTTAATGCCATCGTTTAAACCATTTTGCTATCCCTGACTGTTTTGCATATTTCGTTTGACAAAAGAGAGAGTTTGTCAAGTCCCAACTAAATATGAGCATCTCGAACAGTTTGGCATTTGGGGTTTGCATTCTTGCAATTTGGGAACTTGGCAATTGACGGAGGAAACTAGGCATATTTGCAAAGCCGCGAACCGCTTGGCAAACACGATCGGGCGCTCCTCCCGCGCAACTCCCGCGCATGTAGAACTCTCTTTGCACCATATATAGTCGGTTGGGTCCACAATTTGGTAAATGCCAAGTCAATTTTGCAAAACTCTTGGAGATGACTTGTTTTTCTCCTCCCCATTTGGTTTTGAAAGTTGGCAAACTACAACAAATAGCAAAGAAAAAATGCCAAACTGTTGGAGATGCTCAAAGCTAAAAAAAAAAGGCAATATCTATCTCCGGTCCGGTTCGATATCGGAGTTCTTTCTAGGTTTTTGCCAAGTTAACCGAAATGCTAATCCTATTTGCCAAACCGTTGGATAGGTGTTTTTAGACTTTTTTTGCAAATACATGAATGCAAAGCATATTTGCCAAATGGTTGGGGATGACGCGTTTAGCATTTAATTTAATTGTTCGACTAGGGCCTAAATTGTACGCTCAACCACTGCTCTTTTAAACGCATGTAGACGGCTGTTTAAATGCAGGCCAACACTAACCTCAATACATACAGTTTGGAGAACTACGGGAGACTATTCTGAATCAACTTACATCCAACGATACTACAGAGTCATGTGTTTTAGAGGTTCCGCGCAATGCACGGGCAGATTTGCTAGCTAGCTTATACTGTATATTACTCATATATATATTAATAGGTCACACAATTGGTACGTATATAGAAATCATATTCATACTTACACAAACTCACTGCACAAGCTTGCTGTACACTCAGTCGTCTATCTGTAAATTGGGCGAAACTTACAAATAACTTACATGGTTCTGCTTAGTCTGTTGCTTGCTCAGTCCTTACTAGTGGCTTCTATTTTAGATATAGATACGCACACATGCATATTCGTGGATATTGTCTCCATTTCAAATTATAAAATGTTTCTACTTTTCTAAATATATATTGCTTTTGTTATACACTCATAAAAATAAAAGTCAAAACATCTTATAATTTGACAGAGAGAGTATGTAGATCCGTGGAGTCTGGCTGGGCTGCACTACTTGTAAACATTGACGCCTAGGTGGGAGAGCAGGAGTGAGAGCAGCGACAGAAGCATAACCAGCGCGGAAAGTACTATGTGCCAGGCGGTGAAATTTAGGTCTGGGACCTTGTCGGGGTTCACCGCCGCCAAGTAGATCATCGTGCTCCCTGAAACCAGGATCCAGACGCAGATGACCACCTGATGATAAAAAAAAAAAGTTCAACGACATTGATTAGAAGCGTGCAGGTATATATCATGAATAATATGATAGATGGACCATCCAAAACGACCGACGTGATCTTGATCTGTATGTACGTACCTGGGGGAGCAGCATGTGGTACTGAAGGCGCTCGGTTCTGGCCGCCGCCTCTCGCTCCCAGTTGGCCACGGGATTGCGCGGCGGCGGCACGATCGGGAGGCGAACAGCGGCGGGAGCACGCCGCCGGCGGTCGTCCATGGCGTGCATCACGAACTCCGGCTCCTGCTTCGGGTGATCGTGGTCGGAGTCCGAATCTGAGCATGGCTCAGCGTCTGCTGCTGCTGGCGGCGGCGGGCGAATGTAGGAGCCGACGGATACCGAAACATGATTTGTCGACATCGCAACTACTTGCAGATCGAGAGCCGTGTGCCAAGGTGTCTTGGTGTCTCGCTTCATCTTTTATATACGTTATATAATATACTACGCTACGGGGTGGTTCGTGCAGGCCGTACGAGGGCCCCGATCGTGGCCTAGTCTCGATCGGACCCCGATCGAACTCGACCCCGACACAGCAGCACACAAAAGCAAAGGAAACTTTTATTTTTTTCTATAAAACAAACAAACAAAAGCAAGGAACGTAAGCGACTAGCCGATCGACCACTAAGTCCATATCCTACCAGAAAACTGTTAAGAAACTTGTTGCCAACGGTAAGAATCTTCCCCTCTCCGTCTCTCACAATCAACATGGTAGATAAAAGTAGAACAAGTAGACACAAGATATAGGGAGACTATTCTTTATTTCTATAAATATTGGTGATTACAACATAGATCTCCCACGTATATATAGTCCGGTCAAGGTCTAAGAGTTTTGGTAAGAGCCCACATATAAACGGACTAGGATTAGAATTCCTCCTTCTCCTTTCCTTCTAGGATAGAAAGTCCGTGTGTTTCTTAACACTCCCCCTTGGGCGATTACCACGATATGTAAATGCCTCATCAAAAACTCCATCCGAAAACCCAGTGGAAAAAAACGGTTCTTGGAGAAAAGAGTACATCATATTCGTTAATTGAATTGCACATGTTGTCTCATTAAAAACCTTATGTGAGAAACCTTCAAGTAAAAACTCACATAGAAAAAAGAGTAAAACATTTAACCTTTTTGGTTATATATTTTTCGAAATATTGTATTCTTCATGAATAGATATTGATCTTCACGATCTATGCATAAAATCCAACGTTTAAGCAAATATATGATCTACTTGATCTTTGTAACACTAGTGGTTCAATTACCTTCAAGGTAGATTTAATCAAATTGCTCCCCCTCATAAAGCCATTCTTTGAACTTCCTAGTTCAAATCATATTTTTTCATAAATGTGTACTTAGTTAGTGGTATACAATACTAAAATACTGTATCTTTTAAAAGTTGGCTCATAATTCTTCAATGAATTATATGGGTATAACAAAAGTAATATGCTTCATGCATAAATAACCACTTATTAGTTGTGCAAAACAAATAATTTGTCCTTCTATGTAATAGATCCTTTCAGAGGATTATGGGGGTAAATAAATTAATATTTAATATCTTCTAGATAGTGTACCAAACTTGTATTAGAGTTTGGATACTTATAGCTACTCCTTAGCGGATTTTCAAATTGTATGTGTACAAATCTTCGGGATTTTAATTATACTACTAAATAATAGTTCCAGCCTTGCATTTGGCATTTAGGGGATAATTCAAATGCCAAAGTCACCATTATTCTTATACCTTCTATGGTTTTTAGAGGATATCAATACTTTTATTGCTAGCTTTATACTTTCTGAGTATTTGTATGCACCTTCATGGTGTTTAGAATTCCTCATTTTCTCTCTCGGGTCTATATTCACTTCAGGGATAAATGGTGTTTCTTCAAGAATTGACTAGTAAATCCTTCATGGATTAGTTCCTTCAAGGATGTTCTCACTCTACTGTAAGAGAGATGTTGGCATTTCTTAGCGCGATTACCAAAATAGACTTACAGCCCAATTCTAATAACAGCGCCAGAAACGCTAAATGGCTTTACTCGGCATATTTACTAGAAACTGGTTCTAGCACCTACGCGAGTGTTGCCAAGAGATAGATCACATCCTAGTAGATAAATATCCGCAAGCGCACGGATCTATCGTCGCAGCATTTCACCCGGAAGTATTCAGGGTATCGTTATTTATAATTTCCCAAAGGAAGGCATGGGGTAGTTAAGTATTCTAGCATGGGTATGAATAAGATATCTAGCATGAGGAGAAACCGACCAATGTGCCATACAGGGGTAAGCATACGGTATTTTGGATAGTGGACACACACTTAGAGCAACCTAAAAGGAATAAAGGTAAAATAAAGAATAAAGAATAATCTACGCGGAGCAGGCAGGTCCTATATAGTCAATGCTAGAACAGCTAATTCCACATGTTATACAAGTCAAGACTCGACTATAGACTAGGAATATCGGGAGACCGCGGCAACTGGTCTGCCAGTCGATGGTGGCATTTACGAACTCCTACTCAACATGCGAACGTGGGGGATTACAAAGGACGGACAGGGCTGTCACCACCTGCTGCCTACCACCTCAACCGTGGCATGCCGACATATCCGAAGGTTCCCTCGCACCCGGACACCATGTCCGCATACTAAGGAGCTACCTACGTCCCCCCAGGACTCCCACCCTACGGATGGACGAGCTAGAACATAGGCAAGCCCGAAGGCACATCGAACCGCTATTCCTCTCCTACAATCTAATCTAAATAAGTAAAACATATGAACGATGAAGAACAATGTAGAACACGATGAACAACTCTCACAAGAACTATGGCCTAGTTCTTGATCATCGAATATATCGTGTACTAGACGATACTCTAGTTCATATGCAAGACTATATAAATGTAATGAGAACTTGACTAAGGAAGAACGCTCCATAGATTTATACCAAGAGTGTAGCTTTTCCTCCTGGAGACAAGCTCTCCAAGTAGCTTTGCCTAGCTCCAATGGACTAATGCTAAGACTAAGGAACAAGTGTGAGGAAGTGAGATGGCTCCAAATGGTGTGTGTGAAGGTAGGGGGCCTCTCCTCTTCATTTATAGGGCGCTGGAGGCGGTTCAGGGGCATTGAGGTAAAATAACCAGCGCAACCGTCATCCCCTAGATGGAAAGAGGCAAACCGCCTTGGCCGGGCCCACCTGGCGGTAGGGCTGGCGCGGCCACGCCCCAGGCGCGCCCGCGCCTGGGTGGCGCCGCCCCCTGACCGCCTTTGGCATGTGGGCCCGGACCATCCTCTAGGCCGCGCTTTTGCTGGTGATTTGGCCCACTTCGACCCCGAGGTGGGCTACCTTGTTTCCTTTGCCGTTTTACGCCTTCCGGAAAGCGCCTTTTTATTCTGAAAATTCCTGCACTTGGTGTATATTCTGCAAAATAATATTTTCTCCAAGCACAGGTGGAACTAGATCAATAGTAAAGATATATATGAAATAAAATATTTATTTCCCCATAATGACCTATAGTTGGCGGGTAGAAATCGAGTTAAGGACTGCCGACAAGATCCCCAAGCTTACCCTTGCTCGTCCCGAGCAAGTCTTTGCTTTGGGTTGTTGATCGGGGTTGCTACGATGCCGATTATATCTCAGTGTACAAGCTAAAAGAGAGCGTTCTACTTGCTATTTGAATAAATCGGCAATTATATCTACTCTATGATTCCTGATGGAGTGGGGCTTCTAATTGTCTCAAGTCTTGGGTGATTGCAAAATAGAACAGTTTCAAAGACCGGTGCTTTTCATTCGTCCCAAGATCAACTTTCACACCGGAGGTTTTGTAAGTTTTTATAAATAAACCAAGTTCCTCAAATGACCCACTCGATCGCTCAAAAGTGTATAGTAACCTCACCAAAGGCATTTTCAGATTTTGCCTTCTTCCTACCACTAAAGCTGAGAGTGGAGTTTTGGGTAGGTATGTAAGTGGGCATACTTGTATCACATATGTTGTGAGGTCAAGGACTGAACCTTACGGAGATTAAGCTATACACCTTGATTGAGATGTGCAAGTGTGTGGATGGAATGAAAGATGATTCCTAATTTTTGTGGTATTTTTGGGTCTCCATGCATCATGACATGCTCTCTTTTATTGATGAATGAGAAGAAATGATGGGCTATCAAAGAACAACTAAAACTATTCTCTCTTTTTTTTGAACGGGGATCTAAGATTTTTCCCGTTTGCCTACAAGAGTGATAAATCTTCTTCTATATAAATCTCTTTTTTTTTCTTTTCTTTCCTCTCTTTCTTTTCTCTCACCCTTTTTTTTTCTGACTAAGAACATAGCCCAAAACTTTATTGATGGAAAGGATGAGGTGGAGAGAGATGTCACGATGAACAATGCATGGAGAATTTTGCAAACTACATGAGAGGGGTGCGCGATCCTTAGGGTAAGGGTCGGCATTTTTTTTTATTTGGTGGATAAAAAAATGGTGCGCAACTCTCAGTGTAAGAGTCGGCGGATGGTGAAGGGTGCATGTTGTGCGTAACTCTCAGTGTAAGAGTTGGCTTTTTGGTGGGTGCAAGTGATTCTCAATCATTGGTGTAGAGTCATAATCTCCCGTCGGTAACAATCCGACCGAACTCAATGTACGAACAAGCAGCGTATGAAGGTTCTTATTCTACAGATAAATCATATGGCTATGGTGGGTATTCCGCGATCATTGAGGAACTATTGTTTTTGAAAATTTTTGAAACAAAGACTCCGGACATCAGGTTTTCTCAAAGGGACGTTTCATTGCTGTGGTCTAAGTCACTATATCATATCGCGCAATAACCTAGATGAGAGTAATTGTATGCAACCCACTAAATCAAGTTTCTAGAGCATGATAATATAAAGCCGATAAACCCAAATATTAGAGAAAACTCTATTTTAGGCAAGTACAAACGAGACATAAAACAGAGCAACCAATCATTTCAACATGGGTGGAACTAAACATTTCATAGCACATATATGGAATGGAATTATAAAAATAATTTTTTTTGAATTTCTCAATGCAAGAAACTTGAATTTAAATATGCTAAAATAAAAATAAAATTACGAGAAATTAAATATGCGATGCAGTACTTCAATTGGGGGTCCTCCCCCAAGCTTATCCTCGAAGCTCATGGCCCCAGGGTTGTATCCCCGGGACCTCCAAAGAGGCCCTCTCGCTCCTCGCTGGATGCGAAGGCTCTCGGCAAGAGCGTCGAACCGCTGCCCGTGCTGCTGCTACCACTGGGTCGTCGACTGCATGAAGCCGCCCAGGGTGTTCCTGATGTCGTTCGTCTGGATCTGCAGCTGTCCAATGCGGGCATTGACTGAGGCCAATGTCAGCTCCTGCTCTGGTGGTGGTGAGTCGACAGTGTACCGCCTCTGTCGCTCCCACTCGTCGGTCCCCGCATCGGACCATGCCCCCTCGGCGGTCCGTGCCGGGGGGGTACCGCTCCCACCCCGAGTAGCTCCGCGTAGCCTTGGTAGGCCTCCCATCCACCATAACCATACCGGGCGGGGAGGCATCTTGGAGCATCCGGGCGAGCGGGGAGTCAGGCTGTGCATAAGCCTCAGCCCCTCCTCTAGTGGCTCTCGGAGTCTGTTCTTCCCTGCGTGCTTTTTCTGTAGTCTTCAAATCAAAGGTGAGCACATCACAGTTATATAAATAGAGATCCAGGTTAGGTAACCGAATCTTATTTATATAACCGGCAAAGAAGAAATAGATACGATCTTTCCCATCGGTCTTCAAAGTGTGTCCTTGGGTTAGGGCACGTAAATCACAAATCGGCCGATCAAGGGGAATGTACTCAACATCGTTACCATCTAGTGCTCCTACGGCATTGGCAATGCGAGTAACAAGAGAGGTGCAATCGATAGCATAAGACTTCTTAACCATATCTAGCCAGTGGAGGCACATCTCCCGTACAGGAGCGACCTTGAACTTGTGAACTATGGCATAGAGAAGCTTAAGTTCTACAGAATGCACCCATCTAGTCCTGCCAGCAGGAAACAAAGTCATAGAAATCCAGCGATGCATGAGTCTAAGGGTAGGGTGTTGGATCTGCGTGTTCAGGGGTTTGAAAGGTCCAACTTCTACCCTACCTGAAATCTTCTCCCAAAAAGAATTGCGATCAAAACCAGGGATAGATGCATCTAGTTTAAGTGCACACTTATAGTGAAAGCCTAGATGATGAGTGAGTTCCCCCCAAGTAAGAGAATATTCCATGCCAAACAAACGGAAGTAAATACGCTCATCATCATAATCAAGTGTGCAAAGAAACTGGAAGGTCAAGAGACGCGAACCTTGCTCATCGATGGGCTCGAAGTTTTCCCAACCAACCGCCTTCCAAATGGTTTCGAAGTCGGTGTTCATACCTATTTTCTCGATGAGGTTGGCGTCGTAGATCATCGTGTGGTTGAAGAGCCGATCCTTGAGGTGATGGTACCTCTGCAGCTCCTGCTCTCCCTCCAGGTCGAGGTACGGGGCGTCGACCGCGTAGATCCCCTCGGGCTCGAGGGTTGCGGGCGCCGCCTCCTCGGCCGCTTCTGGCTCGTAGGGGGCACCTTGGTAAGAGCTCGAGGCCTCACCGTACCCCCACGAACTGTAGTCGCTCATGGCGGACTACGCCGGTGGCTAGCTCTCGGGTGCGAAAGAACTAGTGGAAGTTGATTTTCCAACCCGAGACTAGCTCTAACTCTTGCTCTCTTGCTCAAGGATTGCTTGTGGAAGCTTGTTGTATGGGAAGTGGGGGTGAAAGAGAGTGAGAAAGTGAGAATGAGAGGTGGTTTGAGCACCCCGGCCACCCCCTCCTTTTATAGCCGAACCACCAGCATGGATGGGGGACGAAAACGGCTAGGAGCCGTTGGGCGCTCGCGCGGGCCCCACCTCGGCAGGCCTGGCGCGGCCGCGCCTCGGGCGCGCGCGCCGGGCGGGTCCCGCCGTCCCGTCTTTGCTTTGGCTGGGTGCCAACGGCTAGCCCTTGATGCTAGCCGTTGGTGATCTCCGCCCCGCCATTCAAAAAATATATTTTTTTTTTTCTAAAATAAATCTTCTCTCTTTTTTTTTCGAGAGAAGAAGTTTTATTCTATATTTTTTCTTCTACTCTCTCTTTTTTTTGAGTAGCAAGAAAGTACTTACCGACTCGCTTTTTGTCGGTGCTCTTATTTCTCCCCCAAGCTTGCTTGGCTTAACAGGGGTGACCAAACCTGTCGCGATCATATTTCGCCCGACTCGAGCGGGACCTCGGGTTGCCCCGGGATCCGCTCGTGTCGGCGTTTGTCGGGATCATTTGCGGCAATCCGGGGCGAGCCGGGTCTCTATCATCTTGTTGAAGCTCACTGGTTCTTGACGGTGATGATAGGCCCTCTATCTTGTTATTCATATTCTCCAAGATCTTGTCATTTTGGATCATCTTTTTGGTGAGATTTTCGTTGATCTTGGCTTGGCCGTAAACCAGGTCCTTCAATGAAGGTTGATTCGAATTAAACCCGGAGGCGTAATTCGAATTACCTTGGAATGGAGGATGGGACTGGTTATTCCAGCCATTCCCTCCTCCTTGCTGCTGGCGAAACCCATTGTTGAGGTAGGCGGCCTCTTCACGGGTCTCGGGCGTCATTCCCCGAGTGTCCACCACGAGACCTCGCACGTCATGCGAGCGTCCATGGCGTTGGACGGTGCCGGATGCATCATTGATGGCACCACCGTCAATCTTCTTCGGGAGTAGTCTATTTTGCGGCAAGCATATCCGCCTCCTTCACGGTATGCATGCCTTTTTGTCCCTTGGTGCGAGCGCGGTCCTCCCCCCAAGCTTGGTTTTCTACTATTTTGTTGATCAGTGCCGTAGCACTGTCAACAGTCAATGATAGAAAGGCGCCGCCAGCTGCGGCGTCCAGGTGCCCCTTCGACATGGGTGTTAACCCATTGTAGAAGTGAGCACCGGCCAACTTTCCATCCCATGGTGAGGGCATTCTGGATGTACTCCGGAGCCTCTCCCATGCCTCGGGGATGGGTTCCCGGCCCCCGCTTTGGAAGTTGGCGATTCTTCCCCGCGGGGGCATTGGTTTTGCCCATGGGGAAGAACTTGGCGAGGAACGCGGTGGAGCACTTGCTCCATGTGTCAACAGCGGCTTTGTCCTTGTAGAACCAGGTCTTCGCCTTTCCCACAAGGGAGAAAGGGAAGAGCCTGAGCCTGATTGCATCAGGTGCGACATCTTTGATGACGATGGTGTTGCATATCTCCAAGAAATGCTGAAGATGGGCGTTAGCATCCTCACTTGGCAGTCCACAGAATGAACTTGCCTGCACCATGGTAATGAGCCCAGTCCTGAGCTCGAAGTTCTTGTCTCCCAAGTTGACAGCGGGCCCAGTGGGCACGTTGGCAACATTAGGGACAGAGAATTCACGCAGGGACTTGGCCATGGAGTGCAGCGTGGTAGGTGCGGTGGTGACTGGTTTATCTGTCGGTGGAGCAGAAGAGGAAAGGGCATGAGTCCTCTTCCTCCTTAGGAGTGCCTCCGGATTTGAGTTGAAATTTTCTGGCAGGGAGAAACCGGTCATGCACTATCCTGTTTTCATCCACAACAGGAGAAAACATAAAAGTTAGCCTGTATAGACATTGTCGTTTCTCATTTTACATATCATATGCATATCCATGCTGCTAGATTCTTAACTTCCATGCCTTCCCCGGCAACGGCGCCAGAAATGCTTGTTGGCATTTCTTAGCGCGATTAGCAAAATAGACTTAGAGCCCAATTCTGATAACAGCGCCAGAAACGCTAAAATGGCTTTACTCGGCATATTTACTAGAAACTGGTTCTAGCAACTACGCGAGCGTTGCCAAGAGATAGATCACATCCTAGTAGATAAATATCCGCAAGCGCACGAATCTGTCGTCGCAGCATTTCACCCGGAAGTATTCAGGGTATATTGACGGTCGATAAGTGTCAATTTTTACCATCAACTAGACATGAAAAAGGACCTAAATATAATTACCTTCTAGATATAGGGCTTACACTAATGGAATACCACGAGTTTTGGTGAATGTCTGTTTCTGCAGGGTGTCAGCTGAAAATACCCAAGGAAGGCCCACATGTCAGGTTTACATAGAGATAATCGGGAACCGGTGAAAATTCTGTAATCTGGAAGGTTCGAGAAGGCTCTGGACCAAACGGGAGCCCGAACCGGCTCGGTGGAGAGTCGGCCGCCCCAACCCTAGAGTCGGCCGACTCGTGACCTCAGCCAATCAGCGTCAGCCTCGCGGATCCCTGTTCCACCGCCTTTGAGGATGAATAATAATCGTCCATTTAGGTCGGTTTGATCCGAGGGCTGCGGTGCATCCTAGGGGGCTATATAAACAGGGCCCCTGGCCCCTGGAGGAGGCATCCCTTGAAACCCTAATTCATTATTTCCAGAGAGGATCAGGTGAGGGGGTCCCTTGAATGGATCTCCTCCCTAGAGCCTAGCATTCAAGATAGATAGAGAGAGTATAGGGTGGAGGTAGAGTTGGAGGAAGCCCGGCATGTCGGTGTCTCCTCTCCGGTTGTACCCGTGGGATCAAGTCTCCTAACCCGAGGCTTGGTTCTAGGATCATTACGCAATTCAACTTTCGATACTAGTAAGTTCTTGTTATTATTGCTCTTTGGTTTACGAGTTTACTTTATTCGCTTCCGGTTGGGAATAGAGTAATCGTTCATAGCGTAAGCGTGGTGCTTGGGCTAGGTTCACTCGTAGATGCTCCCTATCTGGCCAGAACCGTGGTAGTATCGAGGGAAGTGACAATCCCTTTGTTACCTTTGTAATCCACTTTCCGTCAGTAGGTAAGGTAGGTCCAAAAGTGCTAGGTTAAGCATCCTCTGTGGTGTCTTTTTTTAGGTGCTCCCATAGAGTAGTAGTTGCAAAGCTTGCCATAGGTTGGAAGAAGACTGCGTGGTAGTAATCCTCTCTATATCGCTCATTACCTTGTCTACGTAGCTCGGGGGTTAAGTATAGACTTGGGTTAGTCGGATGCACGTTTTCTCCTAGCGGATAAATAAATAACGATACTACGGAATATCTCCGGGTGAAGTGCTCACCGATATCCGTGCGCTTGCGGATTATTTCTCTTTGATTCTTTCGTGTGCGTATCTAGTATCAACAAGCATTTCTGGCGCCGTTGCCGGGGAGAAAGACGGTCTGCTGAGATAACCTTAAGTCATGCTTAACCTTGTATTATACTTTTATCTTTTTGTATTTTTCTTTTGCCTTTTATTTTCTATCCTTATAGATAACCCAAATTCCACGCCTATCCACCAATATCTTGCACCCATGACCCATGATTTTCACATCTAGCTATGAGCTACACCAATCTGTGGTTGCAATAGGTCAAAGCCAACCCTTTTCTACAGCTAGAGTCCTATCTTCTAATCAAGAGGGTAATGTACCCAAGGTCCTATCCTCATCCGGAGAGGGTAATGAAGCCCAAGTCCTATCCTCTGATCAAGTAGGTAATGAACTTTTGGCTACACTTAGGGAATCTTCTAATTTTCATATAAACTTAGGTTTAGACCTAGCCTTACAAGACCATGTTCTTCTTCAACATTTTTATATGGGTCTTGATAATATTACCTTTGGAGGAGTTTTCCTTTCTTTACCCTTTAGTGAAGTGAGGTTTGTCCTTATTATTAATGGACATACTCCTTGCACTAGCCTTCATGATAACATCCTAGAGGCAAGAGAAGGAATCATCCCCCAAACTAGAAGAGGAAGTTTTCATAGCCACATTGCAAACATTTAAATCCCATGGTTTGGCTATCCATCCCAACCTAGAAGTACTCCAAAATCCTCCAAGGGAAGAAGTAATTCTACCCTGGAAATTCTTTCTAATGGCGATTACCGGGAGGAGCTTAAACTTCCCGCTTCATAAGAGATCTTTTAGTGCATACATTGACAATCTTCTCAAGAAGAGATCTCTTAGAAAGCGTCTCACACCCAATCTCTTTGAAGGACGTTTAGAAAGACTCAAGGATGGCATGTCAAGTGATGCCATAGAAGGAGAGCGAAGCCATCTAGAAGCCACTTTTATCTTCTCCCCTTCTATGCCCACATCAAATATAGAATACGAACCTATCTTTAAACCCATCCTTGACCCCTATAACTCATTCTATGCCCTTTCTCCTAAACCTCCTGATGATCCTAGAAGTCCATCTAGATATCCCACGCATAGGAATCATCAAAACCATATAGAGGATCTTGAAGAGCAACATCCATGGCTAGAGAGCATTAAAAACCTATGTGCTATTGCCATTGAATGGATGGATAAGGCCTTACATGAGATCAATTTGAGAGATGATCCAAGGGAATTTTTGAACATTTATCATAAGTCACCCTTGGAAGTGAAAAATGATGGAGACTTCAATGAGCAATGTGGTCACTTCTTTGACATCCCATCAAGACCTTGCTCATATGAGAAATCTCCTGATTCACTTAGTCTCCCCAACATTACCACACATAAGATCTTCAACCCTCTCATGCTCCCTATTCCAAAAGATTTTGAAAGGGTGGTTGTAGATGCATATGTTTTCCATAAACATTGCAGATCTCGTCGTGTTGAGTCTTGAGATAGTACACATAGATTGGTGTTGGAGGGGGAACCACTTCACCAATTCACATCTTGAAGGTTTCCCAAGGACAAACTTAGTGTCCTAAAACAAGCACTGTTTAGACCATGATATAAGTGTTCACCTTTTCTATTGCGCTGCCCTTGATAATTGAGCATAGAATTATAATTATGAAAATATTCCTTCGGGTATTCTTGTCACTAACCTTTCCAGGTCTAGAACAAAGAGATTGAAGGGATAACAAATGCAAGGTATGTCCAACCAATCATTATGCAAACATTGAATTGCATTCATCCAATCTTGATTTATAAAGTCAAGCTTGGGGATATACTTCCATAAATAGATTTCTTGCCATGTTGCTACACTATCTTGATTGTCCCTACCTTTAAGGCATGCTCAGTTTGCTAAACATTAATCATGCTCTGCCATCACTGTTTGAGTAAATCTCTGTAGTGCTCTCATGCTGCCTTTGTTTGCTATAGTATGCTTTAGTTTGGAGGTGCTTTATAATGCATTATGGGTACTTCTAAAGGCTTTTAAATTAAGCGTGGTGCTTAAGTTAAATTGCCTTCCTTAATTAGATTAGACATGGAGTCTAGTTTGGTTATTGAATTAAAATTGTGCTGTAGTAGATATTGGTATATTTTGTTGGACTTACCCCTGCAGAAAAACTTCCAAATCCAAATTGGGAAAGTCCTAAGATGAACTCACATTAGAGATGAAGCAAGGCATATGTTGAACTCGAACAACTTCGCATAGAAGACATAGTTCATTCATGTCCAAGAAAGGATTGAAAGAATTTATGGCGTGCACGTTCATGGTGAACCTGCCAAATCACCACTTCAGTGGTGGAACAAAGAAAGAGACAAGAGTGCCACAAGAAGGATCCACATCAATGGCACTCACCCAAAAGCGGTGGATGAACAAGGTGACAAGCTATGAGAAACCTTGAAGACATCATAGCATTGAGCCCAAAACTCGAGCTAGGACACCAATGAGAAGCATGGCGCAACTCACCTTATTTTGGCCAGTCAAAGACCTCTCTCGTTGTTCTCGAAGACACCATCTTGCACATCGGCGGAAAGGACAAGCATGCCATGAAAAGCATGAATCCTTGTGTCAACCAATCACCATCAAGGGTTGACTACCGACCAAGCCCAAGAAGACCATGAACAACTACATTTGCAAGATGATGTCCCTATGCCATTTGGAGATGAAGCCTGCATACAAATATTAATGAAGTCCCTTCCTTGATCATCAAGGCGGATGGCGTATCATTAACTCTTCGCCATCTGCTAGAAGACAAAGATCATCAAGGAAGAACTCAAGCCTACATCTCCAATGAACATCAATTCGTCAACCAAGGCTCAACAAGATTCAAGAATGATTGACGAAGGAACATCATGCAACCTGTCGCATCCTCATATCTTGGATTGGACAGTCAAAGGAGAGGTCTTTGCTCACGGGACTTAGAATCAAGAGCCCTTTCCGACGAGACTTAAAAACGAGAGGACATACAGTGTCTAAAGAACATGGAGTTACAACACACTTCGAGGGATGATTCAACACACACACTTGGTTTCCAGTGATGAGCAACAACAAGCTTGGGGGACCGCCGACGCCTCTAATAATGATCCAGCAACACTCTTCCTCTTCTCAAGCCCTCGTCGCTCTAGCACGCTGGTTTGAAATCCCTCCACTCGCAATTACTTCTCCTTTTAAGTTTGATTGTTTTCTATACATGTCATACACATAAACCAAACTTAAGACAAAGTAAAATCAATCCTTAAGAGAAGAAGTAATGTTGAGTAAATGTTCCATGCTAATTAAAATTTTCACCCCAACTTTTTTGTAGCATAAAATTTAGCTCTATGACGACTCTACCCTTGTTATTATTTGTATATTCCTTCGGGTATGTGTTGTCCACTAATCCTCTGTAGAGAAGAAATAATAAGTGGAGCACAAGGTCGACGGAGAGGCCCACTAGAAGCATCTACTCTTCATCCTGGGTGCTCCGGTGATGAAGTTCGAACCCGCAACATGCACACTAAACAAGATCGCTAGCATCACAATTAAAGGTTCACTTCAAACCGTTGGAGAAGGAAAGAACATAGATGACCCCTTCCTCAAGAGATATCAACTCAAAAGGAGCAGTTCTCAAGGTCTCTACCTTTGGGATCAAATGATGCACCAAAGGATTGAACATGACAAGAAGTCCTATTCAGAGGACTTAAAACACCGAACCCTTGCCAAGGAGGTAACTTGGTAGTTATCCATATTTCCCACTTCAGCATTGCATAAGTTTTTCCTTTAGCATATTTACTTTCGCATAATCGTTCTTGTTGCATATTTACTTTGTTTGCATCTACATTAGAAAAGAAAATAATTTTATCTTGCATTGCATCTAGAAAATGCTAAGCCCCATGTGAATAATTTTGTGGTGCGACAGCCCACAAAGATATCCACTGTGGTGGCATAAAAAAACAAGTTTTCATCTTAGTTGCATTTTTCTGCCTGCATATCATAAAATATAAAATTGTAAAAATATTAAGATCCTGCTAAAAAGATTTTATGTTAAGAAGGTTCTAGACATCCAAGGCTTAGAGGTTTATTACTAACGCTTAATCAATTCCACAAGCTTTGTTGTCTATTTGAGCCTCACGAAATTTAAAGGATCAAGAAGAGCTAACTGTGCGTAAGGATGTCCTGTCTCTTGTTGGAGTCTTTGTCTTCAACGAGTCGTAGTCTTTGTTTCTACGGTCATCATCCCTAACACTCCGGGAGGAGCAAGACGCCTTCATCGCGCCGGTCAAGCAACACCAACGAGACTACATCAACATCCAGCTTGGGGGAGAGCACCCCCATGTATCCGGCTAAGTATCACTAGCTTATCTATCTATCCATTTCTTAAGTATGCTATTTGTGAGAGTACGTGAAGAGTTTGCCTCGCTAAAATGAACCCTAGAGAATAAGCTCTTATATGGAAATGATGAATAGTTGCTCGCCATAATTCCTTTCAAGTACCTAGTTTTTAACCTTGCACTCTCCCGAGTTTTGGACACAACTTGTTTAGATTTGAGATTTGCTCGAACGAAACTTGTGGGTAGCGAATGCTTGATCTAAGTCTAGGTAGTTGACGGATATGATATGGGAAGGTTTTGAGCTACTTGTCCATCTTGTTCCTAGAGATGCTAGAGTTCTGGAGAATTTATCTTAAAAATCTTAAATTATTGCATGATGAGTTCCTTTATGACGAGAGTTTAAATTCCTACCACATCCATATATTCATGCTTACTAGATTAGGAAAACCCATCTATTTATATAGAACATTTTATAGGCATTGAGTGTAGTCTTTATAGGCATTGAGTGTGGTTATGCTGTGGACCCATAAGGAATCAGTCATGCAGTTAAAGTCAATACTATGTGCTCTCCATCCATTGATCTATGCTACTTCTGTCCCTAGAAGTACCACCTACATATAGATCCATATCCACCACATATTGTGCTATCTCTACCCTGGAGATACGCACCTATGCTGCTCCTACCCTGGGAGTACGCATTTCCTCCACATATTGTGCTGTCTCTACCCTGGAGATACGCACTTATACTGCTCCTACCCTGGGAGTACGCATCCATCCATCCATCCATCTATCCATCCACATATACATACGCCACTTATTCCACTTCATCCCGAAAAAGGTTCTACTCCTATCCTGGGAGTGAACATCTAGAAATAATCATCGCCATTCCATTTGCCTACATAAAAGCTCCAGTCATTATCATTTCAAGTTATACACTCCCCGTTGCTAAAGTTCGTTTTAAGAGGATTGGGTAGTAGTAAAAAAAAAGAAAGAAAAAAGAAAAAAAAAAGAGAAAAGAGAAAAGAAAAAAAAAGAAAGAGTAGCCAAGTCCTTCCTTTCAAGAAGTTTCAAGGTTTTCGAATAAAGGGAGTCATGTTATCCCCAAAGGAGCAAGTGTAGAAGTAGATGTTCGCCAAGTGATCACCCCTCATAATCATTTCCTTATAATTATCATCTTATCATCCATTCCATTCCCTCATTCACATGCACATATGACTTTATTATTATTTTAGTTCCTATTGGATCCATGGTTTAACTTGTGCAATATATGCAAGTGAGTTTGAGTGTCTCCCCACCTATGAGCTCCACATAAGCCTATTAGAATGTAGGGTGAGAGAGAGAAGGCACTTTCCATTATGCCTTAGTTCCAAAAATACCACATATTCGAGAGTAGAGAGAAGGCATACACTACACATGCCTAGGAGAGGATCCAGAAATACCACAAATGAGAGACTTGAAAGGGTCATACATGGAATCTCTGAGTTTTATTTGAAAATCTTGCAAAAACTCCGGAGTGACAGTTGATCAAAGAGCGAGAAACATAGCGCTTGACTTGACCGTTCTGTGTTTCAACTGCTCAAGACCCAAGTGACGGCTACAAGCCCCATCGTGAAAGGTAATATGAGTAAGTTTTGAGTCAGAATAGTTCACTCTAATCCAGAGGAGAGTTCTTGTTTGAACGCATGTGTACTTTTGAGGCGTGAAAACATTGTAGCAACTCCTGATCCATCACTGAGTTTATCTTTGCTCAGAGACGAGCAAAGGGTAAGCTTGGGGGAGTTATTGACGGTCGATAAGTGTTAATTTTTACCATCAACTAGACATGAAAAAGGACCTAAATATAATTACCTTCTAGATATAGGGCTTACACTAATGGAATTCCACGAGTTTTGGTGAATGTCTATTTTCGCAGGTGTCACTGAAAATACCCAAGGAAGGCCCACATGTCGGGTTTACATAGAGATAATCGGGAACCGGTGAAAATTCTGTAATGTCGGAAGGTTCGAGAAGGCTCGGACCAAACGGGAGCCCGAACCGGCTCGGTGGAGAGTCGGCCGCCCCAACCCTAGAGTCGGCCGACTCGTGACCTCGCCCAATCGGGCGTCGGCCCTCGCGGATCCTTTGTTCCACCGCCTTTGAGGATGAATAATAATCGTCCATTTAGGTCGGTTTGATCCGAGGGCTGCGGTGCATCCTAGGGGGCTATATAAACAGGTCCCCTGGCCCCTGGAGGAGGCATCCCTTGAAACCCTAATTCATTATTTCCAGAGAGGATCAGGTGAGGGGGTCCCTTGAATGGATCTCCTCCCTAGAGCCTAGCATTCAAGATAGATAGAGAGAGTATAGGGTGGAGGTAGAGTTGGAGGAAGCCCGGCATGTCGGTGTCTCCTCTCCGGTTGTACTGTGGGATCAAGTCTCCTAACCCGAGGCTTGGTTCTAGGATCATTCGCAATTCAACTTCGATACTAGTAAGTTCTTGTTATTATTGCTCTTTGGTTTACGAGTTTACTTTATTCGCTTAGGTTGGGAATAGAGTAATCGTTCATAGTGTAAGCGTGGTGCTTGGGCTAGGTTCACTCGTAGATGCTCCCTATCCGGCGTAACCATGGTAGTATTGAGGGAAGTGACAATCCCTTTGTTACCTTTGTAATCCACTTCCGTCGTAGGTAAGGTAGGTCCAAAAGTGCTAGGTTAAGCATCCTCTCGTGGTGTCTTTTCTTAGGTGCTCCCATAGAGTAGTAGTTGCAAAGCTTGCCATAGGTTGGAAGAAGACTGTGGTAGTAATCCTCTCTATATCGCTCATTACCTTGTCTGTAGCTCAGGGGTTAAGTATAGACTTGGGTTAGTCAGATGCACGTTTTCTCCTAGCGGATAAATAAATAACGATACTCTGGAATATCTCCCGGGTGAAGTGCTCACCGATATCCGTGCGCTTGCGGATTATTTCTCTTTGATTCATTCGTGTGCGTATCTAGTATCAACAGGGTATCGTTATTTATTATTTTCCAAAGGAAGGTATGGGGTAGTTAAGTATTCTAGCATGGGTATGAATACGATATCTAGCATGAGGAGAAACCGACCAATGTGCTATACAGGGGTAAGCATACGGTAGTTTGGATAGTGGACACACACTTAGAGCAACCTCAAAGGAATAAAGGTAAAATAAAGAATAAAGAATAATCTACGCGGAGCAGGCAGGTCCTATATAGTCAATGCTAGAACAGCTAATTCCACATGTTATACAAGTCAAGACTCGACTATAGACTAGGAATATGGGGAGACCGCGGCAACTGGTCTGCCAGTCGATGGCGGCATTTACGAACTCCTACTCAACATGCGAACGTGGGGGATTACAAAGGACGGATAGGGCTGTCACCACCTGCCGCCTACCACCTCAACCGTGGCATGCCGACATATCCAAAGGTTCCCTCGCAAGCGGACACCATGTCCGCATACTAAGGAGCTACCTACGTCACCCCAGGACTCCCACCCTACGGATGGACGAGCTAGAACATAGGCAAGCCCGAAGGCACATCGAACCGCTATTCCTCTCCTACAATCTAATCTAAACAAGTAAAACATATGAACGATGAAGAACAATGTAGAACACGATGAACAACTCTCACAAGAACTATGGCCTAGTTCTTGATCATCGAATATATCGTGTACTAGACGATACTCTAGTTCATATGCAAGACTATATAAATGTAATGAGGACTTGACTAAGGAAGAACGCTCCATAGATTTATACCAGGTGTGTAGCTTTTCTTCCTGGAGACAAGCTCTCCAAGTAGCTTTGCCTAGCTCCAATGGACTAATACTAATGCTAAAGAACAAGTGTGAGGAAGTAAGATGGCTCCAAATGGTGTGTGTGAAGGTGGAGGGCCTCTCCTCTTCTTTTATAGGGCACAGGAGGCGGTTCAGGGGCATTGAGGTAAAATAACCAGCGCAACCGTCATCCCCTAGATGGAAAGAGGCAAACCGCCTTGGCCGGGCCCACCTGGCGGCAGGGCTGGCGCGGCCGCGCCCCAGGCGCGCCCGCGCCTGGGTGGCGCCGCCCCCTGACCGCCTTTGGCGTGTGGGCCCGGGCCATCCTCTGGGCCGCGCTTTTGCTGGTGATTTGGCCCACTTCGACCCCGAGGTGGGCTACCTTGTTTCCTTTGCCGTTTTACGCCTTCCGAAAAGCGCCTTTTTATTCTGAAAATTCCTGCACTTGGTGTATATTCTGCAAAACAATATTTTCTCCAAACACAGGTGGAACTAGGTCAATAGTAAAGATATATGTGAAATAAAATATTTATTTCCCCCATAATGATCTATAGTTGACGGGTAGAAATCGAGTTAAGGACTGCCAACAAGAGATTATTAAGTGATATACACAATGAGATAGTGTTATTCACTATATTTTATAGTCATTCGATGACTATTCCTTCTAGGATATACTCTTCTAGAGTTTTTAATATTCATTCATGAATATATTCTACCTTAGACTTCATAATACTTATATGAGATTTAATTTTCATATGTTGCATTTTATATTCTTCGGGAATTATATGGATTTTCATAATCCACATACTAACTGCATATTCCATATTCATTCAATTTTATTTGCCACAAAGATAGCAGAACACTTATTTCTTCTTAGTAGGAGATTCAACCTCAACTGCATTTCTTCATTGACCCGATATAATCGCTACAAGCGACTTTGCCATGGACTTTGTTTCCGGATCCGGGTTCTCATAAGAGAAACATTTGCAATTATAGTGGTAGCGTTGTTGACAACTATTATTTTCTCACAATATTCTCATAATATGAGATTACTCTGTCTCTTTGTTATTTCCTAAAAACAAGAGATACTTTATTATTCTGCATATCCAACACTAATGATGTGCGCACTTAGTGTGTTGGATTCCATCTACACGATGATCCTCTTCATGAGGTGCTCAACCTTATTCATGAGGTGTTCTCTTCATGAGATTGGAGGAGTTTTATTTTATTTCTATTCAATAAGTATACATTAAAACTATAATCCATAGGCATCCCCATAGATTGTAGCTTGATAGTATATAATAATTAGTTTACTACTAGTAAATAAAACTTCTGGTTTATAACTTAAAGTTACTCCTCTCATTTCAATATCTGGCATATGCTCCGCTTCATGCTTCACAAGAGCATTAGTCAAACTAATAGTTGACTTAGTGTGTGATAATATTCCTGCTTCAACGTTCAAGGAATATTTTTTCTAGATCATTTTCCTTCTCCGGAAATAATATTTGGCATTTAAAATAGGCTTTCTCTCCCCTAATGCTAATATTAGATCTTTAATAGCATATTTCAAAATAATCCCCTATGATGGGCTTACAATAGTTCATATTCATGTATCTCCAACTACAAGCGGAGGCCCATTCATGTATGCTATGATGAAATTTATGGGAAATATTCACATACATATTTAAACATGGGGGTTACTCTATATTATATGCAGTGAGCTAGAATACACATAGTGCACGAATGTTCAACATTCCTTCAAACTCAGGGATGTTCTCCCCCTGATGTGCACATAGTATAGTTTAGAACAAACTATTTCATTGTCTAGCTTCTTTATTATTTAGCCAAAATAATTTATCCAAGTACTCATACATTAAAAAAATAGACCATATACTTCAAATATATTAAATACGCAACATCCAATTCACATGGAATTTCTTCTAGAATTTTCTAATTGCCATTAATGCAAAATTCTCTTGATGCTTTTTCTTCATAAATTCCAAATCATCATAAATTTGTTATCCACCATCATCCATAATCAATTGAGTTAGTCTCCATTGAGCAAAACATATTAACTTACTCCCCCGATCTTAGGCTACATGACCATAGACCAATCTTTTGCTTATGCATGCAATGCATTAAAAACAACATATTTCTAAGTTCAACAAGAACCATTGGACATAGCGTGCTAGCTAGTCAATTTAATTATACGGGTGTAAATGTAGCTACTAGCTACAACTATAGCTTCTATGCTAATATTCATGCAAGAGTGTAGATAGTTTAGCTCAATGAGGGAACAAAATAGTAATACACGTGCATGTGTATAATGTGGAATGTTGGTTTTCGGTCCAACGTAGTAGATAACAATAAAATGCAAAGCTACAAGCTTATTTGTAATTAGTGCAGTAGAGAAAGTTAACTCAATCGAAAATGACGTGGGTAGAACTTCAAGTCCTGATACATGCACTTAAAGATAGATTTGGGAAGGCTATGCCAATTAAATATATATTACCCACATTTTCTTATGCCTTTACCCAAAATTTCTCCCCCCTTTCATGCTATAATTACTTAGTAATATGCTTCTTGCATCATCTATGAATAATCACTTCTAATACTTCATAGAATCCAATCATACTTCTAGTATTCATTGGTTATGGCATGAAATTCACATATATAGGATAGGACAAAACTTCTAGTTCTCGGACTAAAAATATTAAATTCTTAGTTTAAGGATTATACTATTTCTTGGCTAAATTTGTCCTTCTAGGAACAATGCCAGTATAGTCCAATTATTCATGTGCTTCTAGAAAATTCAATTTCCATCCTACCTACATAGTAGGGGTGCACAAAAAACTATAACCTTCATGGTTAATTGAGGATTCTTTGTGGATAAAATAATGCAAAACTTATTTATATAGGCAATATAGGCAATTGTTTATATGTGAAACATATAAATCTAATTTATTCCATGAGAAATTATCAAATGTTACTTCATGTAACAATTGCAACTAAGAATATTAAATTTTTTATATTAGCATTAAAGCTAATAAAGTAACCGTTAACTCTTCTATGAGTTTATATAATCCACTTAATTCAACGGGAATTAAAAATTAATGCACCATTGCCACTACTATTAATGCTTCAGGATATGAATTCAGAAGAAACAAATCTATAAGCACATGATTTAAGTTCTTTAAAAGTTCTTATATGTCTTAGCTTCAACGCTTGACATCTAGCAGCTTCATGCTTGCTCGATCCTTCTAGGAGTATGATATATGCAAGTCATATATTCAAAATTACTGCAACTGAAGATATCATGGTTTATAAAGCTGTCTATAAAGTCAACTCAATTTCTATTTGAGTAATGGTAAATTTAAATACTTTATGTATTACATTGTTCTGTGATATTCTGTACAAAAGAGATAATTTTTCGAGAATATACATTGATAAAATCTTATTTACCATCTTGTCTTCTAGACATTTAGCACAAAGCTTCAAGCTATTGTTTATAGAGCAGCATTATACCTCAAAGTATAGGCGTACAAGGTGAAAATTCAACTTTCAGTGCAATATGATATAATCATAATTTGAGATATATAATCATAATTTGAGATTTTACTCATGCAGTGAGTTCCACAATGCCTTTTGTTACTTCTCTTGGCCATATACTCATTCTAGAGTTTACTACACTTCAATGGTAGCCAAATATCCTACATAGATTTAATAATGACAGTAACAAATAATTATGCCATTCGGGGCAAGTTCAAGATATTCTTTCTTCATGAAAGTATGCATATATCATTATAACAAACCATGTGAATATATATTTACTAAGTGTAAACAAGTAGTAAGGTGCAAAAAGACAGTGGATGGTTATAAATATTCTTAGAAGCATCCTAGTATTTTTTTTAGGATTATGGTACATACTAAATTTAAAAATTTGTACCAAACATTCATTCATCCCAAAAATTCATTATGCTAGGAAAGATAAATGTGAGCTGCTCAAAGATAACAAGTCTAAGGTCTGCAGGATTTAGAGAGCTCATAAAACATATACCATGTTTCATCGGAGAATTTATTCTTACCATACATGGTATATAATGCATAACGTGTGATAAATAAATGTATTCAAAAGAGCATAATAAAATATCAACACATGATATGTATACATATAACATAAATTAAATACTATAAATGTATACAAAAGGATTTTACTATCAAAATAATTTTCTTCCAGAAAATCAGGTTACTTGTGTGGTACTTGTAGCTGCGAGCTTACTGGTTAGCCACGGTGATGAGCTACATGCAACATCAAGTTAACAATTCGCCATGCATGATGAAAACTTCAGGTTCCTAATGTCCGATCTACCAATTGTATGATCAACGGGATCAATCTCTACTAGATAGTACTCAGGACAACTTCATATAGTTGTTTTCAAAAAAACCCTTCAAGGCTAGGAAGAACAAACCATATACGGATGGTGAGTAAGCAACATTCAGACTAGATTGTAAGATGACATATGAGTTACGGCGTGCAGGCCGTGGAGGATATGGCTGCGCCAACAGCGTGGCTCGTTTTTGGTCTCCTCATGCCTCGATTGATGGATCGATCGATGCTGATAGCATGGCTATGAGCCGGCGATCTGCGAATGGTGTGTCTTGTATCGTTGTCACATCGGCGTGCAAGCCGGTGGCGCAGTGCATTCTAGCATCGAGGCCTGAGTAGGACACGTACAAGAGCACGGAGGTGTATAATCGAATTCAACTCGATTTCACTGTGTACAATAAAATCTTAGTGAATTATTTTCTTGCAACTCAACTACGGTTACCTTCTCCTAGTTCTCGTGACCTACGAGGATACGTTACAGTTGATAGCTTGTTACGTGACTCCTAGTCCGTATACACATTGGACCGTATTGCATTTTTTTTAGTTTAATATCAATACGTCGATGCCTACTAGGCCACGGGAGATATCCACCAATTTACAGAATTGTCATCATCGACGTGCTGCATCGCTAGATTTTATTTTCTTCTATGAAATTTGTCACCGCTATCAGCTTCCATGCTACTGGTCGACAGTTTCCAATGCTGGTGCGTGTGTATGCACTGTTCTAGTATGCATGCATGCATATGTTCCAAGCATATGTACTCCCGGTACAATTCAAGGTGCATAATTTGAGAATGAGTACAGGTAGACTGGTTCGTTGGTCGACGTAAGCAATCTTCAAGATATTTTTCATACCTTACATTGGATGCCAATTTGATCTACGTCACATGCCGCGTAGGGCAGTGATTAGTAGATACATACCACGTAGGGCATTTGACATTGTCGTAGACCTGTCTGCTCGGTGACGACAGTACACGTCGATGCAGTGCAGATTCGATGGAGGTAGAGGTAGCAGATCCGTTCCGCTAACAACGTCGGGGATGTCAACGTCGTCGATGTAGTCGCAGCAGGGACGTCGACACGGACGTCAGCGTCGAGGTCGGCGGCGGCTTCAACGGCGATGTCGACGCAGAGCTTGTCGTGCTGATAACGTGTTAAGAAACTTGTTGCCAATGGTGAGGACATTCCCCTCTCCGTCTCTCACAATCAACATGGTAGATGAAAGTAGAACAAATAGACACAAGATGTAGGGAGACTATTCTTTATTTCTATAAATATTGGTGATTACAACATAGATCTCCCACGTATATATAGTCCGGTCAAGGTCTAAGAGTTTTGGTAAGAGCCCACATATAAACGGACTAGGATTAGGATTCCTCCTTCTCCTTTCCTTCTAGAATAGAAAGTCCGTGTGTTTCTCAACAAAAACAACTAACGTTCGTTCTCTTCTTCTACAATAAAAAAACGAATTTCTTAGTAATGGTACCACGTTGTCTAACCACGTGAAGTGTTAATCTTATATATACTCTATATATAATCAACCTATGAAGCCCAATGCAACACATTTCACCAATTATTATATTCTCCTTCATGGCATTATTCACATAGATTTAAAATCTAACCCTAGCCACATCAGCTTGTAATCTTTTTGTATTTTATACTCTTTTTATTTAATAAAATCTAGTAGGGGCTCACACCCCTCCCGTTCCCTAAAAAAAAAACCTAGCCACATCCGCACCGTGTGCCCCGGTTTAGGCGCCCGATCCTTTTGATCCGCCTGCCATCGTCATCGTCGGGTAGCAAATCCGGATCCCCTACACTTCGCTAGGCTGTCGTCGTCAACGCCTTCCCGAACTTCGTCCCGCGCCGACATTTTGGCGGCTAGGCCTGGCCTCACGCCCCGACCCTGAGTTGCCATGGAGGTAGCCAGATCTACCGGGTCGCTGCTGTCGTGCGGGTCTACCCATCTCCACCGAATCGATATGCATCGGCACCTTGAACCCCAAATGTCCGTGACCCACAGTGAGCCCCATCCGCATCGCATGTCCATTTCCAGCCACTACCTGCGCCATTGCTGAGCCCTGCTACATAGCCGGGGTAAGCTACATTATCAGATATATGGACCAGGGGTACCTTCACTGCCTGGACATACGACGTGATTGACCTGTCAGCCCAAGAGCCCGTCGAGGGGGAAAGCCCCCAAGGCTCTCGCCCGGAGCCTTAGGCGTCAAGCAATATGCGTCGCTGGCACATAAGACAGAGATATCACAGAGACAGGGAGATCAATTAGGTCGCACGATATGCACAACAATAAGGAAACCCTCCAACAAACCCGGTCGCCCTCCTTGTAACCCTACTCCCTGACTATATAAAGGAGAGCATGGACCCCGGGCTCAGGATCCAGCTTTTTACTTCATAGCCGCATAGCTAGTGAGCAACAACCCCTGCAATCGAGTACATGAACATCAAGAACAACAACAAAGCCACTAGACGTAGGGTTTACCACGCGCCGTGCCCCGAACCAGTATAAATCTGGGTGTCTCGTGTGCAACCATTCTGATTTGATCTTCATGATACGTTGCCGTATATTATTGCTAGAACAAATAATTCCCACACACACGATCACTGATCGGGATTGAGTCGCCCACTGCCATCGACCTCACGCGAATTACTCCGGCATCGGTCCACTTCATCGACACCATCACCGAGTAAATAGAAATAGTACCACATTGTCTAACCACGTGAGGTGTTAGTCCTATGTACTTTACATAAACAACCTGTGAAGCCTAATGCAATACAGATCCAGTGACGAGTGAGGGTTTACTTCTGGGACGGAGGGAGATGTATTAGTGAGAGAACAAGTCGCCCATTGTTGGGCGTTGATCCGACCCACGAGTTCTTTCGACCTCGGTTGTCTTCTTCCCGCCCCCCTATAACTCTTTGCCCCCAACTAGACTCTACTCCGCTAATGGCGGATGCTGCAATTGCCTCAAGATTTCCTCTGTGGATTTGCATGAGTCACCCTGATCTCTATCCTTCTGCGCCCAACAAAATCTAAGTGGAATATTGCCCACCGTGATTGAGTTTTCATCTACTACTGCAATCGGGGGACTTTGAGATGGTTGACTCTTTCACATCTAATGGAGTTAGGTTGCTGAGAATGTTGGGGAAAACCCGCTGCCACCATGGGGTTCCTTGAAGAGTAGCTCTCAGAAGGAAAATGATCAGCATTCATCCAATCTTCCAGATCCATCTCCAATACCTTTACATTAGGACTCTGACATATCTCTCGAACATTCACCCTGCCGACTCCATTGAGGATAACGCGAATGGCGGATAGGCGAGCGTCAATCTCCTATTCCCCATCCACCGGAGGCGAGCGCAGCGGCCGGAATTCAGGTGAAATCGCACCTTAGAACAAAGGGCGAACCGCGAGCCCTACGAACACTCGCTACCTCTGCCACCGAAACCGTCTGAACTCGAGAAGGAGGCGACGAGAAAGAGAGATACCTCGGTGGATCGACGCGGCGTTGAATCCTGGTGAGGATCTCCTACTTTTCGTCGGAGCAGACTGCTCCGGTCGTCGACGGCGGGGACCTGACTGCGCGCCGCCGGAGTTGCCTTTTCTCCGCCCTCTCAGAGCCCCAATAGATTGCCCGCTCTCCAAGATATCTTTTAAGTGTCTGGTAACATAAGTTCTTAGAGCATCTCCAACAACTTGGTAAAAATCACTTGCCAAATCTTGAGTTTTAACAAGTAGCTATTTCATTTGGCAAGTCAAAAAAAGACCTCTCTCCAACAATTTGGTATTCTATCCTGGTAAAATCAAAATCAACACCACAAGCGTGGTTTGTTTTTTCTTGGGGCTATTTGCATAGTGAACACAGAACTTTATCGTAATTAATCAAACCCAAATCAGAAAATTCTTCTCTCTGACACTTTTACAAAGTGAACACAGTAAAAAGCTTCTATTTACATGGATGCTCTTCTCTCCATCTTTCCAACCGGACAGAGCAACGAGCTCGGCCCGGCCGAATTCCGCCCTGCAGCGCGGCGCACGACGGTCGACCGACGGATGGGACGGCCTCTGCTAGCATGTCGACGCCGCGTTGGCTCTAGCCTGTAGCTTCAGTTCTTCATGGCGATAGCAGGCGTCGCGGCGAGCCGTGCACTGCCTACACGCTGGCGTGAAGACGGCGGCTGGGTCGGAGTTGATGACGAGGATGGCGATCCATGCACCAAGGTAAGGGTCGCAAGGCTCAATTTACTACGAATCGAAGTCTCCATCTGATTGCTGGGGATCGATTTTGGATTTTGGAATTTGGGAATTCCATCGTATTCAGCCAATTCCCCACCAAAAAGGCACATGTGAGTTCATCCACTAAATCTTGCCTGCGCCCTCCACCCTCTGCCGGCCGCGTGCCGCGGCACCGCAACGCAGCAACGCCGTTGGGGCCAACCTCAGCTTCACGCCGCCTGTGCCCTCCGCCGACCGTGCAGTGCGGGCCACGGGGCGCCGCTGCCCCGCGACACAGCAACGCCGCCGACGCGTGATCCCGCCCCCGCGTCATCGCCGGCCTTCCACAGGTAATCCCCGTCGCGCCCGGTTGTACGAGCGGTCGGTGGACCTCAGCGCGACGGAGGGAGTAGGCGCGATAGCAAGTTCGCTACGCACGCAGAAAATACGCGTGCGGCACCCCTGGATACGCAGTTGGAATAAATACCAAGTTGATTTAGGGAGTTGTTGGAGATAATTTTTTGTGTTTTTGCCAAATTTATAAGAATACCAAGTTGATTTAGGGAGTTGTTGGAGATGCTCTTAGGAATGAGATGCAATAGTTCTTCGAATTGTGGAGAATCTTGCTTGTGTAGCTCCATTGAGTGGAATGAAGCATTCTGGGTGCAGCAGCTCTGCTATAAAATGGTTGGTTCTGTATGTCAGCACCACCATGATCAAATTAGGCTCATGCTGGCTATCTGCACCTGGTGCGATGCTGCCAAACTCTAATTCAGCGCACCTCCGCAGCTGCTGATAAGCTACTACCTCAAGTGGAGTGCGTGGCACCGAGCAACACCCTGCACAGTTCAAATCTCGGCTCAGGTCTTGTAATGACAGAGCATTGTTGGTGGTGTCATCGACAATTACCTGGTGTTGCTCGCCCATCATGCAAGCTATCCAAACACTTTGGAATTTCTGTGATGTCACTTCTATGGTGTGCATAGAGTTTCTTCTTCTAGCCGTTTCATGACTCCCTTACGTATGTTTCCTTGCTACAATGAACTGGCATGGCTGCATCTGCATCTGCACTTGGCTTTTGTCCTTCCTTGTGCTTTGGCTGATTTGTGGAAGAGTTCTCTTGTTCATGAAGTTCATCATAAGCAGAACTTAGGTACGAATGTCAGAGCAAGCCAAATTAATAAAGGCCACAGATGTGTCAGACGTGCGACATGAAAGTTACTAAATGCATCACATTAAGAGATCCAGAAAACAGAGTGCAGCGCATATGACACTGCTGTTAAACAAAAGCGCATTGTTCAGTATACCATATCCCTACTTATCTGCAGTCCAGCCTAAATTATGGTGGATTCAAGAGCCACATTTGCTGTTCAAGGTACCACACACAGCACACAGGTGTTTATGTAAAATTACCTCTGTTACCATGGTGGTAACTAATTAACTAAAGATAATAATGGACTAGCATAGTAGCATGGCGACATGTGCTAGACAATATCATGGGAGGGCACACATTTTTTTTTCGTTCCTCGTCACCTGCTAAGGGGAAGAGGGACTTTTGTAAAGTAAGTCAGTCAAGATTCTTAGTGATAGCATCAGATTGGCAGTGGTGTTAGGCTGGATGATAACTGTTGACGCTCAAAAATGACCAAGGTGAAAATGACTATTTTGATGAGTCCGGATCACTTTTTGGCGTCAACAATAACGCTTTCACCGTTGAATTTCTTGTTCTTGTGATTAGAGTGGGGTTACAGAGATGACAACTGGTTAGTTGTCTTATAAGACCTATCCCTTCGATATCAAATTGTTTACTTAATGCAGGTGTACAAATTTTCATAACTTTATTCTGACATTTAACAATGTTAGTTATTCATTCAATGGTCGCCGACATGTCTAGCAAAAGTTAGGCTCCTGTGGTGACTTTACCAATTTCTATATTTGTTGGTTCAAACATTTGGAGGTGCTTATAGGCGTAAGGTGTACATGTGTCTATAAGCTTCTTCCTCTGTCTATGGAAAAACAACAGAATTACACATAAGTCACTAACAACCAATATATCCTATTAGCATGAGATCAAGCTACACAGTGGGGCTAGGGTCACACAACTGCTTTGGTTGAGGCTTGTGAATCCATGACAAGCAAAGGCCTCCATAGTCTTCCCACTACATAATACTTACGATGAAGGTGCCACACACACTTCCTGGATCCCATTGATCAGGTTGAGCTTTCTTGCTCGCATTCATCTGGTTGATCTCCAAATGTGAGAAGTTGTTCTAGCTTCCATGTGATACATGACTTCTTCGGCTAACCAGTCAAGTGTGACTGTTCATTATGGAATGCAGATCAGATGACATGTTGAGCAAATCATTTGCTTCCACCTTGTGCCCTGAATTCCTGCTGCATCCCACTCCTTGAGAACATACATGACGAAAATGTTGCAGTCAATATTCCCTATTCTCTAGTATCTATCTCGTCTCGTTTACTACCTTCCTAAGTGGTGACAAGGCTCTGACTATGAGGAAGAGGTAGTTATTTATAGGCAACATCTAGTAGTAGAGTAGCACAGACTGAGGCAGCGGCTTTAGTGTTCCTCACCCACCTGCAGCAGCGTCCTCAAGTAGATATCAAACAAAAGGTTAAAGAACTGAAATATTGCCTATAATGGTGTTGAGTTGAGATGATGGGAATACATAACCCGGGTTGTTATCTAGCTTAAAGACCATCATATTGTTCATCTCCCCACACATCAAATTTCTTGGGTGGAAAGGATCCAGGACGGAACGAAGCCACCTCCACCTCGCCCAGGCCCACCAGTGGGAACATGGGAAACTAGCCCGCTCGGGTGCGCCTTCCGTGTTGCCCAAGCAGGCACAACATCATCCCTTACCTCATCTTTACCGAGCGGGGATGCTCGGGCGCGATCCACATGCACCGGCTAAGTGACGAAGCTCGGGCGCAAACCATGCACTACGGTAGGCCCACTCAATTCCTACTCCTGATGGAATGCAACGTGCCAGTGTACCGAAGCATGGCACCAGGGTACAACCGAACATGACCACGATCATTCCTACGCATTGTGCTAGAAATCTACTATGCCAACCACCTCCTCGTTCTCTACAAGAATTACGGCACATGACTACACCTATGTTCTAGGTACAAGCAACAAGGATCAAAGCATGGTTGACCGCACTACACTAGAAGGAGAGATTAGGATTTTTGCCCCCATTCCGTACTTTATAACAACTCCACTGCTCATTGTTCGGAGAAGGAGGATGAGGGCGACCGAGGACCCACACTTTCTTTTGTTTTTCTATTTCTTCTCTGCGTTTCTCCTTATCCACCATGATTGTAACTTGAGCTCCCCTTGCATCTATAAAAGGGACAGCAGGGACCATCCATAGTGTGAGTGCAGCTCCAATTTTCAGCAAGGGACTTATTTCCAACATGCCATAAACTTGAGGGACTCTTTAGCTAAATGGCCACCACCAGCCCAAAGGGATGCGTGCTACCCTTCTCCTCCCTACAGCAGCTCATTTGGTTCTTCCTTCTTCCAGAAAACAGAGAGAGTGAGATAGAGAGAGCTAGGGTTAGGGAGAGTTGAGAGAGGGCTTTGATCCACCAAATCCACCACTAAAAGAGAGAGATTCGTGGGGGATTTGGAGCCTCCCCTCATTTGTTGGCTCCCACCTCTTGTATTGCTTCATCTCATAGTGGATTCATCTCGCCGTCGCCCGTGGTTTTTCCCCGCAAGGGGTTTCCACGTAAATCTTGGTGTCTCCTGTTGATTTGGTATTTTCTCTGCCATATGTGTTGATTAAATCATCATCTTGCTTGCTATTGCTTCGGATGTGAAGTGGTTGTTTGTCTAGGCATGCTGGCACGCGATGAATATATATGTTCTTTGATATATTGTGTAGAGATGATGGGGATTGATGTTCTAGTGAACTGATTGATGCAAGTATATTGTTGGTGAATATTTTGGCAGCCTGCTGTTCGTCAGATCCATGTTTAGGGGCTGTTTCAGTTTGTGCACACAATGTGTTTGTTGATATGCTTGTGAGATATTAGTTTACTGAACTTGATTATTCCGCTGCCCCTAAGCTGTCACAAGTGGTACCAGCTCTGTTAAGTATCAAAGGCATAATTTATTCTGTTATTTCAGCATGTCAAAAACTACATTAGAAGTGAGCAAATTTGATGGTAGTGGTGACTTTCGGTTATGGCAAGTGAAAATACAATGTGTTCTAGTTGATAAAGAATTGGATACTGCTTTAGAGGAGGTTGATCCAGATTTGGCTAGTACAACTAAAGTTGAGATGAAAAATATTGATAAGAAAGCATTGGCAGTACTTCGTTTGGCTCTTGCTGATAATGTGTTGAGGCAAGTTTGTGAGGAGAAGACTGCTATAGGTCTCTGAAAGAAATTGGAAGCTCTCTATTTGGACAAATCACTCTCAAGTTGTTTCTACCTCATGATGCGCTTGTTTAGGATGCGTATGCAAGAAGGCACTCCTATCAAGCAATATATTGAAGAGTTCAATAAAGCGGTGCTTGACTATCAGAATGTTGCCAAGTCTATGGATACAGATCATATTGCAATATTGTTTCTGTGTTCACTCTCAGATTCTTATGACAGCATCAGAGATCAGATCCTTTATGGTACTGACTCTATCTCCATGGATGATATCACTTCTATCCTTTTGTCTAAGGATTTGCTTAGGAAGTCACGCATGGAGGGTGGTCAGAATGAGGGTCTTGTTGTCAACCGTGGGAGGTCCAGAGAGCATGGTCATAGTGATGGTGATGCTTCTGGCAGTGGTAAGAGAAAATCTAAGGGTTGCTCAAAGTCCCGTTCAGGCAATAAAATTCAGTGCAGGTATTGCAAGGATTATGGCCATATAAAGTGGGATTGTCTCAAGTTGAAGAAAAAGAGGGACAAGCAAGATGATGGCAAAAGGGTGAAATTCTTCAGAAGCTAATGTTGCAGTTGCAGATGGTGATTCAGTTGAGTCTGGTGAGTTACTTATTGTTAGTGCTGATTCTTCTTCAGTTAGGCATTGTGCTTCTAGTGCTTCTACTGATTGTGATATGAGTTTCAGCACTGGTTGGATTCTTGATTCTGCTTGTTCTTACCATATGTGTCCGCACAGAGAGTGGTTTGCCACTTATGAACCATTGAATGGTGGTTCAGTTTCTATGGGCAATGACACAAAGTGCAAAGTTGTTGGTATTGGCACAATCAGATTCAGGATGTTTGATGGTATTGTTCATATACTCACAGATGTTCGCCATGTGGTTGGGCTAAAGAAGAATTTGATCTCATTTAAGGCACTTGATCGAAAGGGCTACAAGTTTGTGACTCATAGCTATCAGATCAAGGTGTTCAGGGGTTCCTTGTGTGTGATGAAGGCTCTTACTACTCCAGATACAGATGACTTGTATTTCTTACAGGGCAGTTTGCTTACTGGGTCAGCTTCAGTTGCTTCTAGTTCCCAGGTTGATGATGACACTATGACTAAATTGTGGCATATGAGATTGGGGCACATGTCAGAGCATGGTATGGCAGAGTTGAGTCGACGTGGTCTGTTGGGTAGTCGAAAGACAGGCAGTTTGCAGTTCTGTGAGCATTGTGTGTTTGGGAAGCAAACTCGTTTGAAGTTCAGCAGGTCAGTCCACACAACAAAGGCCATTCTTGATTATGTGCACACTGATTTGTGGGGTGAAGCACCGGTGACATCTATTGGAGGTGGAAAATATTTGCTAACCTTTGTTGATGATTTCAGCAGGAAGGTTTGGGTCTACATCTTAAAGTCCAAAGATGAGACATTTGCTCATTTCCGTCAATGGAAGGCCATGGTGGAAACACAAACAGAAAGAAAGGTCAAATATTTGAGATCAGACAATGGCACCGAGTTCCGCTCGAGAGAGTTTGAGAAATATTGTCGAGACGCCGGCATAATTCGACATTACACCACAGTTGGCACTCCACAGCAGAATGGAGTAGCGGAACGTATGAATAGGACACTGTTGGAGAGGACTCGTTGCATGCTCTCTCATGCCGGGTTGCCACAGAGTCTTTGGGCAGAGACAGTTACCACAGCATGCTATTTGGTTAATCGCTCACCTTCGACAGCTATTGATTGCAAGACACCAGAGGAGGTATGGTCTGGCAAGCCACCTCATTATGATCATTTGAGGGTATTTGGTTGTCCGGCGTATGCTCACATTCACCAGAACAAGTTAGAACCTCGAGCATTGAAGTGTGTCTTCCTTGGTTATGGGGATGGAGTTAAGGGGTATCGTTTGTGGTGTAAAGAACAAAAGCCCCCTAAGGTGATCGTCAGTAGATATGTGACCTTTGATGAGATGGCGATCATTACTCCAGCTTGTCGTCAGTTGGGAGAGGCTTCCACTTCAGGTGGAGCTTCTTCAGGTGGTGATTCAGAGGCAGAGCAGATAGCAAACAGGGTAACATTTGAGGTGGAGACTCCAGTGACCGAGTCTACTACAGTTGACAGTCAGCAGCAACAGCAGCCATTGTTGTCAGAATCTGCAGATGGTGTTCAGGATGACACAGATGAGGCAGATCATGAGTCAAATGTAGCTTATAGTCAGTTGGAGGATACAGTTTCAGGTGGAGCTTCAGAGGCTCCAGTCTCTCCAGTAGCACATCGTCCTCAGAGACAAAGGAAACCACCACAACGCTATGGAGAGTGGGTCACACCAGTAGAGAGAGGCAGAGGTTCAGCCGCTTTCGCTTTGACAGTTGCAGAGGATATTATTCATGATGAGCCTAGCACTTACAAAGAGGCTATCAGTCATTCTCAGGCAGCTAGTTGGGTCCAGGCTATGACAGAAGAAATGGAATCATTGCATAAGAATAAAACTTGGGTCTTGGTGTTGCCACCCAAAGGGCGCAAAATTATTGGTTGTAAATGGGTGTTCAAACTCAAAGATGCTTCTCTTGATGTTGCTCCAAGGTACAAAGCTAGATTGGTGGCTAAGGGCTTCAGTCAGAAAGATGGAATTGATTACCATGAGGTATTTTCTCCAATTGTGAAGCATACTTCCATTCGAGCATTGCTAGCTTTGGTTGCTCTATTTGATTTAGAATTAGAGCAAATGGATGTGAAGACAGCTTTTCTTCATGGTGAGCTTGATGAGAAGATCTATATGTCACAACCAGAAGGCTATGTGGTTGAAGGCAAAGAAAACCACGTTTGTTTGCTAAAGAAGTCATTATATGGCTTGAAATAGTCTCCAAGGCAATGGTACTATCGTTTTGATTCTTATGTTACTCGCCGTGGTTTTGAAAGAAGTTCATATGATGCTTGTGTGTTTCAGCAGATACTTGCAGATGGTTCAAGGGTGTACATGTTGCTTTATGTTGATGACATCCTTATTGCAGGAAAGAGCAAGTCTGCTATTGCTGAAACAAAGGCCATGCTCAAAAGTGAGTTTGAGATGAAGGATTTGGGTGCAGCCAAGAGGTTGTTGGGTATGGATATTCGTCGTGACAGGTCAAAAGGCAAACTTTGGCTCCCTCAAAGTGAGTATATTGAGAAGGTTTTGCATCGATTTCACATGCCACAAGCGAAGCCTGTTTCTACACCATTGGCAGCACATTTCAAGTTGTCTGCTTCATCAGGGCCATTGGATGCAGAGGAGGAAAGGTACATGTCTAGAGTTCCTTATGCTTGTGCTGTTGGCAGTTTGATGTATGCTATGGTTTGCACACGTCCAGATATTGCACATGCAGTTAGTGTTGTGAGCCGCTTTATGTCAAAGCCAGGCAAAGAACATTGGAAGGCAGTACAGTGGATCCTCAGGTATCTTCGTGGCACAAGCAAATATGGTTTAATGTTTGATCAAAGGGCAATAAGTCCAGGGCAAGTTATTGGTTATGCTGATTCTCGGGACAAGTTATTGGTTATTCGATTCGATTTTCTTGGTGATCTTGATGAGAGGCGCTCCCTTATCGGTTATGTGTTTCAGCTTTGTGGATCTTGTGTTAGCCTGGAAAGCAACGTTGCAACATACGGTTGCTTTGTCAACCACGTAGGAAGCTGAGTTTATGTCTTTGACAAGAGGCAAAGTGAAGGAGGCTATTTGGTTGCATGGTTTTCTTGGTGATTTGGGCATTGAGCAAGTTGATCGTGTTGTCTTTTGTGATAATCAAAGTGCGATTCACCTTGCAAAAGATGAAAAATTTCATGAGAGAACCAAGCATATTGATGTGCGCAATTTCTTTATCCGACATCATGTGAAGAAGAAGGATTTGTATGTTGAGAAAATTGGCACAAAAGACAACCCAGCTGATATGTTAACCAAGGTGGTCCCGAAGGCCAAGTTTGAGCATTGCTTGAACTTGGTTGGTATTCGTTCTTGCCCAAGCTAGCTCCAGGTGGAGCTTTGGCGGCGGTGAGTTTGTTACTTGGTGATTTGTCCACTTATATTGAAGCATTTGAAGATTGGGCATTTGGCATCAAGAAGCTTGATGTATTTGATATATAGCTCAATTGTCGCTGAGGTGGAGAATTGTGAGTGCAGCTCCAATTTTGAGCAGGGGACTTATTTCCAACATGCCATAAACTTGAGGAACTCTTTAGCTAAATGGCCACCACCAGCCCAAAGGGCTGCGTGCTGCCCTTCTCCTCTCTACAGCAGCTCATTTGCTTCTTCCTTCTTCCAGAAAACAGAGAGAGTGAGATAGAGAGAGCTAGGGTTAGGGAGAGTTGAAAGAGGGCTTTGATGCACCAAATCCACCACTAAAAGAGAGAGATTCGTGGGGGATTTGGAGCCTCCCCTCATTTGTTGGCTCTCACCTCTTGTATTGCTTCATCTCATAGTGGATTCGTCTCGCCGTCGCCCGTGGTTTTTCCCCGCAAGGGGTTTCCACGTAAATCTTGGTGTCTCCTGTTGATTTGGTATTTTCTCTGCCATATGTGTTGATTAAGTCATCATCTTGCTTGCTATTGCTTCGGATGTGAAGTGGTTTGTCTGGGCATGCTGGCACGCGATGAATATATGTGTTCTTTGATATATTGAGTAGAGATGATGGGGATTGATGTTCTAGTGAACTGATTGATGCAAGTATATTGTTGGTGAATATTTTGGCAGCCTGCTGTTGGTCAGATCCATGTTTAGGGGCTGTTTCAGTTTGTGCACACAAGGTGTTTGTTGATATGCTTGTGAGATATTAGTTTACTGAACTTGATTATTCCGCTGCCCCTAAGCTGTCACACATAGGCATCAGACTCGAAGCCCACGATCCTGATCCGATCTCGATCAGCGAACAAAGCACTCCACTCCACTCACACTGAGACTTGGAATTGCTTCGTTCTCTTGCCTACTTGTTTTCCTCTACTACATGTACATTGACGCGGAGCAAACCCGAGCCGCTCAGACTGCATGTAGGGATTTCGCCTGAACTAGTGTAAAAACTTTGCATACCATCATAGCCTAGATGCACAGAAACTTTACTAGTTGCTCTGTCTTGACCCCCCGATTCCAAGACACCGACAGGAGGATTTTGCTCCTCCTTTCAATTTGTAGTATGTAGTGCTACTATCTCCGGTACTGACAAGTTTAGGCGGCACATTCTTCTGTTTAGCATGGTTGTTGCTCCATGCAGTACAAAAATGTTTCGGCGTTTGTTTTTCTAGGACAATTTTTGTACCATTTTCAGCAACATGTTAATTTAAAATTAAACTCTTGCGCTCCTGCTTATTGCACATTTCATTGAAAGATCTCCTTTTATTTTTTTCTACTGATTTATATTTAGGACTTAAAGTGCACTCACAATTGTTATAGGAAATAGGAATAGTACAATATTGTCTGACCACAGACCATATGAAATGTTAGTCTTATGTACTTTATATAAATAGCCCATGAGGCCCTACAGAATCCAACTAATATCCCCACATCCATCAGTCCTTCCGGTATCATTGCCTAAGTTTAGATACTAAGCCTAGCAGCCGACGCTTCTGCACCATGCGCCTCCAGAGGTCGATCTCCACCAGAGGTATGATCCTATTTTTCGACCACCATTGTCATTGTCGCGGATCAGATCGGGATCTCCCCTACGTCATCGCAGGCCGCTGCCGCCTCGTACTCAGGTTTGTCGTTGCACTATCATCGTCAGTGCATTATCGAACTTCGCCACATGGAGGCTACAAGATCACTCCTCATCCCATGATGCTGTGGTGGTAGCCAAGCCTAGCCACATACCCCGACCCTGTGCTGCCATTGAAGCAGCTAGATCTGGCATGTCGCTGTAGTCAGGTGGATCTGCCCATCTCCACCACACCGATCAGGGTCAGCACCTTCGACCCCACACGTCCGCAATATGTCGTGTGCCACGCCAACACTTCCCCATCCATCTCCGGCTGCTAGCCGTGCCTGTCGTTGAAACCTGCTCAACAGTTGGGAGTCGGGACGAGCTACGCCGCCAAGGCGCACTGTTGCCAGGGAGCGTTACCTGATGGGGTCGCACCGCCGCTACCATGCTGTCATGCTAGGTACACCAGATCTACTGCTGCTGCATCTTTTTGGTTTGTGTGATCACTGACTGGGATTGCGTCGTTCACCACCAGTCGGCCTCGCACGAACTACTCCGGCATCGACATCAACTTCATCAACACCAACTCTGAGTACTACGCGCATCTTGTCCAAGTAAGCGCTCACCCCGAGGCTAACGGACAAGTTGAATGTGCTAACGTAATGATCCTCGACGCACCCAAAAACGAGTCTTCCCGGGTTGACACCAAGCTCAAAGCACGGTCGGTGGCTCAAGGAATTATCTGCGTAGTGCAGGGACCATGTACTCGAGACCGACCCTTGATCGAGGAGTCTCGCCATACTTTATGGTATACGGCTCGAGGTTGTCATACTAGCGAGGTCGCTTTCCAATCACCACGGGTAGCCTACCACGATGAAACTACCTCAGACGAAGCTCGAGAGGTGGACATAATCGCTAAGGAAGAGCAGTCCTCAAGTCATGTGCTCGACCGAGAAATACTTAGCCATGGTACGACGCTACTACAACCGCAATGTCAGGATGATTGTTCGTGGTCGGCGATCACGTGCTCCGTCGTATTCAAAATACGGGCCCCGGCCTCCACAAGCTATCACTTAAAGGTGGGAAGGACCGTGAGAATTAAAGGGCACGCCCAACATCGTGACTCTGGTTGGGAGACACTAGATGGAGTCGAAGAGCCAAACTCTTGGCATATAGAGATGCTCATATGCTTTTACCCATAAAGATATGTATCTTGTACTTTTTCCTCTATTAACAAAGTTCCTCTTTTGTTGTCTCTTTTTTGTCCTATTGCAATTTTTTTTTCGGAAATTCCGCACCACCTTGCATATATGCGCCCCCGCATAAGTCACATCTAAACTTTGCGTTTCACTCGCCGAGAACGATTCAAAAAGGTCTTGCGTCTTGGTCCTCTCGCAATCGATGTGCTACAGCTCCCGCGCTACACGGCACTAGGAGATCCGGCGGGCACCCCTAATAGGTACTTAGGATCGTACCTAGTGATCCCGGCGTACCGCGTTGTTCACTAGTGCGTCCCTTTGTCACCTTGACGAGCTAATTGCTTCGAGAGTGGGCGCAAAACTTATTTGTCGACATAATTTTTTCTAAAAAACGTTTTGCATCGAGCTATGCATAACGCCTAATTAAACAAACGGCAAAATACTTATCACCCGCTTAAGTATGCCTACATTGTCTGCATCTTAACACGGCCTTAAGTTTTGTTTCGAGCACCCCGTGCTCAGCACCACTTATATACAAGTTTTAAATACACAAGTTTAAAACAAGGGCCCTACTGACCACCATTCTCCGCTGCAGGATCCTCGATGAGCATCATGTCGCCGACCAAGGCGCTTTCGGGACACGGGATGAAGGTGGCCGGAGCTCCTAAGATCGGCGTCGGCGGGATTACGGCGCGATCTCCAGCGCGACGGCGGTGGCCGGATCGACGCTCGCCACCCTCGGCGGACCACCGCCGTCGCGGACACCGCGTATGCACCCGCCGTGAGACGAGATCTCGCAGCCGGCCACGGCCCGTTGATCACACCGTCCGCGACCACCCGTCTTTGCCAACCGGGTCCGCCGGGTGCACCTCCTCGGGAGAAGAAAGACGGAGAACCGGCTTGATGTGCCGGTCCTCCGATTAATCTTCTTTTGGAGGTAGGCGCAGCTCTCTCGCAGCTTTAGGAACCGTGTAGTGTGCCGATCCTTAATATCTCGTTGAAGGCAACAATGTGGTTAGCATGTGCCGTTAGATCCATTACATAGCACAACCTATACAATCGACCTAAGTTGTGCAACTTACGGGTCGCTCCGGGATTCGCAATGGCGCCCGCCTTGGCTTGCTCTGGGCGGCCTCCACTGCGCTGGGCTGTAGCGGTTTTCTCCCGCTCCAAGGCCGCGGCCTTCTCCTCCATCCCGATGCAGAGGCAAAAAGTTACCACATTTTCATGGCAAATGCACTGTGTGTTTAGCTTGGTTACAAAGGGTACGGTCACATACCTTGTCGGCCCTCCTCCAAAGACCGCCACCTGTTGCTCCGGTGCCGGCGCGAGCTCCTTCTCGGCGAGCCGGGTCTCATAGACCTGCGCTCGCGCCAAAGCATGTTGGCCTTCTCCTCCCGGAGGGTCCCGCATTCCTCATCAATCGGCGCGAACCGTTGAATGGTCCGCGCACGCTGGGCATTGGTGGTCTGCAGGGTCTATAGACAACAATACAGTCAGTATGTGCTCGGCACATCCATTTATCACAAACACCAAAACCAACCATACCTCGGATCCGAGAGGTGAGCGTCTCCGTGGCCTCCCCTAATGTCCCTCCTCCATCACCTCCTCGGCACCTCATCATATGAGGTCCACTCCTTCCCCACCATCCTCGAAATCATGACACGATTAGGAGGAAAGGAGTGGCGGGTGCCCGAGGGGCTCCTCGTGGATCTCTTCCATAGGGGGACGGGGGGATCAAGGAGCATCCCGGGGCTCCTGGCCATCTGGGCTCGCGTAGCCTCGGCGTAGCGGCCACGGTGTGGCCCGCGCCGGCCCGGACTTGGCTCTGGCGGGGCGACGGACGGGCTCGGCGACGGGACCATCTCCCCGCTCCGCTCCTTGGCCGTGGCGTCTCCACATGTGGCGGAGCACCGGTGGCATCCGTCTCGCCCGGGGCTGGGCTCTGCGCTCGACGCCGCAGCCTCGGCTGGGTGGTGGCGTGGCTTGATCCGGTTGAGCTCTCAGGGGGCCAAAGACGGCCGACTACATAAAAAAAAACATCGCATGAACACAAATGATTCTAAAGCAAGCAATCCAAAATTGCAGAGTATACAACTACTTTACGGCAAAACCGCCTTGAACCGGGGCGCGCCGTCGCTTGGGGCCCGCCCCCGAACCCCGACTGGCTTGGGACCGCTTGGGCGGGACTCCGCCGCCCACCCGGGACTACTCGGCGCCCTCCTTGGCAGCCGCCCCGAGGTTGGCGTAGAGGGGCGGTCGTGGCGTGCTTCGCCCGGCGAGCGGGGGTCGGCCCGACGTTCCGGTGGACCGCCGCGCACCGGGGTTGAGGCGACTTAGAGCGCCACTCCCATCCCCGCGCACGACGGCGCTTGCGCCGGTGCTCGGCTATGGTGATGGTGTCGCGAGTCCGACTACACCGGGCTGTCCGGAGCCGGCCTCTGCTGCCGATCCGGCACCGGCCTCCTTGCCGAGGTTTAAATTACCCCGGTGCCAAGGTTGGCCGGCTTCTTCTCCTTGGGGGCTGCGTGGCCGGCCGCTTCATTGCCGCGTCGTTGCCCCCGGTGGTCGTTCCCACCACGATATCATCATCATCATCATCATCATCTTCAGGGCTAAGGTCCTCGACCTCGCCCTGGTCGGCAGTCCTCTGCAGACGCCGCTGACCACGAAGGGCATCGCCCTCTGGGTGGTTCTCCACGGGTACTGGTGAGAAATATCGGGTCGCTTCAACCCTACACAAAATGTTCAAGTGCTCAAGCAACATATCGGTGGTCGGACACATTATCACATTGCCTGAGAAAGTAAAACTTTTTGTCGCATTACCTCGTGGTGGAGGATTGCCGAGACGGTAAGGCAGCTTGGTGGTCGAGAGAAGTATTTGAGTTATACTTCTCAAACAGGACCGAGAGCAGATGGTGGACGTCGTTCTCGTCGGCCTTCTCATCCGTCTCCCGTGCTGGATCCTTCACCCCACTGTATTGCCACAATGGGTTGGTCCTTTCCTTGCACGGTTGCACGCGACGGACCATCCACATCCCGGCCACCAAGCGCCCGTTCACCTTTCGATTGTCAATCAACTCCAAGCCAGCTCCGCCACTGGACATCCCCAACGGGTGGTGCTCTCCCCACCCGGGTTTGCCTCGGGGATCCGGTGGATGTCGCATGGCACCTTCCTCCCAATGGCGACATCCCGGCTCATATAGAACCAGCTCCCTGTTCCACTTCTTGGGGCGGAGTTGAACTTACTCCCCGCCCAAGATGCGGCCATCCCATCCCGGGCCGGATGTAGCATCCCGGCCACTTGGGACCCCCGTCCACCCCCTTCTTGCGGAGCACGAAGAAGTAAGCGGAAACAGAGATGGAAATGGGGGGATGCCCAGGCATCGCGTCTGCGATAGAAGATGGACACGGTCAAGATGGAGTTAAACTGCTTGTATATGGAGATCGACAACCATGCACAGTCCCCATGAACCCGTTCACCTGCGCCCCAACCCGCGTGAAAGAAGTCCTCAAAGACGACGAACTCACCCGACAATGGCGTCGTCTCGTCCTCGCCGAGGCTCCTCCATACTCCCATTTCCCGTGGCAGCCAGTGCACCATGGTCCACCGCCCGGAGCGACTCCCGAGACGAGGTGGATTGGACCCAATCCGCCCGCGCCGCCGACTCCTCCGCCTTCGCGCCCTTCTTGGTCGACCGCTTCGCTCCTCCCATTCCCGCCGGGGCGGCTGGCGAGTCGATGCGGTGGTGGTGAAACCCTAGCGAATGAGCAACCTATGGCTAGATCTACGTGCGCAATGCCTGGGCGCAAGAGCAGCGACTGATCTCGTCTGGGCTGCCCCGCTGCTGCGCCTGCTACGCTGTGGATCTAGCTAAAAATGAACGGCGGCGGCGGCGTTTTTCTAGAGCGCGCTAAGGGAATGCGAGAGCTCGAGAAACCGCTGAGCGAGTAAATGAGTGCGGAACTGCCTAATACCAAGGCGGCGCCCACTATTTATACTAATCGATGACGCCCTGCACTTCTAGGTTCGACTCCCTCCGACTCATGTGGACCGCCCCATTTTTTACCCTAGTGGGTTACAGGCCCCACATGGACCGTACAAGTAAGACATGTGCAGCCGGCGAAATTTTTTAATATTTTTAAAACATTTTACGGGGCCCAAGCTTCCCTTTGGTGCTGCACGGGGCCTCATTTTTTATCCTCGGGACCGGGTCTGCACCTAGCCCCTAGTAGTCCTTTTTTAACACGCCTATGTCCTTGGTCCTTGGAATTTTTCCTCTCGTTTCCTAAGCAGGGCCGTAGGTATTTTCTTTGACTTTTTTCTTAAAAAGTTCAATAAATATAATACTATCTTCCATCGAACTTGGGACTACAAGTACCCATGTCACCTCACAAGGACTTAGTGGCCTAATGCTTCTAAATGCTCTAGTTGATTTTCATCCCCGGCCACGCCAAGACCGCCTGACAATTCTCGGCGTGTAACGGGCCCACGCCTTGCGACAATTAAAAAGAAAAATTTTTTTTGAGCACCATGCATCTTTCTCGACAAGATCAACCACTTGACATAGCAAAGGGTCGGACCATTACTGCACGGGAAACCCGTCTTCTAAACGTGGTCGGCACTACGTGTGGTCGCATCGCACGTGGCCCGCACTACGTGTGGTCAAGATCGCACGTGGTCGGCACTATGTGTGGACAGCACCGTACGGGTTGGCACTACTATGCGTGGTCAAGACTACGTGCTCAAGACATCATCGCTAGCGCTCAACGTGGTCTCGCATCTATACCGCTTCAAGACGGTCAAGACGATGGGCTTCCTCAAGATACATGGCGCTCGGACTAGCCGTGGGGGTATAAATCCTAGATACCACCATGGACAGCCTGTGGCTGTTTCAAGTACTGCCCAGACCAGACAAGACCCACCATTACCGACTGTGGCCGGTGGGCCGGACTTCAAGACAATGACGTGGTCCGCAACCCACCAGAGGTGGATCGCGCACAAGGATACTTGTCCCGCAAGCACTTAGTCGGGTTAGGGTCAGATAGAGTCCCTCCTAAGGCATGACTTGATGTAACCGACCACCTCACGTGTACCCTCTGGGTTGCTCAGCCTATATAAGGTGGCCAAGGACCCCCTAGAATGAGGCTATTCTCTGGCATCCTAACCTAGAGAGCTTAGCGCTTCATTGTAATCCAACACTTGATCATACAAAAGATAACACGAGAAGCAGGACGTAGGGTATTACGCTCGAGCGCCCGAACCGGGTAAACCCGGTTGTCTGGCTTGTCTTGTTTCTCGAATGTCCAGATCGTAGGATCGTAACACGCCCTTGCCAAACTCACCACCAGTGGGATACCCCCGTGGTGGATCGCAGCTTATCCGTAATCGACTGGTGCTCCTCATAAGCTTCTTCTAGCTCTTCCATATGTCATGTGCCACCTCAAGATTCTGATGAGCTCAAAAGCTTTATCATCAAGTGCCTCATGGAGCACTCACGGCAACATCATTTGCTTGTTGCTTCTTCTCTCTCTTCGGTGCTCTAAGCTGGCACCGCACCTCAAGAAGCTCAAACTTTGTTACCACCACTTTCCACACCTCAAGGTTGATTGACTTAAGATGACTCTCATCTTGGAGCTTCCATTTGGCATAGTCATCTCCATGAAATGATGGTGCCTTCTTGTGAGGTTGATATGCAAAACCAATGACATTGCTTCACCGTAGGATGTTAATCCGACTCAAACAAACGGTGCTCGGCTCCGATACCACGTGAAAGGTCATAATGCTAGAGGGGGTGAATAGCCTAATAAAAATTTCTAGCAAAAACACTATACCACAATTTAGATAGCAAGGCGGCAATGTGCAAAGCTAAAGCTTCGGTCAGCTACTCTAGTGCAAGCCGTCCTAAACAAAGCTAGGCTACTCAATCCAATTGCACAACAACCACGGTGATCAAACTACACAATGATGGTTCACCGAAACCGAACAAGCCATTCTACCCATGGGATTTAAACTACACAAAGAGCGGGTTCCTAATCGACCACAACAAGCAATTTAACCCACGCGGTTTTAGTCTACACAAGTAGAGGTACGTGGCCAACCTCACAAGCAATTCTACTTTGCGAAAATGTAATGAGAGAGGATGGAGGTTTATACCGCTACAAGAGAGTAAAAGATTGCCAATCACCGGTGCAGAAGCCAATCGCCCTAGAGTGCTCAAGCACACGCACAAAGGAGGCCGGTTCCTCGGCAATCACGAATCAACACAATGATTTTTACCGAGGTTCACTTGCTTCCCAGCCGAAGCTACCGTGCTGTGGCGATAAACTTGCCCGGTGAGTTGCCCGCCAATTGGCTCGCCAAAGACCCCCCAATGGGGAGCCGCAATCTCCACACAAGACAAGGATCCACATGCCATGAGCAATCCACTAGAGCATCCTTTCAACTCCTACCTGGAAGGATCAAGAACCCCTCACAAGAACCCGGTGCAGCTCCTCGAACAATCATCAAGTCGAGCTCAACCACCACCCGCTGCTCCAAACTATCTACGGTGACGGAATCACCGAAGAGTAACAAGAATCCGCAGCTCACTCGATGAACAAGTGCCTCTAGATGCAACTCTCAATGCAAATCACTTGTTCTCACTCAAATCTCTCAAGAATGATCAACCTATCCAAGAGATGAGTGGGGAGGAGTGTCTCTAGCTCAAAGTGTGCCAAGAGTGTTAGAACGGGCAAGAGGCTTCCCAGTGCTCCGGCCATCCCATATTATAGAGCCTCCAACAAAATAGGTGACCATTGCCGATTCGGAGTGGCCGGGAGCGATGCCGCCGGCCCGTCGTGCCTCCGTAACCGTGTGTCCGGCGCGCTCCGCTCGGCGTCCGCCGCCGCGTCCGCTCGAGGCGCCGAACTTCGACTTTCTCGGAGTGTGTCCGCTCGCCTCCCGTCTCAGCGCTCAGCAACACTTCGCGTCCGCAAGCCGTGACAGAAGCCCCCCGCGTGCCAACTTGTCTTACACCACATGTCGCGTTAATCGCACACGGACGCCGGGAAAGGTGCCGACCGCGTCCGTCGGAGAGACGACAGACGCAGCCCGTCGCAAGTGGGAGAAGCCGGAGCCGCACTTTGCGCGAGATCGCCGGACGCTTACACCGCCGCATCCGGGCGCGGCCGCCGGTTGCATCCGGCGCTCGCGCTTAGAAATACTTCATCATTTCATGCGCCGTTTTTGCTCCAACTTGATCCAAACCAATTCTCTTGCCTTGTACACCAACTCCACCGTGCGTAGATAAAATCTCAAGCACCGGAGATAGCATTTCACATGAAATGTCGCGCAAAGAGTTAGCCCCCTAGTTAGTCTCATGCATCATGCAAAGTCGCAACTGGGGAGGCACTTAGGACCGCGAGTGAACCGAGGAAACCCCCCTTGATAGTCGGTTATCGATCCTAAATGTGGTCACACTCCGCTAAATGTCTTTGACCACCAAACCGTAAAGCCCTATCAAGTATACCTTGCCTTGATCTCCATGGGCCTCCTGTTTCGCAGTTCGATCATGCCACCAAGTCCACCTTGTCCATCGTCATGATCACTATGCTCCATCATCCACCGTCACGCTATGTGTCTAACCACACTTAGAGCAAAGCATTAGCAATGTTTGAGTGTCATTAATTACCAAAACCAAACCAGAGCTTTCGTGACGTTTCTAGTTGTAGTAATGATGCTAAGAAATGCCAACAAGAATTTCCGCACCATTGCCTAGGACGACTTTATGTCCGTTTTTGGGGATTGCGCTAAGACATGCCAACAAGCATTTCTCGTAATCATAATGGGCCGATTTACTTTATGTCTCGTTTTTGGTGATTGTGCTAAGAAATGCCAACAGTTGTATCATAAACCATAGAAGTAATTCATGTTGGAGATAATTCAAGCTATGTTCAATTCTAGCCTTGTTTCGAGGAAAAGTTGGTTGAGTGATCTTGAATAAAAAAACATTTGGTTATCTTGTTCACCTTTGCATTGCCTCACCACCGTTGGATGAATCTTATTTATATCTTTTTCATGCCTCCAATTCTTTTGTTATATGTTTTGGTTTGAAAGTGTTGGTTATGCACCTTTTAAATTAAACATGCTTAGTTTGAAGTTCGGATGTAAAATCATATGCTTCCATAGGCTCTTTAATTTAAGCATGTTGCTTAGATTAAGTTGCCTCCTAGATCACATTAGACATGTTGTCTATTTGATCTTTGAACCAAAGCTACTACTATAGATTTTGGTTGATCATGTGGACTAACCCAGAAATTATCAACTCCATGTGGGTAAGTCTTTGAGACAACAACAGATGAATTTTTGTTTGGTGAACCAAAAAAATATAACTTAATAATAATAAAAATAATAAAATAAATCTTTCAACCCCAAGTCTATTGTCCCGTTATCTCGATGTCACCACAAGACAAGCTTGGGGGAGGGAGCTTCTAGGCATGCTCAAAGGAGGCCATGTATCGAGAATCGTGCCATATCATGCATTCAAAGCTAATGATAAGTCAGATCAAGCTTTGTGGGAGACCGTAAAAGGTAACTCGATATCTCAAATTTCTTTGAATAAATTGATTATGAGATATGATAAAAAATATTTTTTACTCTATAGATATGTGTTATAAGAATATTTTGTTCTACCCTTTGTTGAGATGATGAATAGTTGCTCGTTTTCATGTTTCACTTTTGCCCACTTCATAATCGAGCTTTCTAAGGTTTGGGTTCTTCGGCTAATAATGTCTCATCCTAAAACTTGAGCTAATGGGTTGCATATGCTTAATCTTGTCTATTGCTCGGTGTGGTATGATATAGTGCCATAGACACCACTATGACTTTGCTCAGAGTGAAACTTGACATTCAAGATTTTTATTTCAAAAATGATCAAAACAAAAGGTCCTCGATGATTTGAAATACCCACCAAGGCCATATGACATTGTTGGTAAATCTTACTAGCTACGTAAATAGATAAATATTCTAGTTCCCCGGCAAAGGGCGCGTAAATGCCTCCGTTGACACTTCTAGCGCACACCGACTAGAGTAAGGATAAATACGACCGGCACTGTAGCTATGCCTACTACAAACCCGAACTACTACCAGAGCGGGTGTCACAATTCCTCCTCCCGCAAGAATAGCCTAAGAATGCTAAGCAAAGCTAAATTCTAGTGACGACATAAGACCGAACAAGGGTAACTCCGCAAGCCGCATGTACCGCGTAGCACTTCTCGACCGGGTGAGTATTCCGGCATCGTTATTTGGTAGTTCGCTCACGGGGAAGGATTAAGACTAGCAAATGGGGATGGATATTCGTGGTGGTTCTACCCAATCTAAACCATCGACGTTGAATGAAGGGTAGGTGTTGGTAAAGGATATGAGTGATAAACTAAGGGTAACTAGTAGGTTGTTAGCTAGTGTGAGGACAACGAGTGAGTATGGACTCCTATGTATCTAACTATACTGTTCTAATGCTACTAATGTAACGACTTAACTAAACTAATGCCTAGACAACTCGTGTGATAAGGAAGTCGATCGACAGCGTAAGGGTTCATCTCCTACTCCAACACCTTGGCTTATGGTCACTACGCACCTAACCCCGACACAAATACAACCTAAAGGAGACGGAGTCCTAACATACCCGCCATTCCCGCTAATATACGTCTCTGATAGTGAATCGATATACTAAATCAATGATAGGTGGCATCCACTATTAGCACTAGCCTAAGCACCTCGCTCAATCTAGTCTTAAGACTGGCGCCACATAAGTAACCTCGGCCCCTACTTGGTAGTGAAACACAAAGGATCTAGACACTAAACTAGCTAAGACTCTACACTAAAAGGACTAAAGCACAACACTACTACACTAGTATAGCAAAGGTAAGCAAATACTTAAAGTAAAGTACTCAAAGTAAAGACTTAATAAAATAAAGCAAGACTATATTAAAAATAAAGAAAGTACTAAAAGATTAAAGGTACAAGAGCTATACCGCATTCTCCTAAGACGACTCAGACCCAGCTTCGTCGACTCGACTTAACTCCCACTCTAGACAAGACTACACTACTCTTTTGATCTCCCAAGATAGCTTGAGCTTGAGAACATTATTGTGGACTACAATGGGACACTTTAGAATGAAGGACTAGTGGGGTATTTATAGTGGAGGGTTGTTGGAAGTGTCCTATCACACATTTTAACCGCCAACTTAAGATAGAAAAGGGAGAATTACATGTTCTTATATGCATATACTTGTGCTATTAACTCAAATTCCACTTGTACCTCGAGTTTAGCAATGTTTACAGGAAATACAATTGGCAAGGGATTTTACGTAGAAAAGGCGCTTTCGCAAAGCATAAAAGAGGCACAAGGAGGAGACAGCCCAACCAGAGCGTAAAATGGGCCAAACTCCACACCACTCGACATCCGACAGAGAGGCCCATCGCCAAGGTCGGTTGGGCAGGCACCACCTGCGCGCTCACGCCCCCAGGCCCCCAGTGGGCCCTCTTCCCGGAGGCGGTTCCATCAATGCAAAGGAGCGTGGTGCGCAGTGTTCCTTCCATGTATAGCTCCAAACCGAATTCTCAACATATAAAGGGGAGATTCAAGCCATTTCACAACACACATTCATTTGAGCCATTCTCTCTACTCTTGTTCTCTAGCCTAGTCTAGTAGCTTAGGAGCTAGGTTGAGCTATCAAGGAGGGCTTGTCTCCTAGGAAGAGGATTCATCACTTGGTAATATACTATGGAGTATTCTTCCTACTTCAAGTTCTTACTCTTATTATGTAGCTTTGTTCATGAACTAGAGTATAGTTGTTTGTTAAACCCGATTCATATGAACTAGACCAAAGTTCCTATGATCATTTCTTAGCATGTTCTTCGTTGTTCTTCATTGTTCATATGCTTTATAGGATTAGAGGTTTCATGAGAATGGGAGTAACGGTTCGTCGTTCTTTCGGGTTTGCCTACGTTCTAGCTCGTCCATCCGTAGGTGTCGCGTGATGTAGGTAGTTCTCGAATATGCGTGGTGTCCGGATACGAGAGAGCCTTCGGATATGACGACATGCCACGCTGAGGGGTAGGCGGCAGTGGTGACAGCCCCGTCCGTCCCTTTGTAATCCCCCACATCCGTATGTCGTAGGAGTTCGTGTAAATGCCTCTGACGGCGTACTGCCCCCGCGGGGTCGCCCGTTACTTTAGGCTCGACTTGTCTCTAACCCCTGTAGACTATATTACTTAGTTGTTCATGACATTGCTACGAATGACCTACCTCGCTCCGCTTTAGGCTTATTCTTTATTCCTGCTCATTCGTTTATTCTTCTTTTTACTTTATCCTTGAGTTTGGCCAAATGTGTGTCCACTATCTTGCAAACCGTTTATACTTACCCTCAGATAGTACTAGAGTCACATTTTGATGACATGAAGTCAAGTATCCATATCCATGTTTAGGACACCCCTACACCATGCCTTCCTACGGGAAATATAAATAATGATACTCCCCGAGAATACTCCCTGGGTGAAATGCTACAATGATAGATCCGTGCGCTTGCGGATAATATCTTTAGAACATGACTATCAACCCCGGCGTTTTCTTGCGTGGCCACTGGGATGTAATAATTCTAGTGATTGCATTAATAAATGCCAACAAGCATTTTCTCGCGCAAGGTGTCGGGGAAGGCATTGGTTGAAAAGAATCTAGAATAAACATGGATATGAATTGACTTTTTTAGAAATAGACATAGTCTATGCAAAGTTAACTTTCATGTTTTCGTCTATTGTGGATGAAAAACAGATAGTGCAGATCCGGTTCATTTGCCGTAATTTGATGATACGACCCAGAGAGCCTCCCGACAGCTTGAACCAAGACATCCACACCATCAAAGATGGCCCAGAAGTCAATCCGCGAAGTTCTCAGCTCCCGCTGCCGCCCATGTGCCCATCATGCGTGGCCCATTGTCGACACACGTGAGAAGAACTTGAGCCGGATCGGGACTCATCACGATGGTGCAATCGAGTCCATTCTCTCGACTACCTAATGAGGATGCAAATGCTCATTTGCAACACTTCATGGAGCTTTGAGACACAGCCATCATCAAGGACGATTCACGATGTTATCAAGCTCCGTTTGTTTCCCTTCTCCGTCTCGCAGAAAGGCTAAAATAGTGGTTTTACAAGGATAGAGAAGCAAAGGAGCACGTGGAATAAGTGTTCCACGGCATTCTCGCCAAATTCTTCCCCATGGGCAAAACAAATGCCCTAAGAGGAAGAATCACCAACCTCCAACAAACGCAAGGCAAAGACGAACCCATTCCGAAGCGTGGGAGAGACTCCAAGATTATATCCAAGATTGTCCTCATCACGGATGGAGGAGTGGGGTGTTCCAGACTTTTACAATGGGTTAACATCCATGTCAAAAGGGCACCTTGATGCCGCCGCCGGAGGAGCATTCCTATTCACTACGCTGACAAAGTCTACGCTTAGTCAACAAAATGGTGGAAAATCAAGCTTGGGGGGAAGATAGACCCCAACCACGCAATGTATAGCATACACACAACCAAGGGAGACCGATATGCTTGCCGCCAAGATAGAGCTACTCCTCAAGAAGATGGAGGAACATGCTGGCGCTTAGCACGTCCGACTGGCCAAAACAATAGACTCTCGCATGACTTGCGAAAGTCTGGTGGTAATGTTGGCCACTCAGAGGTGATCGCCCGAGACCCGTGAAGAAGCAAGATATATCAACAACGGGACCCAACAACAAGGAGGAAACAGTACATTCTTTACTCACATTCCAAGGTAATTCGAATTATAACTCCACTATAATTCGAATCCCACTTCATTCAAAGACCTAGTCCTTGGGCAAGCCAAGATCACTGAAAATCACTCAAAAAAGATGCTCGACAATGATAAAATTCTGGAAGCATCAATGATAAAATAGAAGGCTTATCTATTTCGTTAGAGATCCGGGGCTTCAACAAGATGATAGAAACCCGCTTAGCCCAGATAGGGCCGCATCTCTCCCAAGCAATAGGCTCAGAGGAATACCGGCAGCCCGAGTTCTCACTAGAAACAGCTAACATGATCTCGACATGGCCGGTGTTGATGTCTATTAAGTGCACCGAAATAAGGAGGGTTCAGTAAGCGTACGTAAAATATCATCGTAGCATTTTAACCAGAGTAATCCAGCATCGTTATTTATAATTTTACCACAAGGGAAGGAATGACCGGATAATGAGTGATAAGCAATGCACATGCGATAATGGAGAGCTTAACCTTGTCTATATCGATCATCTCATACAGGGTAAGTGTCACATAAAATATAGGAATGAATGATAATTGACATAAGATAAATGAGAGCATTTAGCCACATAAAATGATAGTAACCATCTCAACTTAGCACTCTAAGCTTATAACACTAGCATGACTAGGATGATCTAGGGTATAATCCTATGTTATTCTAACTATAAAGTCAAAGCATACAATGATTAGTGCAAGAACATCTAGCAATCATGGCGGAAAAGGTTACATCTATGCATAGTGATATTACCAGAGAAGACTAGAGACATAGCAATGACTTCAATGTAATAGGGTTGTTCTCGCTAGACCTATACTTGGGAGAAGTGGCTACAAAGGACTCAACGGATCGCCACTCCCGCGATCTACCTCACGATCCGGAATATAGGTGCAATCGCAGACATAAATAGGGTCCAGCACCAACCCCCAATGGCCACATTTTGAAATGGGTTGCCCGACCACAAAGGGCGGTAGGCGGGCCCGGGCCGGGCGCGCGCGAGGGCGCTACTGCCGCCCGAGTGCGCTCGCCACCCTGGCCGTGGCACCAACGGCTAGGGCCGTTGCACCCTCCCCCTTGGGCCGGTGCTTGGCCTATAAATCGAGGGGAGGAGCCGGGCAGCGGAGCTCCACCCCTCTCACACTCACACACTTCCACTCCTCTCACTCGCCTACTTCATTCTTCAAGCAATTTTTTCAACATATTTTGTGTAGAGCAAGTAGCAAGAGCACTCTTGGGTGTAGAAGTTCATTCTCTACTAACCCTTCACACCCAAGAAGCTTCTCTACTTGTGAGCCATGCAGGATTCGGGAACTTGCTTAGGAGACGCTCCAAGCGCCGCCTTGAGAGTCGAGCTCTCAAGCTCCCGAAGCCCCTGGGTGGAAGAGCAAAGAGCCCGAGGAGGTTGAAGGAGCCGGCGAGGAAGAGGTGGCGCTCTAAGCGCCACAAGAGCAAGTCATGAATGAGGAGGACAAGCCGTACTCGACTCCGGAGGAAGGCCGGGAGATGCAATCCTACTACCACCTCAAGGATCGCCTCTTCCTCCACACGCAAGCCTATGACTCCAACCTCTTCCACCGCATAGGTATGGATGATGAATTCGATCTTGTGTGGAGGTCTCCATGGTTGGGAGGATGTTGAACCCATCGAGGAACAAGGTTCATGCCTCCTAACCATACAAGCTTCCTCAAAGACTTTTGCAAGAAACCGACGATGGTGTGATTTTTTTCGCTTGTTCAACGAGGAGCATGAGCTTACTTTGGAAGGAACTTAGTGTTCATTTGGGTTTTAACCGAAGATGCTTCCTCGATCTTGATTTCGCCACCATTGGTTTTGATCGAAACAAGTTTTGGGAAGAGATTTCTGGGAGGGTTGAGTTCCGATCTTTCAAACCCCAGAACACCCAAATCCATCATCCCACTTTGAGATTTATGCATCATTGGATGTCCATAGTTTTCTACCCCACTAGTGTGGTTAGATGGGTGCGCACGGCAGAACTTAAGTTGCTCTATGCCATTGTCAAGAAAATCAAGGTATCACCCGTGAGGGAGATCGTTCACCATTGGCAAGACATAGTTCGCGAACAAGTACCCGCTTCTTTGTGCACCTCTCGGTTACTCGTGTTGCCAGCTCGATGGGTATTTTGGAGGGTGAGGTTGTTGAGTACATTCCTATTCCTCGACCCATCTCAGGACCCGACCACTCGATCCAAGGGTACAGTTGACCACACACGCACAAAGGATGAGCTCTACTTCTTTTTCCCCGGCTATGAAAAATAGGATCCAGTTACCTAACCCAGATTACTATTTGCGTAATTGCTAGTCACTAACCTTGTGCTCAAGACCGCTGAAGATATTCGGGCCGGGAAGAACTCACCACAGACACGACGAGACAGAATGAGGATGAAGCAGCCCCAAGCTCTCACAGCCTCGAGCAACATCAATGGACCCCCTACCAGGACTACACTAGGTATGCTCCACAAGGCAAATGAGCCGAGACCAGTCGGGCAGAAAATTCCTCCCACGCCAACCACAAATGCGTGGGCCGAGGTGGGGCATGGACGAGCGGGAGCGCCGAAGGCAAGGCAATACTAAGATGTTCCCCCCAGCCCCAAATGCACGACATAACCCCGAGATAGAAGCCTCAAGACCCTAGACGGAGAGCCGCAGATCCAGACAGTGAAATACAAGACTTCCTCTCACTTCACTTTGTGCAGAAAAACCCACGAGTGGCAAGCACACATGGACCAAAGGTGGGACGGATTGAGTGCAATGTAGATGCAAAGAAGACACTGTGCTCAACATGAGGAGTTCTCGAGGTTCATAGGATATCCCCCCGGACAAGGAGCTTCATGCTAGCTTGGGGAGGACCCCCAAAGGTACCTTGCATTGCATATTTAATTTTCCAAGTAATTTCATTTTCTTTAGCATGTTTAATTCTTGTTCTCATGCATATAAAAACCAAAATATTTTATCCCCGTGCCTCTTAGTATGTGCTATAAAAAAATGTGTAGTTCACTTGTTGAAATGACGAGGTTGCTCGTCTCTTGTTTCTTTATACCCTAGCTATAAACATTGTTTTCTTTAGATTTGGGTTTATCGACTAGAAATGTCTCATCCTCGAAAACTTGCTTTTTAGTGGGAGCACTTGTGTTTTCTTGTCTAAGTTATTCCGGGTATGATATAGTACTATAGCCACCAGGCTATGACTTTGCTCTAGAGTACGACACTTGACTTCCGAGCTTTCATTTGCAAAATGATAAAAAATGAAAAAGTTCCTCAAATGATTATGAAATACCCACCAGCCATATGATTTATCTCCGTAGTATAAAACCTTCATACGCCGCTTGTTCGTACATTGAGTTCTACTGATCGATATCGACGCGAGATTATGTCCTTACACCCAAGATTGAGATTTCACTTGCACTCCACCAAATAAAACGCCAACTCTTACACTAAGAGTCGCGCACAACATGCACCCTTTCCATCCGCCAACTCTTACGCTGAGAGTTGCGCACCATCTTTCCACTAAATAAAATGCCAATACTTATTCTAAGGATCGCGATTCTTTAGCCACCAAAAAGTACTCCTTGCATTTTCATCATGACATCTCTCTCCATTTTCATTAATCATTCATCAGAGATGGGCTATTCATTCATTCGAAAAAAAAGAGAGAGCAAAGGGAAAGAAAGAAGGATAGGATAGTGCAATAATTCAACGGGAAAATCTTAGATCCCCGCTCAAAGAAAAAAGAAGAGAAGAGAAGAGAAAAAGAAAAGAAAGAGGTTGTTCCATTCATAGCCCATACTCTTCTTTATCATCATCATCATTCAAATAAAAGAGACAAAATGCATGAGTACACAAAAAATATCCAAAAGTTAGGAACCATTTCTTCCATCCCACACACTTGCACATCTCAATCAAGGTGTATGGCTTAATCTCCGTAAGGTTCGATCCTTGACCTTACAATATATGTGATACAAGTATGCCCACTTACATACCTACCCAAAACTCCACTCTCGCCTTTTAGTGGTAGGTAGAAGGCAAATTCTCAAAATGCCTTTGGTGAGGTTGCTATACACATTTGAGTGATCGAGAGAATCATTCGAGGAACCTGGGATTCATTTTATAAAATTCTTAAAACCTCGAAGAATGGTCAAGCTTTGGACAAATGATAAGCATTGTCCGTGGTGCTGTTCTACCTTGTAATCGCCCAAGACTTGGGAGCCAAAAAAGCCCCATTGGAGTGAGATAATAAAAGGGTGGATAGAAATGCCGCTATTCAAATTCAAGAGAGAACATGCATATAACTATGGTATATTAGAAATTACGATCGGCATAGAAGCAGCTCTGATCAACAACCCAGTTCAGCCTTGCTCTGGACGAGCAAAGGGTAAGCTTGGGGATCTTTGTTGGTGGTCCTTATCGACACATTTTAACCGCCAACTTAAGATAGAAAAGGGAGAATTACATGTTCTTATATGCATATACTTGTGCTATTAACCGAATTCTACCCGGAGTTTAGCAACGTTTATAGGAAATACACCATGTACAAGGGATTTTACAGAGAAAGGTGCCTCCAGCAAAGCGTAAAAGAGGCACAAGGAGAGACAGCCCAACCAGAGCGTAAATGGGCCAAAACACCACATCACTCGACACATCCGACATGTGAGTGTTGGGATAGCCGAAGCCTAGGGCATTCGGCGCAGCCAAAAGGCCCATATGATCTCAAGCACGTGCCCATGTGATTCGGCACGCAACCCTAATGCCCACCGAGATCTCGGCAAAGTTCTCTATTCTGGCGTGCCGCTTAGGACAACGGCGGCGCGCCGGACGATTCTCCAAGCCGGGCTGTTGGTATAAATTAAGTGCACATAAAATAAGAAGGATTCCGCAAGCGCACGTAATATACCATTGTAGCATTTTACCGGGAGTAAACCAGGTATCGTTATTTATATTTTACCACAGGAAGCAAGGGTTAAAGAATCTCGATAACTCACCATCATGTATCTACTAACTTAGTAAACCAACTAGACTAAAGCAGGGTAAATGATATATATATATATATATATATATATATATATATATATATATATATATATATATATATATATATATATATATATATATATATAATAAAGCACACATGAGAATTCTATGATAAATGAGTAGCTAGTTAGAGTGAGAGGACAACGGGAGAGATTAAGGTTCCTATATATTACTTTGGTTCTATGATAACAGGGGATGGATAGATATAGCAATCATACAATAGCACTGACATCGGAGCACTAGCCACGTACATGGATGAGAAGGGGGCTAGGAAGGTCCGACACGGTCCTACAAACACCAACCCGAACGAGGTGAATACGACGTGCTACCACAACAATCCGTGATTGGGTGCAATCTCGTGTAACCTCTAGTCTAGACACCATGTCTACACTATCAATTACTACTCTAATTACCTAGGATAACTAGAGCACTCGATGCGAGCGAAGATCCCATACTAAAGCATAACTACTATACTAACAATCCAAGATAGGCATAAAAGTAAATAGAGAAGATAAATATATTGAAGCATAAGTCTTACAAAGAGTAGATACAAAGACATACCAAATCCTCAAGACTTTCCGTAACCGGAGCGCAGCTCCGCTCTCCTAACTCTCATCTAGATCTAATCTACTACATTGGAATGTCTAGCTCTAATTCTCTAGAGAAGAGAAGTCATCCATTCAAGGGACGCCTCTAATTAACTTTGATCCTGGGCCGGGAGATAATGAATTAGGTTTAAGGGATGCCTCCTCCAGGCCAGTGGCCCCGCTTATATAGCCCTCTAGGATGCACCACAGCCTCGGATCAAACCGACCTAAACGGACGATTATTATTCATCCTCAAAGGCGGTGGAACAGGATCCGCGAGGCCGACGCCGATTGGCCGAGATGGCCGCGCGGCCGCCCATGTGGAGTCAACGACTTCCACCGAGCCCGCTCGGGCTCCCGCTTGGTCCAGAAAGCCTTCTCGAACCTTCCAGATTACAGAATTTTCACCGGCTCCCATTATCTCTATGTAAACCCGACATGTGGGCCTTCCTTGGTATTTTCACACACCTCGTGGTAAAACGTACATTCACCAAAACTCGTGGAATTCCGTCCAAGATAACCCCTATATCTAGTTGGTGAACATATTTTAGTCCTTTCTCATGTTTAGTTGACGATAAAAATTGGCACTTAACGACCGTCAACAACTCCCCTAAGCTTACCTTTTTGCTCGCCTCTCGAGCAAAGATAAACTCGCTGATGGATCGAGTTGCTACAATACTTTCACGCTCAAAAGTACACATGCATTCAAACAAGAACTCTCCTCCGATTAGAGTGAACTATTCTCGACTCAAAACTTACTCATATTACCTTTCACCATGGGGCTTGTAACCGTCACTTGGGTCTTGGGCAAGCTTGAAAGACAGAATCTGGCCAAGTCAAGCTATGTTTCTCGCTTCTTGATCAACTATTATTCTAGAGTTTTTGCAAGATTTTCAAATAAAACTCGCAGTTCCTTGTATGAACCTTTGTGTCTCTCATTTGTGGTATTTTTGGATCCTCTCCAAGGCATGAGTAGTGTATGCCTTCTCTCTTCTCTCAGAATATGTGGTATTTGTGGATTTAAGGCATAGTGAGGTTGCCTTCTCTCTCTCACCCTACTTCTAATAGGCTTATATGGAGCTATAGGGTGGGGAGACACTCAAACTCACTTGCATATATTGCACGCTAAGACATGGATCCAATAAGAACCAAAATAATAATAAAGTCATATGTGCATGTGAATGAGGGAATGGGATGGACGATAAGATGATGATGATAAGGAAATGATTATGAGGGGTGATCACTTGGCAGAACATCTACTTTTACACTTGCTCCTTAGTGATAACATGACTCCCTTTATTCGGAAACCTTGAAACTTCTTGAAAGGAAGGACTTGGCTGCTCTCTCTTTCTTTTTTTTTTTTTCTCTCTCTTTTTTTTTCTTTTTTTTTCTTTCTCTTTTTTTCTTTTTTTCTTTCTTTTTTTTTTACATAGCAACCAAATTCTCCGAAAACAAAACTTTAGCAATCTGGGAGTATATAATTTGAAATGATAATGACTCGGAGTTTTTATGTAGGCAATTGGAACGACGATGATTATTTCTGATGTTCACTCCCAGATAGGAGTAGAACCTTTCTCGGATGAAGTGAAATGAATGGGCGATGTATATGTGGATGGATGGATGGATGCGTACCCCAGAGTAGGAAAGATGAGTGCGTATCTCCAGGGTAGAGATAGCACACAATATGTGGTGGATGTGGATCTATATGTGGGTGGTACTTCTAGGACAAAGTAAAATTGTAATGAATGTAGTAGTTATAAGATGGGTGCATGCTTTGAAGATAGAAGTAGCATAGATCAATGGATGGAGAGCACATAGTATTGACTTTAACCGCATGACCGATTCCTTATGGGTCCACAAAGATAACCACACTCAATGCCTAAAAAGACTACACTCAATGCCTACAAAATGATCTATATAAATAGATGGGTTTTCCTAATCTAGTAAGCATGAATATATGGTCATGGTAGGAATTTGAACTCGTCATAAAGGAACTCATCATGCAATAATTTAAGATTTTCAAAGATAAATTCTCCAGAACTCTAGCATCTCTAGGAGCAAGATGGACAAAAGCTCAAACCTTCCCATATCATACCCGTCAACCACCTAGACTTAGATCAAGTGTTTGCTACCCACGAGTTTCTTCGTGTTCGAGCAAATCTCAAATCTAAATGGGCTTGTGTCCAAAACTCGGGAGAGTGCAAGGTTGAAAACTAGGTACTTGAAAGGAATTACGGCAGAAAGCAACTATTCATCATCTCCATGAAGAGTTTATTCTACGGGATAACTTAAAGACGATTGCAAGAGCTCTCCATAAGATAAATAAGGAAATCTTCTCTGTTTCTATGGTTATGCATCTTTTTTTTTTTAGTTGTTTTAACAAAGCACACTCTAACAAGGCATAAAATAGATAAGTTGGAAACACTTAGCTTGGTACACGGGGATGCTCTCCCCTGCCGGATGTTGACATAGTCTCATGGATATAGCCGACAGCAATGAAGATGTTCTAGTCTTCCCGAGTTTCGTAGATAGTTGCCGCTTTGAGACAGTTGTTCAAGTGTCACGGCAAAGACTCCGACAGGGGACTGATGTCCTTCCGCCCGTTTAGCCTTCTTCTTGATCCTTTATGTTCTCGTGAAGCTCAAATAGACAACAAAGCTTGTGGAACTGATTAAGCATTAGTGATAAAACCTCTAAGCCTTGGTTGTCTAGAACTACCTTAACTCAAATGTCTTCTAAACATGTAGTGAGGTGCAAGAGTTTAAAAGATAACTACTCATAATTTTAAAGTCCATGAGCAAGACTATCTCACCATTCTTGATCATATTTTACCATGACTCACAGATGAAATTTGTGAGTAGTGTTGCGGCATCTATGTTCATCACCTATTTTCACGACTATTATTTTCTCCAATCCGCGCACATGGTTAGAATAGTATATATGTATACACAAACCCGTGAGATGGCAGTGGTTCCAAACTTGAATGTTGAGGGACCCCCGGGCTCTTCAATGTCTTGTGGAAGCTTGTCGGAAGGTCGAAACGACATCTTTTGTCCTCGTTCTATTCCACACTCAATAGAACAAGGGGTAATCCTACTAAAGCTAGTGATACACTAAATTAGCAGTACATCAAGATCATTATCAAAAACTTAACACCGATTGCTTCCTCGGCAACGGCGCTAAAATGCTTGTTGGTATAAATTAAGTACATAAAATAAGAAGGATTCTCGAAACAGTTTGCACACATATACCATTATCAGAAGATTTTTACCGGGAGTAAACCAGCATCGTTATTTATATTTTACCACAGGGAAGCAAGGGTTAAAGAATCCGATAACTCACCATCATGTATCTACTAACTTAGTAAAAACCAACTAGACTAAAAGCAGTAAAAATGATATATATATATATATATATATATATATATATATATATATATATATATATATATATATAAATGATATATATATATATATAATAGCACACATGAGAATTCTATGATAAATGAGTAGCTTAGTTAGAGTGAGAGGACAACGGGAGAGATTAAGGTTCCTTATATATTACTTTGTTCTATGATAACAGGGGATGGATAGACATAGCAATCATACAATAGCACTTTCGGGACATCGGAGCACTGTTACCGTACATGGATGAGAAGGGGGCTAGGAAGGTCCGACTACGGCCCTACAAACACCAACCCGAACGAGGTGGAATACGACGGCCGTCAGACCGTCACGATCCGGGGCTACCACAACAATCCGGGATTGGGTGCAATCTCAGTAAACCTCTAGTCCAGACACCATGTCTACACTATCAATTACTACTCTAATTACCTAGGATAACTAGAGCACTCGGCGTAGCGAAGATCCCATACTAAAGCATAACTACTATACTAACAATCACAAGATAGGCATAAAAGTAAATAGAGAAGATAAATATATTGAAGCATAAGTCTTACAAAGAGTAGATACAAAGACATACCAAATCTCAAGATCTCTTTCTAACCGAGCGGAAGGCCCGCTCTCCCTAACTCTCATCTAGATCTAATCTACTACATTGGAATGTCTAGCTCTAATTTAGAGAAGAGAAGTCATCCATTCAAGGGACGCTCTATAACTTTGATTCCACTGGGAGATAATGAATTAGGCTTAAGGATGCTCCTCCAGGGCCAGTGGGCCCCGCTTTATATAGCCTCTAGGATGCACCATGCCTCGGACAAAACCCACCTAAACGGGACGACATATTCATCCTCAAAGGCGGTGGAAAGGATCCGCGAGGCGACGCTGACAGCCGAGATGGGCTGGGCCGCCGCTCTGCGGGGAGCCTACGATTCCACCGAGCCCGTTCGGGCTCCCGCTTGGTCCAGTAGCCTTCTCGAACCTTCCAGATTACAGAATTTTCACGGCTCCCGATTATCTCTATGTAAACCCGACATGTGGGCCTTCCTTGGGTATTTTCACTCGACACCCTGGCAGTAAACGACATTCACCAAAACTCGGGAATTCTATCAAAGATAACCCCTATATCTAGTTGGTGAACATATTTTAGTCCTTTTCATGTTTAGTTGACGATAAAAATTGGCACTTAACGACCGGGCCAACAAGGGCGCCTAATCCACCCGCGAAACATCGTCTTTCGGGTTCCTAACCACTTGGTCTTAGCTGTGTGCGATGGATAGCTGGTCCACGACTCCCAAAGGGAGCTGCGTTTAGGTGTAGTCGGCGTGAGCGCCCTCGATGACAAGCTGGGCTTAGGCGGTCGCCATCCAGAGACAAAGCTTAGTGCTACAAGTGCTTTGTCTCTGCTTAGCCCTTGACCAAGCTATTGTCGATAGGGCCTTAGGGGGTAAACCCTAAGGGCAAAATCTTGTAAATGCCTACGCGCTATAAATATGCCCGAGCGGCAACCATGTAAAGGGACTGATTCTTTGAGTAATACATTGGTTTTCCGCCATCGTGTGTTATTCGTGTGTCTATTGTTTTATTTTGTATTCGGGGCCCTAGGCTTTCGGCCCAGATCAACATTGGCGCCACCGTGGTTGTGTGCCTCGTAACGGCCATGGCACCGAAAGGGAAAGGTAAGCCCGGTCCTACGAGAGGCTTCCGTGATCTATGGCTGCAATCGGATGCTGTGTTCAACCTGGGCAAGTCAGAGCCGTATTTTCGCCACCGTGAATGGCCGGGCACCGGCTGGGCACTAGCTTGTATCCCGATTGACCTAATCGATCCTGGGGCGGGAGGCTAACCATGATGCGGAAGTCGAAGACGAGGAAGAGGAGGAGCCGCCGCCGGCCGGAGGACACCGAAACGCGAAGCTCCTCGGTGGTCCTTGAAGAGCGATCGTCCAAGGTAGCAGAGCTCACAGCGGAGCGAAATCGCTGGCTTCGACATCGTCGCCGCAAGAAAAGCGGGCATCGTCCACACAGCGGCTATCGATCGGGCGGCGAAGAGGAAGCCGGGGGGCATTGCATGAGATTCCCGAGCACAACGGGAAGTGGTTCCACTTACTCCACCAAGATAAACCAAGGATGTAATTTTCATCGGGGAAAGCAGTGACGAGCGCATGATGCTATAGACATGACATCTCCTGCGGCACGCAAGCGATACGGGTGTCACCCTTGGCCCGTGGGCTAGAAACCAAAGATACCACGGTACAATGGTAGGTCCAACCGAGGAAGTTCATTTCAAGCTATGAAGCTTCGGTCCATTCGGCGGAAGGAACGATGCCATTCTCGCCAAGTCCTAATCATGGCACTCGAAGACGTGGGGCACGATTGGTATATGTCTACGAAGCCACTATCCATCATTTCATGGCAGCGGCGAGCTGCTAACCACCTTCGGGGTTTCCGGACCGACAAGCAAACAACGCGATCTGATGAATCGTATCGATCGGATAATATCTGCTATCCAAGTACCTAGAGAGAATCATTCATTGAAAGCACGGTTGCCGAATGTGTCGGATGATATCGTAATTGCGGCCGCAATAAAAGGGCCTAAAATCGGCCCGTCGGCGAAGCTCTATAGGGAACCCAACAACCATCAAGCAACTCTTCGACCAAATGCGAAAGTTTGCCGGATCGAGAAGGGCAACTTGGAACAAACAAAGAAAATTTCACGTCACGGTTTTAAGCAAGCCACAGAAGAGCACATCACGGAGGTTCCATCGAAGGCCGGCCCGACGGGCGGTCCGGTTCATAATGTACGGCGGGATTCGGATACACAGCCCAATGATTCGGCGCGGCCCGGGGTCTCGGCAAGGCGGGGGCTCGGAGGTCGGGAACCGCGGAGGTCGCGGAGCCGTGGCAAAGGGCGCGGAAAGGGTGGCGAACCCCCTGCTGCGCGGTTTGCGGTGAAGACAAAGGCCATTTCACGGAATTGCAAGTACACCCGGCTCCGCCGAAGCGGCGGCGGGAGAAAGACGAATGCGCAAATTTTGGCGAGAAGCACGTATATCACACGGCCTAGCTCCGGCATATCACCAACCAATGTTTCGGGCTTATCAATCCCCGTGCACGTGGTATCACCCGAATTACATGCAATTTCGGCGGGCCCGGCGGGGGAATCGACGGCGAGCCGCCCCGGCGCCGGCTCGGCCGTCGGCCCCTCCCGGAGAATCAAGCCCGGCGGCCCCGGCACGAGCTTTACGGCCACAAGAAAGTTCAAAGGGAACTGCAGGTGGTAAATTCGGCGGCCCCGGTGAATATAATGCCATCCAATGGTCATATCTATGCCATCATAGGAGGAACTAACACGGAGCACGAAAACAAAAGGCTCGTCGAGACTACGTAAAAAGGGTGCACTCGGTTTCGGTCAAGCGCCGGTCGGCCCAGACCCGCATGGAAAAATGAGCCCATATCTTTCGGTGAGCGGGACATCCAGTCGGGATTACCCTTGACGCATTCGTCGCCACCGCCTATGTCGTGGATATACTGCACAATATACTCATCGACAACGCAGCTCCGCCGATATTCTTCATAAGGCCTTTGTGAGAATGAAGCTCAGCAAGAAAGATCTAGAGCACATTCGGTAACTTTGTTTGGATTCGGTCCAAAGAATCGACGCCATTGTTGACGGTCGTTAAGTATCAATTTTATACCGTCAACGCGGCAAGAGAAAGGACTAATATGAGTTCACCTGTTAGATATAGGGGTTACAACGACGGAATTCCACGAGTTTTGGTGATTGTCTATTTCTACAGGGGGTTATCAGAAAGAGAACCAAAGGAGGCCCACATGTCATGATTACATAGGGATAAAGACCGAACGGGTGAAATTGTATACTCTAGAAGACTCCGAGGAAGGCGACCCCTGGAAGGTTGGCCCTTTGGCGGCCTCCCGAGTCGGCCGACTCCCACCTCGACCAATGAGGTGGAGTCTCGCGGATCCCGCCTTCACCGCCTTTGAGGATGAATAATTATCGTCCATTTAGGTCGGTTTGATCCGATGGCTGTGGTGCATCCTAGGGGGCTATATATTGAGCCTGGCCCCAGGTGAAACCTAATTCATTCTCTCTTCATTCATCGAGAGGATTCGGAAGCGAGCCACCATCTCAATTAGAGCTCCATAGTTTAGTAGCATAGCTACATAGGAATAGATCTAGGGAATCAAGCCTAGCTTGGAGTCCGGATCTATCGAGTTCTTGGTAATTCCCCTCTACATTCTTGTAATATTCATCATTGTTCGTGATACTATGAGTAGTACTTTGTTCTATTCTATTATATCGAATTGACTTTACTCTATTTGATTATGTTCTCAATTATATTGTTCTTAGTTTACTTTGATTATATGTTTAGCATAGTTGGACTAGAATTATGTTTATGCATAGGATCATATAGCGCTTGCTCATTAGGCCAATGGGTGAGTGGTAAATATTGTGTAGGCATGGTGCCTAGACCATATTTATCTGCGATTGCACCCTATATTCCGGATCGTGAGGTAGATCGCGGGAGTGACAGTTCTGTTGAGTCCTTTGTAGTCCTTCTCCCGAGTATAGGTCTAGCAGAATACCCCTATTACATTGAAGTCATTGCTATGTCTCTTGTCTTCTCTGGTAATATCACTATGCATAGATGTAACCTTTTCCCGCCATGATTGCTAGATGTTCTTGCACTAATCATTGTATGCTTTGACTTTATAGTTAGAATAACATAGGATTATACCCTAGATCGTCCTAGTCCATGCTAGTGTTATAAGCTTAGAGTGCTAAGTTGAGATGGCTTTAGTATCATTTTATGTGGCTAAATGCTCTCATTTATCTTATGTCTATTATCATTCATTCTTATATTTTATGTGACACTTACCTTGTATGAGATGATCGATACAGACAAGGTTAAGCTCTCCATTATTGCATGTGCATTGCTCATCACTCATTATCCAGTGCATTCCCTTCCCGTGGTAAAATTATAAATAACGATACCTGGATTTGATACGACCCGCCAACCCCACTTCAAGATGCACCAAGTTCAACCCAAATATC